>JAQNBH010000004.1:37318335-37918335 GCA_028752905.1 Cladorhizidae sp. MBARI D1340-BT2 | reverse complement strand
AATGAGGAACAGCACTCAAAATAATCAGGAGCAGCACTCAAAATAATGAGGAGCACCACTCAAAATAATGAGGAGCAGCACTCAAAATAATGAGGAACAGCACTCAAAATAATGAGGAGCAGCACTCAAAATAATGAGGAACAGCACTCAGGAGGAGCAGCACTCAAAATTATGAGGAGCAGCACTCAAAATAATGAGGAGCAGCACTCAAAATTATGAGGAGCAGCACTCAAAATAATGAGGTGCAGCACTCAAAATAATGAGGTGCAGCACTCAAAATAATGAGGAGCAGCACTCAAAATAATGAGGAGCAGCACTCAAAATAATGAGGAGCAGCACTCAAAATAATGGAAGAGTAGCACTCAAAATAATGAGGAGCAGCACTCAAAATAATGGAAGAGTAGCACTCAAAATATTGAGGAGCAGCACTCAAAATAATGAGGAGCAGCACTCAAAATAATGATGAACAGCACTCAAAATAATTAGGAGCACCATTCAAAATAATGAGGAGCAGCACTCAAAATAATGAGGAGCAGCACTCAAAATAATGAGGAGCAGCACTCAGAATAATGAGGAGCAGCACTCAAAATAATGAGCAACAGCACTCAAAATAATGAGGAGCACCATTCAAAATAATGAGGAGCAGCACTCAAAATCATGAGGAACAGCACTCAAAATAATGAGGAACAGCACTCAAAATAATGAGGAACAGCACTCAAAATAATGAGGAACAGCACTCAAAATAATGAGGAGAAGCATTCAAAATAATGAGGAGCAGCACTCAAAATAATGAGGAACAGCACTCAAAATAATGAGGAGCAGCACGAAAAATAATGAGGAACAGCACTCAAAATAATTCAAAAATAATGAGGAACAGCTCAAAATAATGAGGAACAGCACTCAAAATAATGAGGAACAGCACTCAAAATAATGAGAAGCAGCATTCAAAATAATGAGGATTACCATTCAAAATAATGGAAGAGCACTCAAATTAATGAGGACAGCACTCAAAATAATGGAGGAGCAGCACTCAAAATAATGAGGAGCCGCACTCAAAATAATGAGGAACAGCACTCAAAATAATGAGGAGCAGCACTCAAAATAATGAGGAACAGCACTCAAAATAATGAGGAGCAGCACTCAAAATAATGAGGATCACCATTCAAAATAATGGAAGAGCACTCAAAATAATGAGGAATAGCACTCAATAGGAGGAGAACACTCAAATTAATGAGGACAGACTCAAAATAATGGAGGAGCAGCACTCAAAATAATGAGGAACAGCACTCAAAATAATGAGGAGTATATAGCCCTTAAAATAATGGAAGAGCAGCACTCAAAATAATGAGGAGCAGCACTCAAAATAATGAGGAACAGCACTCAAAATAAGCATTCAAAATAATGAGGTGCAACACTCAAAATAATGAGGAGCAGCACTCAAAATAATGAGGAGCAGCACTCAAACTAATGGAAGAGTAGCACTCAAAATAATGAGGAGCAGCACTCAAAATAATGGAAGAGTAGCACTCAAAATAATGAGGAGCAGCACTCAAAATAATGGAAGAGTAGCACTCAAAATAATGAGGAGCAGCACTCAAAATAATGAGGAGCAGCACTCAAAATAATGAGGAGCACCATTCAAAATAATGGAAGAGCAGTACTCAAAATAATGAGGAGCAGCACTCCAAAATAATGAGGAGCAGCACTCAAAATAATGAGGAGCAGCACTCAAAATAATGGAAGAGTAGCACTCAAAATAATGAGGAGCAGCACTCAAAATAATGGAAGAGTAGCACTCAAAATAATGAGGAGCAGCACTCAAAATAATGGAAGAGTAGCACTCAAAATAATGAGGAGCAGCACTCAAAATAATGAGGAGCAGCACTCAAAATAATGAGGAGCACCATTCAAAATAATGGAAGAGCAGTACTCAAAATAATGAGGAGCAGCACTCCAAAATAATGAGGAACAGCACTCAAAATAATGAGGAACAGCACTCAAAATAATGAGGAGCAGCAATCAAAATAATGAGGAGCAGCACTCAAAATAATGAGGAGCAGCACTCAAAATAATGAGGAGCAGTACTCAAAATAATGAGGAGCAGCACTCAAAATAATGAGGAACAGCACTCAAAATAATCAGTAGCAGCACTCAAAATAATGAGGAGCACCACTCAAAATAATGAGGAGCAGCACTCAAAATAATGAGGAACAGCACTCAAAATAATGAGGAGCAGCACTCAAAATAATGAGGAGCAGCACTCAAAATAATGAGGAACAGCACTCAGGAGGAGCAGCACTCAAAATTATGAGGAGCAGCACTCAAAATAATGAGGAGCAGCACTCAAAATTATGAGGAGCAGCACTCAAAATAATGAGGTGCAGCACTCAAAATAATGAGGTGCAGCACTCAAAATAATGAGGAGCAGCACTCAAAATAATGAGGAGCAGCACTCAAAATAATGAGGAGCAGCACTCAAAATAATGGAAGAGTAGCACTCAAAATAATGAGGAGCAGCACTCAAAATAATGGAAGAGTAGCACTCAAAATATTGAGGAGCAGCACTCAAAATAATGAGGAGCAGCACTCAAAATAATGAGGAGCAGCACTCAAAATAATGGAAGAGTAGCACTCAAAATAATGAGCAACAGCACTCAAAATAATGAGGAGCACCATTCAAAATAATGAGGAGCAGCACTCAAAATCATGAGGAACAGCACTCAAAATAATGAGGAACAGCACTCAAAATAATGAGGAACAGCACTCAAAATAATGAGGAAAAGCACTCAAAATAATGAGGAGCAGCATTCAAAATAATGAGGAGCAGCATTCAAAATAATGAGGTGCATCACTCAAAATAATGAGGAGCAGCACGAAAAATAATGAGGAGCAGCACTCAAAATAATGGAAGAGTAGCACTCAAAATAATGAGGAGCAGCACTCAAAATAATGGAAGAGTAGCACTCAAAATAATGAGGAGCAGCACTCAAAATAATGGAAGAGTAGCACTTAAAATAATGAGGAGCAGCACTCAAAATAATGAGGAGCAGCACTCAAAATAATGAGGAGCACCATTCAAAATAATGGAAGAGCAGTACAGTACTCAAAATAATGAGGAGCAGCACTCCAAAATAATGAGGAGCAGCACTCAAAATAATGAGGAGCAGCACTCAAAATAATGGAAGAGTAGCACTCAAAATAATGAGGAGCAGCACTCAAAATAATGAGGAGCAGCACTCAAAATAATGGAAGAGTAGCACTCAAAATAATGAGGAGCAGCACTCAAAATAATGGAAGAGTAGCACTCAAAATAATGAGGAGCAGCACTCAAAATAATGAGGAGCAGCACTCCAAAATAATGAGGAGCAGCACTCAAAATAATGAGGAGCAGCACTCAAAATAATGGAAGAGTAGCACTCAAAATAATGAGGAGCAGCACTCAAAATAATGAGGAGCAGCACTCAAAATAATGGAAGAGTAGCACTCAAAATAATGAGGAGCAGCACTCAAAATAATGGAAGAGTAGCACTCAAAATAATGAGGAGCAGCACTCAAAATAATGAGGAGCAGCACTCAAAATAATGAGGAGCACCATTCAAAATAATGGAAGAGCAGTACTCAAAATAATGAGGAGCAGCACTCTAAAATAATGAGGAACAGCACTCAAAATAATGAGGAACAGCACTCAAAATAATGAGGAGCAGCAATCAAAATAATGAGGAGCAGCACTCAAAATAATGAGGAACAGCACTCAAAATAATGAGGAGCAGCACTCAAAATAATGAGGAGCACCATTCAAAATAATGAGGAGCAGCACTCAAAATAATGAGGAACACCACTCAAAATAATGGAGGAACAGCACTCAAAATAATGAGGAGCACATTCAAAATAATGAGGAACAGCACTGAAAATAATGAACAAAATAATGAAGTACAGCACTCAAAATAACGAAGAGCACCATTCAAAATAATGAGGTACAGCACTCAAAATAATGAGGAGCAGCACTCAAAATAATGAGGAACGGCACTCAAAATAATGAGGAACGGCACTCAAAATAATGATGAGCAGCACTCAAAATAATGAGGAACAGCACTCAAAATAATGAGGAGCACCTTTCAAAATAATGGAAGAGCAGCGCTCAAAATAATGAGGAACAGCACTCAAAATAATGAGGATCACCATTCAAAATAATGGAAGAGCAGCACTCAAAATAATGAGGAGCACCACTCAAAAAATGAGGAACAGCACTCAAAATAATGAGGAACGGCACTCAAAATAATGAGGAACACCACTCAAAATAATGAGGAGGAGCACTCAAAATAATGAGGAACAGCACTCAAAATAATGAGGAACAGCACTCAAAATAATGAGGAGCAGCATTCAAAATAATGAGGAGCAGCACTCAAAATAATGAGGAACAGCACTCAAAATAATGAGGAGCAGCACGAAAAATAATGAGGAACAGCACTCAAAATAATGAGGAACAGCTCAAAATAATGAGGAACAGCACTCAAAATAATGAGGAACAGCACTCAAAATAATGAGGAACAGCACTCAAAATAATGAGGAGCAGCACTCAAAATAATGAGGAGCACCATTCAAAATAATGAGGAGCAGCACTCAAATTAATGAGGAACAGCACTCAAAATAATGAGGAACAGCACTCAAAATAATGAGGAACAGCACTCAAAATAATGAGGAGCAGCACTCAAAATAATGAGGAACAGCACTCAAAATAATGAGGAACAGCACTCAAAATAATGAGGAACAGCACTCAAAATAATGAGGAGCACCATTCAAAATAATGAGGAACAGCACTCAAAATAATGAGGAGCAGCACTCAAAATAATGAGGAGCAGCACTCAAAATAATGAGGAGCAGCACTCAAAATAATGAGGAGCACCACTAAAAATAATGAGGAGCAGCACTCAAAATAATGAGGAACACCTCTCAAAATAATGAGGAGCAGCACTCAAAATAATGAGGAACACCACTCAAAATAATGAGGAACAGCACTCAAAATAATGAGGAAACAGCACTCAAAATAATGAGGAACACCACTCAAAATAATGAGGAACAGCACTCAAAATAATGAGGAGCACCATTCAAAATGATGGAAGAGCAGCACTCAAAATAATGAGGAGCAGCACTCAAAATAATGAGGAGAAGCACTCAAAATAATTAGGAGTAGCCCTTAAAATAATGAGGAGCAGCATTCAAAATAATGGAAGAACTGCTCTCAAAATAATGAGGAGCAGCACTCAAAATATTGAGGAACAGCACTCAAAATAATGAGGAGCACCATTCAAAATAATGAGGAACAGCACTCAAAATAATGAGGAGCAGCACTCAAAATAATGTGGAGCACCACTCAAAATAATGAGCAGCACTCAAAATAATGAGGAACAGCACTCAAAATAATGAGGAGCAGCACTCAAAATAATGAGGAACGGCACTCAAAATAATGAGGAACAGCCTCAAAATAATGAGGAGCAGCACTCAAAATAATGAGGAGCAGCACTCAAAATAACGAGGAACAGCACTCAAAATAATGAGGAGCACCTTTCAAAATAATGGAAGTGCAGCACTCAAAATAATGAGGAACAGCACTCAAAATAATGAGGATCACCATTCAAAATAATGGAAGAGCAGCACTCAAAATAATGAGGAGAAGCACTCAAAATAATGAGGAACACCATTAAAAATAATGAGGAGCAGCACTCAAAATAATATGGAACAGCACTCAAAATAATGGGTAGCACCATTCAAAATAATGAGGAGCACCATTCAAAATAATGAGGAACAGCACTCAAAATAATGAGGAGCACCATTCAAAATAATGAGGAGCACCACTCAAAATAATGTGGAACAGCACTCAAAATAATGAGGAACAGCACTCAAAATAATGAGAAACACCACTCAAAATAATGAAGAGCAGCACTCAAAATAATGAGGAGCAGCACTCAAAATAATGGAAGAGTAGCACTCAAAATAATGAGGAGCAGCACTCAAAATAATGAGGAACAGCACTCAAAATAATGAGGAGCAGCACTCAAAATAATGAGGAACAGCACTCAAAATAATGAGGAACAGCACTCAAAGTAATGAGGAACAGCACTCAAAATAATGAGGAGCACCAATCAAAATAATGAGGAACAGCACTCAAAATAATGAGGAGCAGCACTCAAAATAATGAGGAGCAGCATTCAAAATAATGAGGAACACCACTCAAAATAATGAGGAGCAGCACTCAAAATAATGAGGAACAGCACTCAAAATAACGAGGAACAGCACTCAAAATAATGAGGAGCAGCACTCAAAATAATGAGGAGCAGCACTCAAAATAATGAGGAGTAGCCCTTAAAATAATGAGGAGCAGCATTCAAAATAATGGAAGAACAGCACTCAAAATAATGAGGAGCAGCACTCAAAATAATGAGGAACAGCACTCAAAATAATGAGGAGCACCATTCAAAATAATGAGGAACAGCACTCAAAATAATGAGGAGCAGCACTCAAAATAATGAGGAGCAGCACTCAAAATAATGAGGAGCACCACTCAAAATAATGAGGAGCAGCACTCAAAATAATGAGGAACAGCACTCAAAATAATGAGGAGGAGCACTCAAAATATTGAGGAACAGCACTCAAAATAATGAGGAGCACCATTCAAAATAATGGAAGAGCAGCACTCAAAATAATGAGGAGCACCACTCAAAAAATGAGGAACAGCACTCAAAATAATGAGGAACGGCACTCAAAATAATGAGGAACACCACTCAAAATAATGAGGAGGAGCACTCAAAATAATGAGGAACAGCACTCAAAATAATGAGGAACAGCACTCAAAATAATGAGGAGCAGCATTCAAAATAATGAGGAGCAGCACTCAAAATAATGAGGAACAGCACTCAAAATAATGAGGAGCAGCACGAAAAATAATGAGGAACAGCACTCAAAATAATGAGGAACAGCTCAAAATAATGAGGAACAGCACTCAAAATAATGAGGAACAGCACTCAAAATAATGAGGAACAGCACTCAAAATAATGAGGAGCAGCACTCAAAATAATGAGGAGCACCATTCAAAATAATGAGGAGCAGCACTCAAAATAATGGGTAGCACCATTCAAAATAATGGAAGAACAGCACTCAAAATAATGAGGAGCAGCACTCAAAATAATGAGGAACAGCACTCAAAATAATGAGGAGCACCATTCAAAATAATGAGGAACAGCACTCAAAATAATGAGGAGCAGCACTCAAAATAATGAGGAGCAACACTCAAAATAATGAGGAACAGCACTCAAAATAATGAGGAGCAGCACTCAAAATAATGAGGAACAGCACTCAAAATAATGAGGAACAGCACTCAAAATAATGAGGAACAGCACTCAAAATAATGAGGAACAGCACTCAAAATAATGAGGAACAGCACTCAAAATAATGAGGAGCGGCATTCAAAATAATGAGGAGCAGCACTCAAAATAATGAGGAACAGCACTCAAAATAATGAGGAGCAGCACGAAAAATAATGAGGAACAGCACTCAAAATAATGAGGAACAGCTCAAAATAATGAGGAACAGCACTCAAAATAATGAGGAACAGCACTCAAAATAATGAGGAGCAGCATTCAAAATAATGAGGATCACCATTCAAAATAATGGAAGAGCACTCAAATTAATGAGGACAGCACTCAAAAGAATGGAGGAGCAGCACTCAAAATAATGAGGAGCAGCACTCAAAATAATGAGGAACAGCACTCAAAATAATGAGGAGCAGCACTCAAAATAATGAGGAACAGCACTCAAAATAATGAGGAGCAGCACTCAAAATAATGAGGATCTCCATTCAAAATAATGGAAGAGCACTCAAAATAATGAGGAATAGCACTCAATAGGAGGAGAAGCACTCAAATTAATGAGGACAGACTCAAAATAATGGAGGAGCAGCACTCAAAATAATGAGGAGCAGCACTCAAAATAATGAGGAGTATATAGCCCTTAAAATAATGGAAGAGCAGCACTCAAAATAATGAGGAGCAGCACTCAAAATAATGAGGAACAGCACTCAAAATAAGCATTCAAAATAATGAGGTGCAACACTCAAAATAATGAGGAGCAGCACTCAAAATAATGAGGAGCAGCACTCAAAATAATGGAAGAGTAGCACACAAAATAATGAGGAGCAGCACTCAAAATAATGGAAGAGTAGCACTCAAAATAATGAGGAGCAGCACTCAAAATAATGGAAGAGTAGCACTCAAAATAATGAGGAGCAGCACTCAAAATAATGAGGAGCAGCACTCAAATAATGAGGAGCACCATTCAAAATAATGGAAGAGCAGTACTCAAAATAATGAGGAGTAGCACTCCAAAATAATGAGGAGCAGCACTCAAAATAATGAGGAGCAGCACTCAAAATAATGGAAGAGTAGCACTCAAAATAATGAGGAGCAGCACTCAAAATAATGAGGAGCAGCACTCAAAATAATGGAAGAGTAGCACTCAAAATAATGAGGAGCAGCACTCAAAATAATGGAAGAGTAGCACTCAAAATAATGAGGAGCAGCACTCAAAATAATGAGGAGCAGCACTCAAAATAATGAGGAGCACCATTCAAAATAATGGAAGAGCAGTACTCAAAATAATGAGGAGCAGCACTCCAAAATAATGAGGAACAGCACTCAAAATAATGAGGAACAGCACTCAAAATAATGAGGAGCAGCAATCAAAATAATGAGGAGCAGCACTCAAAATAATGAGGAGCAGCACTCAAAATAATGAGGAGCAGTACTCAAAATAATGAGGAGCAGCACTCAAAATAATGAGGAACAGCACTCAAAATAATCAGGAGCAGCACTCAAAATAATGAGGAGCACCACTCAAAATAATGAGGAGCAGCACTCAAAATAATGAGGAACAGCACTCAAAATAATGAGGAGCAGCACTCAAAATAATGAGGAACAGCACTCAGGAGGAGCAGCACTCAAAATTATGAGGAGCAGCACTCAAAATAATGAGGAGCAGCACTCAAAATTATGAGGAGCAGCACTCAAAATAATGAGGTGCAGCACTCAAAATAATGAGGTGCAGCACTCAAAATAATGAGGAGCAGCACTCAAAATAATGAGGAGCAGCACTCAAAATAATGAGGAGCAGCACTCAAAATAATGGAAGAGTAGCACTCAAAATAATGAGGAGCAGCACTCAAAATAATGAGGAACAGCACTCAAAATAATGAGGAGCAGCACTCAAAATAATGAGGAACAGCACTCAAAATAATGAGGAGCAGCACTCAAAATAATGAGGATCACCATTCAAAATAATGGAAGAGCACTCAAAATAATGAGGAATAGCACTCAATAGGAGGAGAAGCACTCAAATTAATGAGGACAGACTCAAAATAATGGAGGAGCAGCACTCAAAATAATGAGGAGCAGCACTCAAAATAATGAGGAGTATATAGCCCTAAAATAATGGAAGAGCAGCACTCAAAATAATGAGGAGCAGCACTCAAAATAATGAGGAACAGCACTCAAAATAAGCATTCAAAATAATGAGGTGCAACACTCAAAATAATGAGGAGCAGCACTCAAAATAATGAGGAGCAGCACTCAAAATAATGGAAGAGTAGCACTCAAAATAATGAGGAGCAGCACTCAAAATAATGGAAGAGTAGCACTCAAAATAATGAGGAGCAGCACTCAAAATAATGGAAGAGTAGCACTCAAAATAATGAGGAGCAGCACTCAAAATAATGAGGAGCAGCACTCAAATAATGAGGAGCACCATTCAAAATAATGGAAGAGCAGTACTCAAAATAATGAGGAGCAGCACTCCAAAATAATGAGGAGCAGCACTCAAAATAATGAGGAGCAGCACTCAAAATAATGGAAGAGTAGCACTCAAAATAATGAGGAGCAGCACTCAAAATAATGAGGAGCAGCACTCAAAATAATGGAAGAGTAGCACTCAAAATAATGAGGAGCAGCACTCAAAATAATGGTAAAGTAGCACTCAAAATAATGAGGAGCAGCACTCAAAATAATGAGGAGCACCATTCAAAATAATGGAAGAGCAGTACTCAAAATAATGAGGAGCAGCACTCCAAAATAATGAGGAACAGCACTCAAAATAATGAGGAACAGCACTCAAAATAATGAGGAGCAGCAATCAAAATAATGAGGAGCAGCACTCAAAATAATGAGGAGCAGCACTCAAAATAATGAGGAGCAGCACTCAAAATAATGAGGAGCAGCACTCAAAATAATGAGGAGCAGCACTCAAAATATTGAGGAACAGCACTCAAAATAATGAGGAGCAGCACTCAAAATAATGAGGAGTAGCCTTTAAAATAATGAGGAGCAGCATTCAAAATAATGAAAGAGCAGTACTCAAAATAATGAGGAGTAGCCCTTAAAATAATGGAAGAGCAGCACTCTAAATAATGAGCAACAGCACTCAAAATAATGAGGAGCACCATTCAAAATAATGAGGAGCAGCACTCAAAATCATGAGGAACAGCACTCAAAATAATGAGGAACAGCACTCAAAATAATGAGGAACAGCACTCAAAATAATGAGGAGCAGCATTCAAAATAATGAGGAGCAGCACTCAAAATAATGAGGAACAGCACTCAAAATAATGAGGAGCAGCACGAAAAATAATGAGGAACAGCACTCAAAATAATGAGGAACAGCTCAAGATAATGAGGAACAGCACTCAAAATAATGAGGAACAGCACTTAAAATAATGAGGAACAGCACTCAAAATAATGAGGAGCAGCACTCAAAATAATGAGGAGCAGCACTCAAAATAATGAGGATCACCATTCAAAATAATGAGGAGCAGCATTCAAAATAATGAGGTGCATCACTCAAAATAATGAGGAGCAGCACGAAAAATAATGAGGAGCAGCACTCAAAATAATGGAAGAGTAGCACTCAAAATAATGAGGAGCAGCACTCAAAATAATGGAAGAGTAGCACTCAAAATAATGAGGAGCAGCACTCAAAATAATGGAAGAGTAGCACTCAAAATAATGAGGAGCAGCACTCAAAATAATGAGGAGCAGCACTCAAAATAATGAGGAGCACCATTCAAAATAATGGAAGAGCAGTACTCAAAATAATGAGGAGCAACACTCCAAAATAATGAGGAGCAGCACTGAAAATAATGAGGAGCAGCACTCAAAATAATGGAAGAGTAGCACTCAAAATAATGAGGAGCAGCACTCAAAATAATGAGGAGCAGCACTCAAAATAATGGAAGAGTAGCACTCAAAATAATGAGGAGCAGCACTCAAAATAATGGAAGAGTAGCACTCAAAATAATGAGGAGCAGCACTCAAAATAATGAGGAGCAGCACTCAAAATAATGAGGAGTACCATTCAAAATAATGGAAGAGCAGTACTCAAAATAATGAGGAGCAGCACTCCAAAATAATGAGGAACAGCACTCAAAATAATGAGGAACAGCACTCAAAATAATGAGGAGCAGCAATCAAAATAATGAGGAGCAGCACTCAAAATAATGAGGAGCAGCACTCAAAATAATGAGGAGCAGCACTCAAAATAATGAGGAGCAGCACTCAAAATAATGAGGAGCAGCACTCAAAATAATGAGGAGCAGCACTCAAAATATTGAGGAACAGCACTCAAAATAATGAGGAGCAGCACTCAAAATAATGAGGAGTAGCCCTTAAAATAATGAGGAGCAGCATTCAAAATAATGAAAGAGCAGTACTCAAAATAATGAGGAGTAGCCCTTAAAATAATGGAAGAGCAGCACTCTAAATAATGAGCAACAGCACTCAAAATAATGAGGAGCACCATTCAAAATAATGAGGAGCAGCACTCAAAATCATGAGGAACAGCACTCAAAATAATGAGGAACAGCACTCAAAATAATGAGGAACAGCACTCAAAATAATGAGGAGCAGCATTCAAAATAATGAGGAGCAGCACTCAAAATAATGAGGAACAGCACTCAAAATAATGAGGAGCAGCACGAAAAATAATGAGGAACAGCACTCAAAATAATGAGGAACAGCTCAAAATAATGAGGAACAGCACTCAAAATAATGAGGAACAGCACTTAAAATAATGAGGAACAGCACTCAAAATAATGAGGAGCAGCACTCAAAATAATGAGGAGCAGCACTCAAAATAATGAGGATCACCATTCAAAATAATGGAAGAGCACTCAAAATAATGAGGAGCAGCATTCAAAATAATGGAAGAACAGCACTCAAAATAATGAGGAGCAGCACTCAAAATAATGAGGAACAGCACTCAAAATAATGAGGAGCACCATTCAAAATAATGAGGAACAGCACTCAAAATAATGAGGAACAGCACTCAAAATAATGAGGAGCAGCACTTAAAATAATGAGGAGCAGCACTCAAAATAATGAGGAGCACCACTAAAAATAATGGAAGAGTAGCACTCAAAATAATGAGGAGCAGCACTCCAAAATAATGAGGAGCAGCACTCAAAATAATGAGGAGCAGCACTCAAAATAATGGAAGAGTAGCACTCAAAATAATGAGGAGCAGCACTCAAAATAATGAGGAGCAGCACTCAAAATAATGGAAGAGTAGCACTCAAAATAATGAGGAGCAGCACTCAAAATAATGGAAGAGTAGCACTCAAAATAATGAGGAGCAGCACTCAAAATAATGAGGAGCAGCACTCAAAATAATGAGGAGCACCATTCAAAATAATGGAAGAGCAGTACTCAAAATAATGAGGAGCAGCACTCCAAAATAATGAGGAACAGCACTCAAAATAATGAGGAACAGCACTCAAAATAATGAGGAGCAGCAATCAAAATAATGAGGAGCAGCACTCAAAATAATGAGGAGCAGCACTCAAAATAATGAGGAGCAGCACTCAAAATAATGAGGAGCAGCACTCAAAATAATGAGGAGCAGCACTCAAAATATTGAGGAACAGCACTCAAAATAATGAGGAGCAGCACTCAAAATAATGAGGAGTAGCCTTTAAAATAATGAGGAGCAGCATTCAAAATAATGAAAGAGCAGTACTCAAAATAATGAGGAGTAGCCCTTAAAATAATGGAAGAGCAGCACTCTAAATAATGAGCAACAGCACTCAAAATAATGTGGAGCACCATTCAAAATAATGAGGAGCAGCACTCAAAATCATGAGGAACAGCACTCAAAATAATGAGGAACAGCACTCAAAATAATGAGGAACAGCACTCAAAATAATGAGGAGCAGCATTCAAAATAATGAGGAGCAGCACTCAAAATAATGAGGAACAGCACTCAAAATAATGAGGAGCAGCACGAAAAATAATGAGGAACAGCACTCAAAATAATGAGGAACAGCTCAAAATAATGAGGAACAGCACTCAAAATAATGAGGAACAGCACTTAAAATAATGAGGAACAGCACTCAAAATAATGAGTAACAGCACTCAAAATAATGAGGAACAGCACTCAAAATAATGAGGAGCACCATTCAAAATAATGAGGAACAGCACTCAAAATAATGAGGAGCACCATTCAAAATAATGGAAGAGCAGTAGTCAAAATAATGAGGAGCAGCACTCCAAAATAATGAGGAGCAGCACTCAAAATAATGAGGAGCAGCACTCAAAATAATGGAAGAGTAGCACTCAAAATAATGAGGAGCAGCACTCAAAATAATGAGGAGCAGCACTCAAAATAATGGAAGAGTAGCACTCAAAATAATGAGGAGCAGCACTCAAAATAATGGAAGAGTAGCACTCAAAATAATGAGGAGCAGCACTCAAAATAATGAGGAGCAGCACTCAAAATAATGAGGAGTACCATTCAAAATAATGGAAGAGCAGTACTCAAAATAATGAGGAGCAGCACTCCAAAATAATGAGGAACAGCACTCAAAATAATGAGGAACAGCACTCAAAATAATGAGGAGCAGCAATCAAAATAATGAGGAGCAGCACTCAAAATAATGAGGAGCAGCACTCAAAATAATGAGGAGCAGCACTCAAAATAATGAGGAGCAGCACTCAAAATAATGAGGAGCAGCACTCAAAATATTGAGGAACAGCACTCAAAATAATGAGGAGCAGCACTCAAAATAATGAGGAGTAGCCCTTAAAATAATGAGGAGCAGCATTCAAAATAATGAAAGAGCAGTACTCAAAATAATGAGGAGTAGCCCTTAAAATAATGGAAGAGCAGCACTCTAAATAATGAGCAACAGCACTCAAAATAATGAGGAGCACGATTCAAAATAATGAGGAGCAGCACTCAAAATCATGAGGAACAGCACTCAAAATCATGAGGAACAGCACTCAAAATAATGAGGAACAGCACTCAAAATAATGAGGAGCAGCATTCAAAATAATGAGGAGCAGCACTCAAAATAATGAGGAACAGCACTCAAAATAATGAGGAGCAGCACGAAAAATAATGAGGAACAGCACTCAAAATAATGAGGAACAGCTCAAAATAATGAGGAACAGCACTCAAAATAATGAGGAACAGCACTTAAAATAATGAGGAACAGCACTCAAAATAATGAGGAGCAGCACTCAAAATAATGAGGAGCAGCACTCAAAATAATGAGGATCACCATTCAAAATAATGGAAGAGCACTCAAAATAATGAGGAGCAGCATTCAAAATAATGGAAGAACAGCACTCAAAATAATGAGGAGCAGCACTCAAAATAATGAGGAACAGCACTCAAAATAATGAGGAGCACCATTCAAAATAATGAGGAACAGCACTCAAAATAATGAGGAACAGCACTCAAAATAATGAGGAGCAGCACTTAAAATAATGAGGAGCAGCACTCAAAATAATGAGGAGCACCACTAAAAATAATGGAAGAGTAGCACTCAAAATAATGAGGAGCAGCACTCCAAAATAATGAGGAGCAGCACTCAAAATAATGAGGAGCAGCACTCAAAATAATGGAAGAGTAGCACTCAAAATAATGAGGAGCAGCACTCAAAATAATGAGGAGCAGCACTCAAAATAATGGAAGAGTAGCACTCAAAATAATGAGGAGCAGCACTCAAAATAATGGAAGAGTAGCACTCAAAATAATGAGGAGCAGCACTCAAAATAATGAGGAGCAGCACTCAAAATAATGAGGAGCACCATTCAAAATAATGGAAGAGCAGTACTCAAAATAATGAGGAGCAGCACTCCAAAATAATGAGGAACAGCACTCAAAATAATGAGGAACAGCACTCAAAATAATGAGGAGCAGCAATCAAAATAATGAGGAGCAGCACTCAAAATAATGAGGAGCAGCACTCAAAATAATGAGGAGCAGCACTCAAAATAATGAGGAGCAGCACTCAAAATAATGAGGAGCAGCACTCAAAATATTGAGGAACAGCACTCAAAATAATGAGGAGCAGCACTCAAAATAATGAGGAGTAGCCTTTAAAATAATGAGGAGCAGCATTCAAAATAATGAAAGAGCAGTACTCAAAATAATGAGGAGTAGCCCTTAAAATAATGGAAGAGCAGCACTCTAAATAATGAGCAACAGCACTCAAAATAATGTGGAGCACCATTCAAAATAATGAGGAGCAGCACTCAAAATCATGAGGAACAGCACTCAAAATAATGAGGAACAGCACTCAAAATAATGAGGAACAGCACTCAAAATAATGAGGAGCAGCATTCAAAATAATGAGGAGCAGCACTCAAAATAATGAGGAACAGCACTCAAAATAATGAGGAGCAGCACGAAAAATAATGAGGAACAGCACTCAAAATAATGAGGAACAGCTCAAAATAATGAGGAACAGCACTCAAAATAATGAGGAACAGCACTTAAAATAATGAGGAACAGCACTCAAAATAATGAGGAGCAGCACTCAAAATAATGAGGAGCAGCACTCAAAATAATGAGGATCACCATTCAAAATAATGAGGAGCAGCATTCAAAATAATGAGGTGCATCACTCAAAATAATGAGGAGCAGCACGAAAAATAATGAGGAGCAGCACTCAAAATAATGGAAGAGTAGCACTCAAAATAATGAGGAGCAGCACTCAAAATAATGGAAGAGTAGCACTCAAAATAATGAGGAGCAGCACTCAAAATAATGGAAGAGTAGCACTCAAAATAATGAGGAGCAGCACTCAAAATAATGAGGAGCAGCACTCAAAATAATGAGGAGCACCATTCAAAATAATGGAAGAGCAGTACTCAAAATAATGAGGAGCAGCACTCCAAAATAATGAGGAGCAGCACTCAAAATAATGAGGAGCAGCACTCAAAATAATGGAAGAGTAGCACTCAAAATAATGAGGAGCAGCACTCAAAATAATGAGGAGCAGCACTCAAAATAATGGAAGAGTAGCACTCAAAATAATGAGGAGCAGCACTCAAAATAATGGAAGAGTAGCACTCAAAATAATGAGGAGCAGCACTCAAAATAATGAGGAGCAGCACTCAAAATAATGAGGAGTACCATTCAAAATAATGGAAGAGCAGTACTCAAAATAATGAGGAGCAGCACTCCAAAATAATGAGGAACAGCACTCAAAATAATGAGGAACAGCACTCAAAATAATGAGGAGCAGCAATCAAAATAATGAGGAGCAGCACTCAAAATAATGAGGAGCAGCACTCAAAATAATGAGGAGCAGCACTCAAAATAATGAGGAGCAGCACTCAAAATAATGAGGAGCAGCACTCAAAATATTGAGGAACAGCACTCAAAATAATGAGGAGCAGCACTCAAAATAATGAGGAGTAGCCCTTAAAATAATGAGGAGCAGCATTCAAAATAATGAAAGAGCAGTACTCAAAATAATGAGGAGTAGCCCTTAAAATAATGGAAGAGCAGCACTCTAAATAATGAGCAACAGCACTCAAAATAATGAGGAGCACGATTCAAAATAATGAGGAGCAGCACTCAAAATCATGAGGAACAGCACTCAAAATCATGAGGAACAGCACTCAAAATAATGAGGAACAGCACTCAAAATAATGAGGAGCAGCATTCAAAATAATGAGGAGCAGCACTCAAAATAATGAGGAACAGCACTCAAAATAATGAGGAGCAGCACGAAAAATAATGAGGAACAGCACTCAAAATAATGAGGAACAGCTCAAAATAATGAGGAACAGCACTCAAAATAATGAGGAACAGCACTTAAAATAATGAGGAACAGCACTCAAAATAATGAGGAGCAGCACTCAAAATAATGAGGAGCAGCACTCAAAATAATGAGGATCACCATTCAAAATAATGGAAGAGCACTCAAAATAATGAGGAGCAGCATTCAAAATAATGGAAGAACAGCACTCAAAATAATGAGGAGCAGCACTCAAAATAATGAGGAACAGCACTCAAAATAATGAGGAGCACCATTCAAAATAATGAGGAACAGCACTCAAAATAATGAGGAACAGCACTCAAAATAATGAGGAGCAGCACTTAAAATAATGAGGAGCAGCACTCAAAATAATGAGGAGCACCACTAAAAATAATGGAAGAGTAGCACTCAAAATAATGAGGAGCAGCACTCCAAAATAATGAGGAGCAGCACTCAAAATAATGAGGAGCAGCACTCAAAATAATGGAAGAGTAGCACTCAAAATAATGAGGAGCAGCACTCAAAATAATGAGGAGCAGCACTCAAAATAATGGAAGAGTAGCACTCAAAATAATGAGGAGCAGCACTCAAAATAATGGAAGAGTAGCACTCAAAATAATGAGGAGCAGCACTCAAAATAATGAGGAGCAGCACTCAAAATAATGAGGAGCACCATTCAAAATAATGGAAGAGCAGTACTCAAAATAATGAGGAGCAGCACTCCAAAATAATGAGGAACAGCACTCAAAATAATGAGGAACAGCACTCAAAATAATGAGGAGCAGCAATCAAAATAATGAGGAGCAGCACTCAAAATAATGAGGAGCAGCACTCAAAATAATGAGGAGCAGCACTCAAAATAATGAGGAGCAGCACTCAAAATAATGAGGAGCAGCACTCAAAATATTGAGGAACAGCACTCAAAATAATGAGGAGCAGCACTCAAAATAATGAGGAGTAGCCTTTAAAATAATGAGGAGCAGCATTCAAAATAATGAAAGAGCAGTACTCAAAATAATGAGGAGTAGCCCTTAAAATAATGGAAGAGCAGCACTCTAAATAATGAGCAACAGCACTCAAAATAATGTGGAGCACCATTCAAAATAATGAGGAGCAGCACTCAAAATCATGAGGAACAGCACTCAAAATAATGAGGAACAGCACTCAAAATAATGAGGAACAGCACTCAAAATAATGAGGAGCAGCATTCAAAATAATGAGGAGCAGCACTCAAAATAATGAGGAACAGCACTCAAAATAATGAGGAGCAGCACGAAAAATAATGAGGAACAGCACTCAAAATAATGAGGAACAGCTCAAAATAATGAGGAACAGCACTCAAAATAATGAGGAACAGCACTTAAAATAATGAGGAACAGCACTCAAAATAATGAGGAGCAGCACTCAAAATAATGAGGAGCAGCACTCAAAATAATGAGGATCACCATTCAAAATAATGAGGAGCAGCATTCAAAATAATGAGGTGCATCACTCAAAATAATGAGGAGCAGCACGAAAAATAATGAGGAGCAGCACTCAAAATAATGGAAGAGTAGCACTCAAAATAATGAGGAGCAGCACTCAAAATAATGGAAGAGTAGCACTCAAAATAATGAGGAGCAGCACTCAAAATAATGGAAGAGTAGCACTCAAAATAATGAGGAGCAGCACTCAAAATAATGAGGAGCAGCACTCAAAATAATGAGGAGCACCATTCAAAATAATGGAAGAGCAGTACTCAAAATAATGAGGAGCAGCACTCCAAAATAATGAGGAGCAGCACTCAAAATAATGAGGAGCAGCACTCAAAATAATGGAAGAGTAGCACTCAAAATAATGAGGAGCAGCACTCAAAATAATGAGGAGCAGCACTCAAAATAATGGAAGAGTAGCACTCAAAATAATGAGGAGCAGCACTCAAAATAATGGAAGAGTAGCACTCAAAATAATGAGGAGCAGCACTCAAAATAATGAGGAGCAGCACTCAAAATAATGAGGAGTACCATTCAAAATAATGGAAGAGCAGTACTCAAAATAATGAGGAGCAGCACTCCAAAATAATGAGGAACAGCACTCAAAATAATGAGGAACAGCACTCAAAATAATGAGGAGCAGCAATCAAAATAATGAGGAGCAGCACTCAAAATAATGAGGAGCAGCACTCAAAATAATGAGGAGCAGCACTCAAAATAATGAGGAGCAGCACTCAACATAATGAGGAGCAGCACTCAAAATATTGAGGAACAGCACTCAAAATAATGAGGAGCAGCACTCAAAATAATGAGGAGTAGCCCTTAAAATAATGAGGAGCAGCATTCAAAATAATGAAAGAGCAGTACTCAAAATAATGAGGAGTAGCCCTTAAAATAATGGAAGAGCAGCACTCTAAATAATGAGCAACAGCACTCAAAATAATGAGGAGCACCATTCAAAATAATGAGGAGCAGCACTCAAAATCATGAGGAACAGCACTCAAAATAATGAGGAACAGCACTCAAAATAATGAGGAACAGCACTCAAAATAATGAGGAGCAGCATTCAAAATAATGAGGAGCAGCACTCAAAATAATGAGGAACAGCACTCAAAATAATGAGGAGCAGCACGAAAAATAATGAGGAACAGCACTCAAAATAATGAGGAACAGCTCAAAATAATGAGGAACAGCACTCAAAATAATGAGGAACAGCACTTAAAATAATGAGGAACAGCACTCAAAATAATGAGGAGCAGCACTCAAAATAATGAGGAGCAGCACTCAAAATAATGAGGATCACCATTCAAAATAATGGAAGAGCACTCAAAATAATGAGGAGCAGCATTCAAAATAATGGAAGAACAGCACTCAAAATAATGAGGAGCAGCACTCAAAATAATGAGGAACAGCACTCAAAATAATGAGGAGCACCATTCAAAATAATGAGGAACAGCACTCAAAATAATGAGGAGCAGCACTTAAAATAATGAGGAGCAGCACTCAAAATAATGAGGAGCACCACTAAAAATAATGAGGAGCAGCACTCAAAATAATGAGGAACAGCACTCAAAATAATGAGGAGGAGCACTCAAAATAATGAGGAACGGCACTCAAAATAATGAGGAACCGCACTCAAAATAATGAGGAGCAGCACTCAAAATAATGAGGAGCAGCACTCAAAATAATGAGGAACAGCACTCAAAATAATGAGGAGCACCTTTCAAAATAATGGAAGAGCAGCACTCAAAATAATGAGGAACAGCACTCAAAATAATGAGGATCACTATTCAAAATAATGGAAGAGCATCACTCAAAATAATGAGGAGCACCACTCAAAAAATGAGGAACAGCACTCAAAATAATGAGGAACAGCACTCAAAATAATGAGGAACACCACTCAAAATAATGAGGGGCAGCACTCAAAATAATGAGGAGCAGCACTCAAAATAATGGAAGAGTAGCACTCAAAATAATGAGGAGCAGCACTCAAAATAATGAGGAACAGCACTCAAAATAATCAGGAGCAGCACTGAGGAACACCACTCAAAATAATGAGGAGCAGCACTCAAAATAATGAGGAACAGCACTCAAAATAATGAGGAGCAGCACTCAAAATAATGAGGAACAGCACTCAGGAGGAGCAGCACTCAAAATTATGAGGAGCAGCACTCAAAATAATGAGGTGCAGCACTCAAAATAATGAGGAGCAGCACTCAAAATAATGAGGAGCAGCACTCAAAATTATGAGGAGCAGCACTCAAAATAATGAGGTGCAGCACTCAAAATAATGAGGTGCAGCACTCAAAATAATGAGGAGCAGCACTCAAAATAATGAGGGTCACCATTCAAAATAATGGAAGAGCACTCAAAATAATGAGGAGCAGCATTCAAAATAATGGAAGAACAGCACTCAAAATAATGAGGAGCAGCACTCAAAATAATGAGGAACAGCACTCAAAATAATGAGGAGCACCATTCAAAATAATGAGGAACAGCACTCAAAATAATGAGGAGCAGCACTTAAAATAATGAGGAGCAGCACTCAAAATAATGAGGAGCACCACTCAAAATAATGAGGAGCAGCACTCAAAATAATGAGGAACAGCACTCAAAATAATGAGGAGGAGCACTCAAAATAATGAGGAACGGCACTCAAAATAATGAGGAACAGCACTCAAAATAATGAGGAGCAGCACTCAAAATAATGAGGAGCAGCACTCAAAATAATGAGGAACAGCACTCAAAATAATGAGGAGCACCTTTCAAAATAATGGAAGAGCAGCACTCAAAATAATGAGGAACAGCACTCAAAATAATGAGGATCACCATTCAAAATAATGGAAGAGCATCACTCAAAATAATGAGGAGCACCACTCAAAAAATGAGGAACAGCACTCAAAATAATGAGGAACAGCACTCAAAATAATGAGGAACACCACTCAAAATAATGAGGAGCAGCACTCAAAATAATGAGGAGCAGCACTCGAAATAATGGAAGAGTAGCACTCAAAATAATGAGGAGCAGCACTCAAAATAATGAGGAACAGCACTCAAAATAATCAGGAGCAGCACTGAGGAACACCACTCAAAATAATGAGGAGCAGCACTCAAAATAATGAGGAACAGCACTCAAAATAATGAGGAGCAGCACTCAAAATAATGAGGAACATCACTCAGGAGGAGCAGCACTCAAAATTATGAGGAGCAGCACTCAAAATAATGAGGTGCAGCACTCAAAATAATGAGGAGCAGCCCTCAAAATAATGAGGAGCAGCACTCAAAATTATGAGGAGCAGCACTCAAAATAATGAGGAGTAGCCCTTAAAATAATGGAAGAGCAGCACTGAAAATAATGAGGAGCAGCACTCAAAATAATGAGGAGCAGCCCCCAAAATAATGAGGAGCAGCACTCAAAATAATGGAAGAGTAGCACTCAAAATAATGAGGAGCAGCACTCAAAATAATGAGGAGCAGCACTCAAAATAATGAGGATCACCATTCAAAATAATGGAAGATCACTCAAAATAATGAGGAATAGCACTCAATAGGAGGAGAAGCACTCAAATTAATGAGGACAGCACTCAAAATAATGGAGGAGCAGCACTCAAAATAATGAGGAGCAGCACTCAAAATAATGAGGAACAGCTCAAAATAATGAGGAATAGCACTCAAAATAATGAGGAACAGCACTAAAAATAATGAGGAATAGCACTCAAAATAATGAGGAACAGCACTCAAAATAATGAGGAACAGCACTCAAAATAATGAGGAGCAGCACTCAAAATAATGAGGATCACCATTCAAAATAATGGAAGAGCACTCAAAATAATGAGGAATAGCACTCAATAGGAGGAGAAGCACTCAAATTAATGAGCACAGCACTCAAAATAATGGAGGAGCAGCACTCAAAATAATGAGGAGCAGCACTCAAAATAATGAGGAGTATATAGCCCTTAAAATAATGGAAGAGCAGCACTCAAAATAATGAGGAGCAGCACTCAAAATAATGAGGAACAGCACTCAAAATAAGCATTCAAAATAATGAGGTGCAACACTCAAAATAATGAGGAGCAGCACGCAAAATAATGAGGAGCACCACTCAAAATAATGGAAGAGTAGCACTCAAAATAATGAGGAGCAGTACTCAAAATAATGGAAGAGTAGCACTCAAAATAATGAGGAGCAGCACTCAAAATAATGAGGAGCAGCACTCAAAATAATGAGGAGCACCATTCAAAATAATGGAAGAGCAGTACTCAAAATAATGAGGAGCAGCACTCCAAAATAATGAGGAACAGCACTCAAAATAATGAGGAACAGCACTCAAAATAATGAGGAGCAGCACTCAAAATAATGAGGAGCAGCAATCAAAATAATGAGGTGCAACACTCAAAATAATGAGGAGCAGCACTCAAAATAATGAGGAGCACCACTCAAAATAATGGAAGAGTAGCACTCAAAATAATGAGGAGCACCATTCAAAATAATGGAAGAGCAGTACTCAAAATAATGAGGAGCAGCACTCCAAAATAATGAGGAACAGCACTCAAAATAATGAGGAACAGCACTCAAAATAATGAGGAGCAGCACTCAAAATAATGAGGAGCAGCAATCAAAATAATGAGGAGCAGCACTCAAAATAATGAGGAGCAGCACTCAAAATAATGAGGAGCAGCACTCAAAATATTGAGGAACAGCACTCAAAATAATGAGGAGCAGCACTCAAAATAATGAGGAGTAGCCCTTAAAATAATGAGGAGCAGCATTCAAAATAATGAAAGAGCAGTACTCAAAATAATGAGGAGTAGCCAGCCCTTAAAATAATGGAAGAGCAGCACTCAAAATAATGAGGAGCAGCACTCAAAATAATGAGGAGCAGCACTCAAAATAATGAGGAACAGCACTCAATAATGGAGGGAGCAGCACTCAAAATAGGGCACAGAATAGCTGAACTGGCATGCACAGATAGTAAATGTAACAATTGGCTAAATCGATCCTCTACTATTTAAAGATCTATTGCCATGAATTCATATGCCAACTTAACAATACTCTCAATGAATTCTCAGTTAACATAATAACATGAAAATCACTTTCTCAATAATCAACTTCAAATTTTATTCACTCGACTGGCATGTGGAAAACCAGTTTGATCAGATTCCCTATATCTGTGCATGCACGCAGTTACCAAAGTTTTTCTCTATAATAATCGGTAAAGGGTCTGACGAGCTGAACATGTAATTTTGACAACAACATCCATGGAACACAAGCAGTGGTTGGTAAGGGAATACCTGCGATAGCAACCACTGCCACGGGTGAGTTTGAAGTTAGCTAATTTTTTCCTTATCAGCATATGGAAAATTGGTAGTTATGACGGATCAACTGAAGTACAAATCTCCACACCTACCAATAATCTTGAGCCCCAAAAATATGTTTGTTAGCACGGAAAATAATCGAACGGCTCCTGATCACCCACGCAAATACAGCTTACACCTTGTTCCTCCAACTTCAAGAAGACTTGGATCTGTTCCTCCAGCTTCAGTAAGGCTTGGGCATATTCCTCCAGCTTAATTTTCTCCACATGTACTTCATAATAGAAGATTACAAGTTTCTCTGTGCTTTGTGCGAGGTGTATCTGGGATATTCATTATGTACTTCATAGTAGAAGATTACAAGTTTACTCTGTGCTTTGTGCGAGCTGTATCTGGGATATTCATAATCTACTTCGTAATAGAAGATTACAAGTTTGGTCTGTGTCTCTATGTCTATAGCTGCCTGTTGGATAGGTGAATATAACAAGCTTGTCAGATGTCAGTGAGTCTACATGTCCACAATGAAGCATGTCAAATCCATTCATCCTGGTGGTTCTTCAGCAAATCCATCCTTTTCTTACATTGTTGGGTTGTTCCATATAATTATTGGTGCCCCAAACTTGGAAACTACCCAGTGACCCGAATGGAATGCCGAGTGCAGCATAGATACTGCAACCAATGTGTACTGGACTCCAGGAGGCTATAACTCTATTGTATTATTTTTAGCAGTTTTGATTTTAATCAACCAACCGGAAATATTTGGTGGCCCTTGTGAGGTAATATTTGGTGGCTCTAGTGAGTTAATGCTTGGTGGCCCTGGTGTGTGATGCTTGGTGGCCCTGGTGTGTGATGCTTGGAGGCCCTGGTGAGGTAATGCTTAGTGGCCCTGGTGAGGTAATGCTTGGTGGCCCTGGTGTGGTAATACTTGGTGGCCCTGGTGTGTGATGATTAGTGGGTCTGGTGAGGTAATGCTTGGTGGCCCTGGTGTTATGCTGCTTGGTGGCCCTAGTGTGGTGATGCTTGGTGGCCTTAGGTGTGGTAATGCTTGGTGGCTCTGGTGTGCTGGTGCAAATTGATTAGTCTCGATTAACCCACAAACCAAAAGAATATGATACCCCCTGCCCCCAAGATAAAACCCTGATCTTCATAGTTCACCAACAGAGGTTTGGGTTGGGTGAAATGATAAGTGCATCAACCGAGCTCAATCTAAAGGCTTAGTTTGTCCTCTAGAACTAGCACCCAAGCTTATCACTGGCACAGGTTTATACACAAACTACATTGCTGTTATTATGCAGTCTACATGGAGGTTATGGCTAAGCCAGTATGCGGCCACTCGGCTCCAAATTATAGACACACACTGCCAGAGGAGAACATACAAATGGGCAGCAAATTGGCAGGTGCATGCTTGGAATCTCACAAACCAGTGAATCGCTCTGTGGAGTTTGTGGACAAGTTTACATGTGTACTGAACATGGAATTGGGTTGGAATAGGGTAAGTACATAATATTATGCTGTTCTGGAATAGGTTAAGTCCATTTTATGCTGTGTTGGAATAGGGTATGTACATGGTATGCTGTGTTGGAACATGGTAAGTACATGTTATGCTGCAGGATGCAACACTTGCAGAGTGGATCACAAAGAAGTAAACACCATCTTGCAGGTCAAGATGAAGAGGAAGGGAGTTCACTGGCATCTACCATAATTATATCTAGACAAATTTATGTGCAAGGAGAAGAAAGGTCGGACAGCCTCTGATACAACTCAGCAACATGTTTGGTTCTGTTCTCTTCTGCTTGTTAGTGAATTGTTTAATTCTTAAATGGCTATATCTTTTATCGGTTTTTCCCCGTTTTGTATCTGTTGTTTGTTCTTTATTTAGCCTGCCAGTGCTCATATAATCTGGACATCAATAACAATGACCTTCTCACTAATCAGCTCGAAATTTACTCTCTCCAGACACTTCGACTACATGCAGCCTTCAACCGAATTATTTCAATATGTCAATTGCGAGTTCGTTGAGGGCACATCAATTGTTTGTTCCTGTTGTTTGCATGGACATTCTGGCAGATTGTTCGTTTATTCCCCGCTCGGAAATAAGTATTTTACATGCGATTTTATATAGGTGTGAAGTATTATGTGTGCAATAGCATGGTTGTGGTGGAATTTGGTGTAAAATACCCATGAGTGAGTAATGTAGTGTGAGGGTGGCAACAAAACGAGGCAAAATTGCCAGCCACTCTACATTACAAGTGGTGACTGTAAGCTCTGGTTGTTAAAGCTCTCGATGTTTACTGCACATAAAGTTGTTAAGAGTCCATTTCATTGTCATTACAAACAGTCCTTGTTGGGCGTCCTTCTGGTACTTGCCTGTGAAGCACTGATGTCTCGATATCGGTGAAGTGCACATGCAAATTAGCTGAGCTGCCGAGGCAACGCATTGCAACAAAACATTGAGGCAGGAATTATACTAGTTTGGCACATCTAATACTATTACTGTTATTGTTATCACTTCACAATACATATATATATATAGAAACATGAGCGGTGACAGTGATTAGGGAGAAAGAGTACCGATGGTCTACAGGTCAAAATCTAGTAGCCAGATTTAAGTGATGGAATTTGGAGGGGTGCAATAAACTACCTGGATGGGTCGGTGGTGGGGAGATCACTGGGTGGCAGGCATATTGATTGGAAAAAGATTATCAGATTTACCCTTGGAGTCTCCCACCTATTTCTCCGGTTATTTGGCTAACGGGCAATGAGGGGCTGTCCATTGAAGTGTTCTGAATGACCTGAGGAGTACTCAAGGTGAACCAGGGCTGGATCCTGGGGGGGGGGGGGGGCTGAGCTCCCCTCCAAATTAATTTTATTCGTTATTCTAAATTGAAAAATTGGTCAGTTATGCTGGCAAGCACTATATAGTTAGCATACTTAGCAGCCACACACGACACGTACCATCTTAAGCTGCCTAGCCCTTTCCAAAAAGGAGACACAATCTACACAGAATTAGACACTCAGATTTTGACGTAACCCTGCATGTATTTTTGGAGTGGTTTATACCATGCAACATTTTAGTACCAAAAGAGGGCACACAGACTTTTGAGCTATATATATATATTTATACAGTTAAGTGTGGAAAATCTATGGACTACAAAGTCATAAACTTTAAAAAGTTCTTTATTCTTGCCTTTAAAGTCAGAGTGGTATCCCTGCATGCAACATTGGGCCGATTGGTATCAAACTTTTTTTCCCACCTATGAAGTGTGCCATTTTTGGTTGTTTTGGAGTGCACATACATTGCCCCATGAATAGAAGCTACCAATGGGGTTTCATACAGTTGGGGAGGGGGGGAGGGGGTGGAAGAAAAATGTTGAGCTGGAACTTTTCCATGGATATATTTTATGTATAATAGCTCAAAAGTGCTAGTCTGACTTTTAGTCATGAAGATTGTGAAGACATGTCTCCAAAATAGCTGACTAGATGCTCTAGGAATAATGAATCATGTGAGCATGCTAATAACAGTAGCTAGCTATTCACCACAGGACACAAAACCATACCTCGGCACATGCTTCCAGCACGTGAACCAGATGTGAAAAATTAATTAATAATAATAATAATAACAACAACAATAATAATAATATTATTATAAATAAAACAATTTAAATTATAATAAAAATAACAAAAATTGAATAAAAATAATATTAATAATAAAAATAAAATAAAAATGAATAAAAATAACATTAATAATAAATACGTTATACATAAGTAAATAAATAAGAATAATTATGGTTTTCATGGCTTCAAGTTCAGGCTCTTGTGTAGCTCCCCAGAGGCAAGTCCACTCCACAGTCTCAATTGAACCACTCACACTCCTTTGGTGCTAGGCCGATGCACAATGCCTCCTTCTACTAGTTATTTCTATCTTCTGGCCTGGTAGATAGTGGCTTCCTCTAATAGGATGTCCATTATCCAGGACCACTACCATAGGATTCTTCTTTTTAGACCCCTCATTGCCTTTACTGGTGTACTTATCTTCCTTTCTGCATTTAGCTGTATCTGCAGACGAAAGGTTGATGAAGGCTGGTGGATAACCATACTCTATAAAGACGATGTTCTTCTTTCCAAGGGTCCTCCTTCTCAGTCACTACTCTTCTGGCTCTATCATCAAGCTCTTCACCACTCCTCTTCTGACATAGATAGGATGATGTAATCTATAATCAAGGTACTGGTTGGGTTTTCTGTAGATGTTTGCAGTTAGCCTTCCATCTTCCTTCCTGTGTAGGTGGCAATCCAGAAAGGGCAACGATCCATCCACTTCAAGCTCATGGTAAACTTTATGGATGGCCTGATGTTGTTCAGATGATCCAACAACTCCTGCTCACTTTACTTCTTCACAATGCAGAAGGTATCATCCACGTATCTCTTCCAAAACCTTGGCTTCAGTGGGGCAGTTGTGAGTGCCAATTGCAAGAATTCCATATAAAGGTTGGCTACTGCAGATACTGGAGAGCCCATCCTCTTTGTGTTCGTAGTATTTTCTGAAGTAGATAGATTTTAGGCACAACTCCAACAGTTCAGAAAGGAGGCATTGTCAGCCTAGCACCAAAGTGTGAGAAGTTCAATCGCTATGGAATGGACTTGCCTGGATGATTGGGAGCCACTCTCAAGAGCCTGAACTTGAAGCCACAACAACCACCATAATTATTCTTGTTTATCTATATTTTATAATAATTTATTTATTAATTAATATTTATTTGTTTATTTTTATATTTATTATTATTATTGTTGTGTTATTATTATTATTTACTATTGTTTTATTGTTATTTTATATATATATTTTTTCCCTTCTTCTTCCACATCTGGTTCACATTCTGGATGTGTGTGCCAGTTCATGTGCTGGACGTGTGTGCCAAGCACGTGTTAATAGCTAGCTACCGGTATGTAGCAGGCTCACGTGAGTCTTAAGTGTCTCAATATTCTTGATCAAGGCTAGAGCATCGATATAGTCCAAACGTCAAGAGAATACAATTTCATGTTGATTATTGCAACCCCAATAAAATGTCAATGCACACACTATATCTATTATGACATCATAATTTGGGGGAAGGGGGCGGATCCCGATGCTAGACTGATGAGGGAGGAGCAGTACAGTGGCACTGCATAAGTATTCATAGGGACAATTCATATTAGGCTGACAAGCCATAAAATGAAATAAATTAAAAAAATATATATATCTCATACCTCGGAACAAATTATTGCTTTCAGTCCACCCAAATATTTTAAAAGAGACTTGTCTTCCCTAGTTCGCTTCCTAATGCAATCATTAGGAATGGGATCCCGGTAGTGACCTACAATACCCAATGCAACTGGAACCGTTACGGATACTTGGTATCCCCATATCACCGAGCAGACGTAATGAATGCTAGCCTCCAGTACGAACATTGGTTTTGTGATCACCTTAGTTCGGTAGAGGTAACGAGGGAAACATATGTATCGATCAGTTTTTGTGAAGTACTTTGAAAGTTTAAAATTACTGCAATTCGATAATGTCTCAGGTGGATGTACATTCTTTGTGGTGAAAAAGGCATTCTGAAATACAAAGCTAGCAGCATGCTTTTCTCTCGGCATGTCTTGCAGCATTTCAGACCAACTATTACCCTTGATTGGGACTATCATTTCATCCATGTCTATTTGGACCAAATACTCAGTTTCGTACATGCTCCTGTACATACAGTCACTGATAATAAGTATTTGTCCATAGTAATGCAAGGGGTACCACCTTCCAAAGTGTTTCCATTCAATCACACGAACTTCTGAGTATCGATGCAAGATATATCGAATCACGCTCTCGTTCAACTGCTCCTTATTGATGTAAAATGTAATCAACTCGGCTGCCATAAGTTTGCTGCTCATGGAAATAAACTCCACCAGGTCTTGAAGACTATTCTTATTTCCCACCACAGGCCGTCCTACACAAACACCGAATTTCTTGAGAGTTTTTCCTTTGCCACTGTCACGATTTGCCACAGGAATTTCATTTGATGTGAAGTTTGGATTGCAGGTGCTCACATTTGATATCATTACAGACAAGGGAGGATCTTCTCCAGGTTTTCCGGGGCAATAATAGTGGTAAGTCTTTGCCCCTAGATTGGCAGCGAAGCAAGGGCTAGGATATTTCTTTTTCAACTGTTCCTTTAGACAAACAGTGCGTCCATCTGCATACTTGAAGACGCAGTAGAGTGGAATCTTTTTAACTTTATTTACAGCATATCCCATTATTATCACAACTGGTCTATTAGGTGCACCAACTCTGTTGTCAAAATATGCTGAGAAAAAGTGATACGAATCGCTTTCACCTTTACCAAAAACCGAAGTCCATGGAAGCTTTACCATTTGCAAAAGGTCCTGATTGGTAGAAATATCCCTCGTTGTTGGCGAAATTAAATATGTTCTTGTGCTCCAGTAACAAGAGGCACACACAAGCTCCAGTAACAAGAGGCACACACAAGCAGTTATGACTGCTCCAGTAACAAGAGGCACACACAAGCAGTTATTACTGCTCCAGTAACAAGAGGCACACACAAGCAGTTAGGACTGCTCCAGTAAAAAGAGGCACACACAAGCAGTTATGACTGCTCCAGTAACAAGAGGCACACGCAAGAGTTATGACTGCTCCAGTAACAAGTGGCACACACAAGCAGTTATGACTGCTCCAGTAACAAGAAGCACACACAAGCAGTTATGACTACTCCAGTAACAAGAGGCACACACAAGCACTTATGACTGCTCCAGTAACAAGAAGCACACACAAGCAGTTATGACTACTCCAGTAACAAGAGGCACACACAAGCAGTTATTACTGCTCCAGTAACAAGTTGATTGTATCATGATCGTGATTTCTCCTCTGCTAGTAGATGGGCCTTAACTGGTTTGTAAGTCATAGCTTCTGAGCTAGCTATGTACTGGAGCATTGGCAAGCCTTTTCTCTAAGAAAGTTGTGCCACAAGAAAGGCTTAGCAAACCCTAAGATAGCTCATAGTGTGCAAGTCTTTCCCTCAGGTCTAGCTGAGTAAGGTGCTCGAGCTCTAAACTATAAAGTGTCAGTAGTTGAATAAGATCTAGACAGTCAATAGTTGCAACCAGAACCAGGTCTTCTGGATTCATGTCACACACACACACCACAAAAGAAGCTCATAGATGAAGTATGCAGCCCTTGATTCATGTCACAAACACACACACACACACGAAGCTCATACATGAAGTATGCAGCCCTTGATTCATGTCAGCTGGTCCACTGCTCAGTGTTGCTTAATTAAGTCTTGCTAGTGGTCATGATTTATGGGAACAGGGTGCTGGTGTTGAAGTCTCCTCAAGCATATCGAGTTGCCTTGGAATGTTGTATGTAACTCTATATAGTGTTGTCTTGGTGCACCAGTGGTGCCCACACATTCTCTACATCTCTATCACACACAGACTCAAACATGCTAGTCTTTTTGTCTCCAAACAGGTGGTGTGTGGTGGAACTCATTTCTTCAATTGTAAATATTATATGTAGCCTATTCAAAAGAGTAGGTTATGCGCCTATGTAACCTCCGAGTTTGCGGTTACCCCGAGGCGAAGCCGAAGGATGTAACCGCAAACGAGTAGGTTACACTGGCGCATAACCCGCGAGTGGAGTATAGGCTATCTTACTTATACTACATTGCGCATGCGCTAAACTACATGCAGTTAAAAGTGTAGGTTATGCGCCTATGTAACCTATAGTTATTAACCAATCAAATTAGCCACAGATCATGTGATGTAGTATAAATATATATATGAAGGAGATTGATGGCTATGTATGTGCATAAGCAACACTCACAAGAAGTTTAAAGTTGATTGAGCATTTTATTTTGCAGGTAGACAGACATCTTACAAATTCCATGCCTCCCCAATCACTTGTTTTTGCTTGCTATAGACCCCTTACCAACCTAACCCCACAATGTCTACTCAGAGAGAGCTATCTTTGACACTAAAATCAACTGCATGGTAGTTGCCACCATTATGCAAGTAGGCCAGCCTGGAGGAGGAGAGAAGAGAAGGAGTACATGTGGGAGGAAGAGGAGGAGATGAGGAGGAGGTAGAGGAGGGCAGGAGGAGAAGGAGTAGGAGGTGGAGAAGAGGAGGGAGAGCAATGATGGGGTCAGCAAAGCTGGCAACTCAAGGCCCTCATAAGATATGGACAACCAGGACCAGGCCAATGATGGGGTCAGCAAAGCTGGCAACTCAAGGCTCTCATAAGATATGGACAACCAGGACCAGGGCCAATGAAGGGGTCAGCAAAGCTGGCAACTCAAGGCTCTCATAAGATATGGACAACCAGGACCAGCAGAAACACTGGACCATCATCCCTTATTGTATCATCATCAACCAGCCACCCACTCCAGCTATTGTATTGCTCAGCCTACAAACAAAATGAAGTCTTAAAAACAGAAAATGGAGGGAGGGGGAGGACACAACCCAGGCTTCTTGGGAGCCACTCCATAACTCAAAATAAAAGATGGGGGGCACCTAATTTAATTTTACTTACATGTACACTTACATGTTGTACATGTAATATTAATAATTATAATATTAGTAATAATAATAATAATAATAATAATAATAATAATAATAATAATAATAATAATAATAATAATAATAATAATAATAATAATAATAATAATAATAATAATAATAATAATAATAATAATAATAATAATAATAATAATAATAATAATAATAATAATAATAATAATAATAATAATAATAATAATAATAATAATAATAATAATAATAATAATAATAATAATAATAATAATAATAATAATAATATTCACCATATCCTCCCCCCTCGGTTTAGAGCTGTCCAGTACCCTGAGATTGAGGTTGCCCTTTCAATCTGGGGTGATGACCTTGTCTTGCCTCCTCCAGCCCTGCCTGCTTCCCATCAGCAGAAATCGTGGGACATCCCTCGTATTTTGGAAAGGGCAGAGTCACTTTTGCGGAATGCTAGTGACCCCAAAACCAGAGCTCGTCTCCTCGCCGTGTCTGCATGTGAGTGAGGTGCCTGGCTTAATGCCCTGCCAATCTCCTCACTGGGTCTCCGAATGAGCGATGATGTAGTTCGAATAGCAGTTGGGCTACGTCTTGGAGCACCTCTGTGCCAGCCACACTCTTGTAGTTACTGTGGATCGGATGTCAACCAGTTTGGTACACATGGGTTGAGCTGTAGGCACAGTCAGGGAAGGCTTTCTCGCCATGGTGCTTTAAATGACATCATCCACCGGTCATTAACTGCTGCAAATGTCCCTTCCCGGCTGGAGCCCTCAGGTCTGCTTCGGTCCGATGGAAAGAGACCTGATGGCATGTCCATCATTCCATGGTCAAGTGGTAGACTCTTGGTATGGGATGCAACCTGCAGTGACACCGTTGCCCCATCCAACCTTTTGGCTGCAGTCACTGAGGCTGGTGCAGTGGCAGCCCAGGCGGAGATTTTGAAGGGTGAAAAGTACGCCCACCTGGACTCGGCATACAAGTTTGTACCTGTGGCGGTAGAGACGTGTGGATCCTTTGGGCCTCAAGCAAAGGCATTCTTCAGGGAGTTGGGACGCCGCCTGAGGTCAGTGACTTATGAAGAGGACTCCCATCAACATCTTCTTCCATCGGATTTCTGTGGCTGTGCAGCGTGGGAATGCAGCCTCAGTATGGGATCTTTGCCATCAGGGTTGGGGACGAGCCATTTCCCTAGTCATCGCATGAACTTTTTAACTTTTTAACTTGAGGTATGGCATGTTGTTCTCTGTCATATGTAATTTTAAAAAATATTTAAAAAACCTTAAAAAAAAAATAATAATAATAATAATAATAATAATAATAATAATAATAATAATAATAATAATAATAATAATAATAATAATAATAATAATAATAATAATAATAATAATAATAATAATAATAATAATAATAATAATGATGATGATGATGATAATAATGATAATAATAATAATAATAATAATAATAAAATAATAAAAATAATAAAATAATAATAATAGTAATAATAATAGTTATAATAATAGTAATAACAATAATATTTAATATTTAGTAATAATAAATATTATTTATTAATTAATAAATAATAATAATAATAATAATAATAATTGATTGCCTTCAGTTCATTATTTTCCTGTGAGACAACAACATCCACAATGGCCGCCTCCTCTTTGTTCATAAGATCTAACAAAGCTTGAATGTTATTTTGATCAGCACTTGGTTTGGCACATTGATCAGCATTGTGAATATCTTTCATCGTCAAGTTAGTGCTTGCTTCATATGTGCCGATGAGCTTCTTGTTAGCTTTCACAGCTTACATTTGCTGAACTTTCTCCTGGGTGTGTGGACCTAGCCAGTGCTGTTGGGGGTGGCTCTTGAAGGTAATCTGAAATTTAAGTGTATATTTTAGACAAAATATTGTTGGTTCCGCAGGTTATCTATCATTGGTGCCACTGCGTTACCACAAGAGATCTTTCATTCTATTTTTAGTCTTTAATATTTTAACGGGATATTATTACAGGATATTATTACAGCAATTTTGCACCAGTAATTACGGACACCCCCCCCCCCCCCCCCCCCCCTCCCCCTTTCCCAATATGTGCATACCAAATTCAGTGGGTGATAGTGGTCACCTACAACATTTTTCACTTCTGGGCTGGCTCCATCTGAGTCTATGTGCACCTTCACCATAGCTTTGCTGTCCATCTTGAATATGCTGAAAATATAAATTAAGACATTTAACAGTTAGCCAGTGGGGTTCTAAAATCTAGTTAGTAAGTGGGAAGGTAATTGTCTTCACTCGGATATTTAATGTAACATTCGCGGCAATTTTTCTGCCCTTTCGCTTAGCCGGATTTCAATGAAACCTCACAGAAAATACGTCTGATTATGTTCTATATTATATATATAAAGAGTAAAATTTTCATAAACATCGGTGCAGGGGAAGTGCATCAAAATCGCATTATGGTGGCTAAATAATGGCATAAAGCATTCTATATCTATATTAAATCTAATGTGAAAACTGGTGAAACACTTAGAACATAAAGATCTACTTCTGGTTAATATCTGGGTGGCCTTGGTTTTGTGCTGCCTGCCTCCATGAACACAACAGAAGTCTACCTCTCCATATTGAAGTTCTGGTGGAATTTCAACCTTGGCTTTGTGGAGATAGTGCTTCTTGTATGCTTCAACCTTTCTGGTGTTCCTCTTTTAAAAGTTGACTTTTCTGCGCCATATTCTTTAATCTTGCCACTTGAAATCTTGAAAAGGAACCAATTTGCAGAACAGAGTCCGCTATATGAACCAGTCACGTGACTTGCCAAAGTGACGTTATAAATTTGATATCATAAATAGGTCACTGTTAAATATAATTTTGCCGGTCCGTTTCGAAAACCGGAGGTAGAAGAGTCTTTAGCGGCTAAAATGCGTATAAAGACTTTTTTCGGTGTTCTTTTAATCGTTAATGTCGTTGTTTTGTGTATCTCCTATCGAAGGCTCAGCAGATTTAGCAATGTAAACAAACCATACAATGACATCGATGAAGATGGAGAGCCGTTACTTAATAGTGCGGCGATATTTGTGGGTTCTACAAGAATTTCGCCAACAACGAGGGATATTTCCACCAATCAAATGGTAAAGCTTCCATGGACTTCGGTTTTTGGTAAAGGTGAAAACGAGTCGTATCACTTTTTCTCAGCATATTTTGACAACAGAGTTGGTGCACCTAATAGACCAGTTGTGATAGTAATGGGCTATGCTGTAACTAAAGTTAAAAAGATTCCACTCTACTGCGTCTTCAAGTATGCAGATGGACGCACCGTTTGTCTAAAGGAACAGTTGAGAAAGAAATATCCTAGCTTTTGCTTCGCTCCCAATCTAGGGGCAGAGACTTACCACTATTATTGCCCCGTGAAACCTGGAGAAGATCCTCCCTTGTCTGTAATGATATCAAATGTGAGCACCTGCAATCCAAACTTCACATCAAATGAAATTCCTGTGGCAAATCGTGACAGTGGCAAAGGAAAAACTCTCAAGAAATTTGGTGTTTGTGTAGGAGGGCCTGTGGTGGGAAATAAGAATAGTCTTCAAGACCTGGTGGAGTTTATTTCTATGAGCAAACTTATGGGAGCCGAGTTGATTACATTTTACATCAATAAGGAGCAGTTGAATGAGAGCGTGATTCGATATATCTTGCATCGATACTCAGAAGTTCGTGTGATTGAATGGAAACACTTTGAAAGGTGGTACCCCTTGCATTACTATGGACAAATACTTATTATCAGTGACTGTATGTACAGGAGCATGTACGAAACTGAGTATTTGGTCCAAATAGACATGGATGAAATGATAGTCCCAATCAAGGGTAATAGTTGGTCTGAAATGCTGCAAGACATGCCGAGAGAAAAGCATGCTGCTAGCTTTGTATTTCAGAATGCCTTTTTCACCACAAAGAATGTACATCCACCTGAGACATTATCGAATTGCAGTAATTTTAAACTTTCAAAGTACTTCACAAGAACTGATCGATACATATGTTTCCCTCATTACCTCTACCGAACTAAGGTGATCACAAAACCAATGTTCGTACTGGATGCTGGCATTCATTATGTCTGCTCGGTGATATGGGGATACCAAGTATCCGTAACGGTTCCAGTTGCATTGGGTATTGTAGGTCACTACCGGGATCCCATTCCTAATGATTGCATTAGGAAGCGAACTAGGGAAGACAAGTCTCTTTTAAAATATTTAGATGGACTGAAAGCAATAATTTGTTCCGAGGTATGAGATATATATATATATATATATTTTTTCATTTTAAGGTTTGTCAGCCTAATATGAATTGTCCCTATGAATACTTATGCAGTGCCACTGTACTCCTCCTCCCTCATCAGTCTAGCATCGGGATCTGCCCACTTCCCCCAAATTATTAGATATAGTGTGTGCATTGACATTTTGTTGGGGTTGAATGAACAGTGACAGAGCAGAGTAAATATATGAACTTTTAATGAACTTTCAGTTGACACAATAACATTACAACAATAATCAACATGAAATTGTATTCTCTCGACGTTTGGACTATATCGATGCTCTAGCTTGATTGAGACACTAAGACTCGCGTGAGCCTGTACTGGTAGCTAGCTATTCACACGTGCTTGGCACACACGTCCAGCAAATGAACTGGCACACACATCCAGAATGTGAACCAGATGTGGAAGAAGAAGAAAAAATAGTAATAATAATAATATATAAAATAACAATAAAACAATAGTAAATAAATTAAATAATGAGGACATGTGTAGGATTGTATAGTGGGGTGGAGACGACGGTGGTATTGAATGGAAGGAGGTCAAGGTGGTTCACTGTGGAGAATGGACTTAGGCAGGGATGTCCTTTGTCTCCACTTCTTTTCAATATATATCTGATGGGAATGGCGGAGGAATTGGAGAGAGCTGAGCTAGGAGTCAAAGTGGAAGGCTGCTGGTGTGGGGCACTCATGTATGCAGATGATGTTGTTCTTCTGGCTGACTCAGGGGTGGAACTGCAAGCTATGTTGGATGTGGTACAGGCGTATGTGTTAAGGTGGAAGATGAAATTTAATAGCAAGAAGAGCAAGGTCATGGTAGTAGGGAAGAAGGAATCAGAAGTGCATTGGAGGATTGGTGAGGAGATATTGGAAGAGGTCAAAGAATTCAAGTACTTAGGAATATGGTTTGATAGGAAGCTAAGGGGTAATGTTCAGTTAGAGAAGATGGCAAAGAAGGCAGAAGAGTGGGTTGGAAAGGTAATATGGATGAGTAGAGTGAATGGGCAGGTGGAAGTAGACAGAGGAAGAATGGTGTGGGAGCTTCTAGCGAGACCCAGTATGGAGCATGCAGCCGAAGTGTGGTCGACAGGAGGACGGAATGCTCGCAAGAAGTTGGAGTCAGCACAGATGAGAGTGGGTAGGAGACTGTTGGGGGCAAGTGATACAGTAGCAGGAGTGGCAATACGGGGAGATATGGGGTGGAGGAAGCTAGAGGAGAGGAGGGAAGAGATGAAGGTTTTGTTTGGCAAGAGATTAGAGGTGTTGGAACAGAGCAGATTGGTTAAAGTTGTTGTAAATAAACTACGAGAGGATGGAGGAATTGGATGGTGGGAAGAATATGATATCTTGAGGAGAAAGTACAAGATAAACAACGAGGCTGGGTCAGTGCGCAAGTGGAAGGGGAAAGTGAAGGTGAGAAATGAGAAGGACTGGGAGAAGGAAGTAGACGGGGAAAAGTACGCTGAATTATTATAAATTGGCAAAGAATGGTGCAGGGGTGGAGAGGTATGTGAGGGCCATGCATGGTCAGGAAGGTGTGCAGCTGCAATTTAGACTGAGGACTGCATCAGCTGGGTTGTTAGAGGATAAGAAGAGATGTGGGATAGTTAGGGATGAGAGGTGTATAATGTGTGATAGTGGAGCAGGGGAGGATGTGGAACATTTCTTGGTGACATGCGGGGAATTTGAGAGGGATCGGCTGGTTCTGATAGATGAGGTACGCAGAATTGCAGGGGCAAGACAGTGGTTGGATGAATTAAGAAGAGTGAGTAAGGATGGAAAGGTGGCATTGCTTTTGGGGAAAGATGTGGAGGGAGTAAGTGATGCAGTGATGGAGGAGGTGGGCGAGTGTGTTATGTATTGGGTAGGGAAGTGGTGGCAGAGGAGAAAGGAATTGTTGTATGGTCAGCTGAGGAATGATCTTTGGTCCACTCCTGTCCCCCCCTTCCTGAGCAGCGGGACACTCGTAACTTAATATTGTAGATAATTGTATTAATTAAGTACTGTTGACTTCTTTTTAAAATATAGATTGTTATTAGGTTAGTTACTAAATAGTTTCACACTGTGCTGTATTATATATGTGATGGCCTTAACAGGCTCAGCAATAGCAACATTAAATCATAATAATAACAACGCTTCCGTCATTCCCTGGAGTATTTTGGTATGGAATGCCACAATTGTAGACACCTTCGCTCCCTCCTACGCCTCCTTGTCTTCTGATGGCCCTGGCTTGGTGGCAAGCAATGCCGAATACCGTAAGAGGATTAAATACTCCTCTTTGGCTGTCTCCCATTTTTTTGTGCCAATCGGGATCGAGACGGCTGGTTCATTTGGCAAGTCTGCAGGTCAATTCTTTTCGGATTTGGGTAACCGTCTCAAACGGGAAACGGATGATCCCCGCTCCTCCTTTTTCCTTTCCCAGCGGATTGCAGTAGCCGTTCAGCGAGGTAATACTGCAGCTGTGCTGGGCACCAGCTTTAGTTGTAATGACGATTATTTTTTATAAGTAGTCTATTAATATGAGGTTGGTTTAATCGCTATAGAGATAATGAGTACGGAAATCTTAGAGCTACCCAAGTATAACAACTGACGTTAGAACAGTTGATATAGGGCAGCTAACGAGATATTGTGATACTTCTAAGCTTTGATCTCCCCTAAAATAATTACTATAATTATAGCCTTACTTCAAGAGAAGACTCCAAAAGATCGTCATTCCCTAGACTTGTAGCTAGTGACTTGTAGCTGTGAGCGAAAGTTAGCTAGACTTGTAGCTGTAAGCCTAGACTTTTAGCTGTAAGCGATCGAACTCTCACTTCTTTGTTGGGCTCCATTTGGAAACTTGACTTCTTATCTTCTTGACTTCTTGACTTCTTATAAATTGGCAGCAAGTTCTAAATTCGATGACTCGTGAAGAAAAGGAGGTAGAGTGTGACAAGAAATGTGGAGTGTGGGCGAAGCTAAATCTCCCGAAGCGAGGACATGCAACTGGACGGAGAATGCTATGCCCTTTCTGTGCCTTTGTGGCGGTAGAGGAGAAAGACGATCAAATTAAAGAGCAAATCCACAAGATCAAACTATTGGAAGACCAACTAAAGGACTCGATCTCAACTCTGAAGAGAACAACAGAAGCGAACCTGGATCAAGTAGAAGAGAAAATTGAAGCACTTGAAATCCCTTCATCCGCTGGAACCTATGCTTCTCTCTTTACAGGACAAACCTTCAAAAACACAGCTCCTATCATGAATGTGGCTACACTAACTAAATCCCTGAAGATAGAGGAAAAGCAGTCAGCAGAACGCCAGAAAAACATCATTGTAAAGGGCCTATCTGACAGCAAAGATGCCACAATATGGATAAATGAATTAAGTGATGTTCTAGACGTCGATCTCTCTGGCATACGTCTTTCCAGTTTCTGGCTTAAGAAGAGAGAAGGCAAGCCAGATGCATTGGTGATCACAGTCGGAGAGGACAAACGCAAGGAATTCCTGATAAAAGCCAAATTACTCCGTGGAAAAATAGAATGGTCAAATGTCTTCATCAGTTCCCCCTTACTCGGGCTCAGGAGGAAGCAGATTACCAATATCTACGGAATAAAAGAAAAGGAAGAACCCAGCAAGGATTGGATGATCAGGAGGGGTCAAGTCATAGAAAGACCTACAAGGAATATCTCCACCTCATGACTATCCTTTGTTAGGCCAAGGAATCCAATCCCCCCAACTCCTATTCCCATCTTCTCCATGCTTTCCCCCCCAACCCCACCCCCATCCTCCCCATGCTTTACCCCTCCCCATGACTCCCCCTACCCCATTCAAAATGAAACTTCTAGTATGGAATGTGGAAGGCCTGAAGAGCACTATACGAAACGCTCCGGAAGTGGATATCTTCATAAATGCTGATATTGTGTGCCTAACTGAAACCTTTATTGCAGAGCCAATCGTTACCCCAGGTTATCAATGGTCCCTATCGCCTGCAGTAAAGGGAAATGCCTTTTGGCTAGAACGTGGTATAGCAGTTCTATCAAGACCGAACATGAACAAATATCTCCAAGGCCACTCAACTTATCATGTCTGCGTGACCACTGAATATCTCAATGTACTATGCTGCTATTACCCACCAATGATGAACCTAGACGATCTACTCCTTGATCTAGGAGTAGGTCTACTGCTGGTGGACTCCTCTAAACCATCGATCATATGTGGGGATTTTAACTGTCGCATGGACAAAGGAAACAGATGCACTACACTTAATAGAACCCTTGAAGGATATGGCTTTTCTCTGGCTAATGACCCCAACATCAAGACATATTAACCCAGAAAGGCTCTAGCACAATAGATCTGATTTTCCACAATCTTGGTCCTCGGTTGTCAAACTCTGTGGAAATAGTGCCAATTCTGACAAAGAGACACCAACAAATCGTGCTACAAGTACCTATCTCTAAGATTAAAATACCAGAAAAATCTCTTAATCTTAAACGTTGTTTGGATGCTGATTTACTAGGATCCCACCCTCTAATACGAGATATCTTCTATGGCATTGCAGATGGTCACTTAGACAGCGCAGTGAACTGCTTTACCATAGCAATGGTTAGTGCAATTCCCACTTTTAATCCCTCCAGAAATCATCACAAACTATGGTTCGATGCAGAATGCCTCGCCTTAAAGCAGACACTTCTGTGGCTAAGAAAATCAGGAGGACAACAATGTTGGACCTTGAAGAAAAAATACAAGGCTATTATCAAACAAAAGAGAGAGGATTATGATGAATACAAACTGAATGAACGTATTAATGATGCTAAACAGGCTCCATGGAAGTTATTTAGCAAAAGTAAAATTGAGGCACCCTCTCTCGTTGAACCAGAAGTATGGATGCATCACTTTCAAATTCTGTATGATCCGGAGCATGAACCACCTGACCTTCCACCCCCACCGACACAGTGGACAGTTCTTGAAGAACTGTCCACTGTGTCGGTGGGGGTGGGTTTATTTATTTATAATAAATAAATAAATAAACAAATAAATATTAACAAATAAATTATAGTTAAACAAGAATAATTATGGTCATTGTGGCTTCAAGTTCAGGCTCTTGAGAGTGGCTCCCTATCATCCAGGCAAGTCCATTCCACAGTCCCGATTGAACTCTCACACTTTGGACAATGCCTCCTTTCTGAACTGTTGGAGTTGTGCCTAAAATCCATCTACTTCAGAAAATACTACGAACACAAAGAGGATGGGCTCTCCAGTATCTGCAGTAGCCAACCTTTATAATTATGGAATTCTTTGAGGAATTGGCACTCACAACTGCCACTGAAGCCAAGGTTTTGGAAGAGATATGTGGATGATACCTTATGCATTGTGAAGAAGGAAAGTGAGCAGGAGTTGTTGGATCATCTGAACAACATCAGGCCATCCATAAAGTTTACCATGGAGCTTGAAGTGGATGGATCGTTGCCCTTTCTGGATTGCCACCTAGACAGGAAGGAAGATGGAAGGCTAACTGCAACCATCCAACCAGTACCTTGATTATAGATTACATCATCCTATCTATGTCAGAAGAGGAGTGGTGAAGAGCTTGATGATAGAGCCAGAAGAGTAGTGACTGAGAAGGAGGACCTCAGGAAAGAAGAACATAATTTGAATAATCCACCACCCTTCATCAACCTTTCATCTGCAGATACAGCTAAATGCAGAAAGGAAGATAAGTACACCAGTACAGGCAATGAGGGGTCTAAAAAGAAGAATCCTATGGTAGTGGTCCTGGATAATGGACATCCTTAGAGGAGGACTATCTACCAGGCCAGAAGACAGAAATAACTACTAGTGAAGGAAGCATTGCACATCAGCCTAGCACCAAAGTGTGAGTGGTTCAATCGAGACTGTGGAATGGACTTGCCTATATAGCTGCTGGGGAGCTAACTCTCAAGAGCCTGAACTTGAAGCCATGAAAACCATTTATTATTATTAATATTATTTTAATTCATTTTATTTTTATTCGTTTATTTTTATTGTTAATATTTTTGGTTTTATTCATTTTATTTTTATTCGTTTATTTTTATTATAATTTAAATTGTTTTATTTATTATTATTTATGTACATATTTATTTCTTTGTTATATTTATTTATATAAATTATTATTTTATTTGTTTTTCAATTCATTTATTACTATTATATTATATTTGTTTGTTATGTTTATTAACCTCATTATTCCATTATTATTATGATATTGTTATTTTTGTTGTTTTATTACTATTATTATTTTATTATTATTATTATTATTATTATTATTATTATTATTATTATTATTATTATTATTATTATTATTATTATTATTATTATTATTATTATCATTATCATTATCATTTCATTATCATTTATCATTATTATTATTATTTTTTTAAAAATTATTTTATTATTATTATTATAATTTTTTTAATATATTATTATATTTATTTATATATAATTATATACATACAACAAAAACAACAAAAATAATAGCCAAGGCATATTTATAACTAACAATATAGTTATAACCAGAATATATAATAATACAATTAAATATAATATTATAGCAGATGCCTGTGCTGCCCAGTACAGATGTGCAGTTCCGTCGATTTGGGCGCTCCTTCAAAAAGGCCAGGGACTTTGGGCCAATTGCCCCCAAGGTCTCAATGGTTATGGGCGAGAACACGTGGGCTGGTGGAAGCTCCCGATACTTCTCGCTTTTCCGTTCCTCTGCTGCTTCAGCGACACTCCCTGGCTCTTGGGTGGCATTATTATTATGATTTAATGTTGCTATTGCTGAGCCTGTTAAGGCCATCACATATATAACACAGCACAGTGTGAAACTATTTAGTAACTAACCTAATAACAATCTATATTTTAAAAAGAAGTCAACAGTACTTAATTAATAAAATTATCCACAATATTAAGTTACGAGTGTTCCGCTGCTCAGGAAGGGGGGGACAGGAGTGGACCAAAGATCATTCCTCAGCTCACCATATAACAGTTCCTTTCTCCTCTGCCACCACTTCCCTTCCCAATACACAACACACTCGCCCACCTCCTCCATCACTGCATCACTTACTCCCTCCACATCTTTCCCCAAAAGCAATGCCACCTTTCCATCCTTACTCACTCTTCTTAATTCATCCAGCCACTGTCTTGCCCCTACAATTCTGCGTACCTCATCTATCAGAACCAGCCGATCCCTCTCAAATTCCCCGCATGTCACCAAGAAATGTTCCACATCCTCCCCTGCTCCACTATCACACATTATACACCTCTCATCCCTAACTATCCCACATCTCTTCTTATCCTCTAACAACCCAGCTGATGCAGTCCTCAGTCTAAATTGCAGCTGCACACCTTCCTGACCATGCATGGATCTCACATACCTCTCCACCCCTGCACCATTCTTTGCTGATTTATAATAATTCTGCGTACTTTTTCCGTCTACTTCCTCCTTCAGTCCTTCTCATTTCTCACCTTCACTTTCCCCTTCCACTTGCGCACTGACCCAACCTCGTTGTTTATCTCATACTTTCTCCTCAAGATCTCATATTCTTCCCACCATCCAATTCCTCCATCCTCTCGTAGTTTATTTACAACAACTTTTACCAATCTGCTCTGTTCCAACACCTCTAATCTCTTGCCAAACAAAACCTTCATCTCTTCCCTCCTCTCCTCTAGCTTCCTCCACCCCATATCTCACCGTATTGCCACTCCTGCTACTGTATCACTTGCCCCCAATAGTTTCCTACCCACTCTCAGCTGTGCTGACTCCAACTTCTTGCAAGCATTACGTCCTCCTGTCCACCACCCTTCGGCTGCATGCTCCATACTGGGTCTCGCTAGAAGCTCCCACACCATTCTTCCTCTGTCTACTTCCACCTGCCCATTCACTCTACTCATCCATATTACCTTTCCAACCCACTCTTCTGCCTTCTTTGCCATATTCTCTAACTGAACATTACCCCTTAGCTTCATATCAAACCATATTCCTAAGTACTTGAATTCTTTGACCTCTTCCAATATCTCCTCACCAATCCTCCAATGCACTTCTGATTCCATCTTCCCTACTACCATGACCTTGCTCTTCTTGCTATTAAATTTCATCTTCCACCTTAACATATACGCCTGTACCACATCCAACATAGCTTGCAGTTCCACCCCTGAGTCGGCCAGAAGAACAACATCATCTGCATACATAAGTGCCCCACACCAGCAGCCTTCCACTTTGACTCCTAGCTCAGCTCTCTCCAATTCCTCTGCCATTCCCATCAAATATATATTGAAAAGAAGTGGAGACAAAGGACATCCCTGCCTAAGTCCATTCTCCACAGTGAACCACCTTGACCTCCTTCCATTCAATACCACCGTCGTCTCCACCCCACTATACAATCCTACACATGTCCTCACAAGCTTCTCTTCTACTCCATACTGCCTCAACTTCTGCCACAGTCCCTCCCTCCACACACTGTCATATGCCTTACTTATATCCAGGAAAGCCAGATAAGAAGCTTTTTTCTCGCTCTTCCTCACTTCACAAACTCCTCTTAACACCAACCACTGGTCTGAACATCTCCTCTGTCTCCTGAATCCTCATTGTGCTTCCGTCAAAATCCTATCCTCAGCGAACACTCCCAACCTTCTTGCCAACACTCTCGCAAACACCTTCACCACATTACAACACAATGAAATTTCCCTATAATTCCCTACTTCGTCCTCGTCACCATCCTTGTGGAGAGGTACTAGTAAACTCCTCTTCCAGTCCACAGGGCAGCACTCAATCCACATCACCACATTCATCACCTGCACCATCACTTCCACCAACCTTCTACCTCCATACATCAGCATCTCATTCAACATTCCATCAGGGCCTGGAGCCTTTCCTCTCTTCAAACACTTTAATACCTCTACTACTTCTTCCCAACTTACTTCTTCACACATACCCAGCTCATGCCCATCCACTTCTCCCATCACTAATTCTTGTACTGTGGCATCCTCTTTTTTTCTCCCCAGCTCTTCCCTCCAACACCTCGACTTCCTCCTCTACCATCCTTCCCTCATCATCTCTCACTCCTTTTATCCTTCTCTCCTTCCTTTTTGCTCTTAAATCATTCCAAAACAGCTTACAACTAGTCCCACCCTGCTCTCTAATCTTCTTTATAGTTCTCTTCCTCAATTCCTTCTTCTCTATCCTAATAGTCTTTTTCACTTCCTTTCTTGCTTCTCTATAGTCATCCCATAGTTGTCTTAATGTAGCCTCTCTCTCCCCTCTCTTCCTGGCTTCCCTTAGCCTCTTATATTTCTCCTTCCTGACACCAATCAACCACTCCACATCCTCTGACCACCATCCCTCTGACCTGTCTGTAATCTTCTTCCTTCCAATTCCTTTCTCTGCTGCAGCCAAAACTTTCTCCTTCCACCTACCCCACACCTCTTCAACTATGTTTCCTCCCAACTCTTGCTCAAGCTCTCTCACCTCCTCTTCCCACCCCATGAACATTTCCTCCACTGCCTCCTGATACTCCATCCAGTCTAGCCTATTGTCAACTCTCCATTTATGTCGCTCTCTTCTCATTTGTACCTCTCTCCTACCCCACATAATTTAATGTTATGGTCCGACCCCACATCCAGCTTGCCTGAATCCTCAAATACCACCCTAGCTACATCCATGTCCTCACTAAACAACATATAATCATGACCGACTTTCTCTCCCCACATTCCCACGTCCACTTGTCCTCACAGCACTGCAACTCGTTCCCCACAACCAGACCTCCAACACTAACCAACTCCAACAACCGCCTTCCATTACTGTTTGGGTTATCCTCCACTCCTAATCCAATCTTTGCATTGAAGTCCCCCATCATAACAACATCGAAACCTTTCTCTTCATACTTCACCACGTCCTCCTGCAATACCTCAAACAATACCTCCGTCTCACTCACTCTCACTCCTTCTGGGTTCACATACACTACTCCTACCATGGTTTTTCTTCTCCCCACTCCACTTAACTCCACCCACAGCAAACCTTCTCTTGACTTCCTCACCCTAGATTCCAAACTCTCATGCACCAGAACTCCCACACCTCCACTCGCCCGCCTGCCACCCTCTCTATTCCTGCCACACCACTCATATCCTGCCACACTCACCTCATCCTCCTTCTGCAAAAATGTCTCCGCTAATCCCAGCACATCAAACTTCTTCGTTCCCAACACTACCTTCAAATCCACCTCCCTTGACCACCATCTTCTACAATTAACAAAGGCCACTCTCAACCGCCCAGTTTCCCTATCTTTGGTCCCACTCCCAACCCCCACCCTCCTCAACATACTTTTTGCTCTCACAGCTTGGGTTTGTTCATGCTCATTGACATCTTTGCTTTGGCCAGCAGGTGCTCCTTCCCTGGATGAATCCCCTCCCGGTGCTCCCCCACCTGACGGTTCTTACCTCTCTCCATCCCTCTCTGTGTTGTTGTCCACCAGCGATTCTCCCCCTGACAGCCCACATGTACCAAATCACAGTAGATATGTTCCCCTGACTTTTCCTCCTGGCCTCCATCCACTCTCCCCCCTCTCTTCACCCAATCAGACTTCTTTCCCCGCGTGCCTTCTCCTGTTATTTCACTTGCTGGCAATTCTTCATATGCCGAAGCTGATACACCCCTTGCGCCATATATACTCCATTTCCCCCCAGACTCTCTTTCCTCCTCTTGTATCTTCCTGTCTTTCTCATGATAAATGGCCTCCCCATCAGTTTGCTCAAGATCTCCTGAAAATTTTCTTCGTCCCTCTTCTTAATATCCTGATCTATATTACTCCATCCTTCTCCATCCTTCAACAACTTTGCTTGTCCCGTTTCCTTTACCACCTTCTCAGTTTTATCTTTCTTACCCACTTCCTCTACCACCCCCTTGGCCTGCTTCCTGTTCCCTCCTTCTTCCGCCATTACCTGCTCTAACTTCCTCCCTAAGACTTCAATTCTTCTCTGTTTATGCTCTACCTGCTTTTCTAGTTCTTCCATTATTATTATTATTATTATTATTATTGCTATTGCTATTATTATTGCTATTATTATTGCTATTATTATTGCTATTATTATTGCTATTACTATTGCTATTACTATTGCTATTGCTATTACTATTGCTATTACTATTGCTATTGCTGTTGCTATTACTATTGCTATTGCTATTACTATTGCTATTGCTATTACTATTGCTATTGCTATTACTATTGCTACTATTGCTATTGCTATTACTATTACTATCGCTATTACTATTGCTATTATTATCGCTATTACTATCGCTATTACTATCGTTACTATTACTATCGCTATTATTACTACTATTATTACTACAGTACTATTATTACTACTTATTACTACTATTATTACTACTATTATTACTACTATTATTACTACTATTATTACTACAGTAGACCCTCACTAATCCGAATAGCCTGGGGATCCGGATTAGTGGATTAGTGAAATTCATTACATTGAACTCTGAATTTGTTAATTTTTTTGCAGGTCTGGGTTGAATACTGGGTGGTGGGGGAGTACAAGTAATTTTTAACCATTATGTTCCCTTCCCATCCTCATTCTTTTAGCAGAACTCCGGAATCCCATCTCCTTTTGCATCCTCGCAACTCGCTGCCTTTCTTCTTTATGTCTGAGATAGTGGAGACTCCAACTCCATACTGTTTAGCTAGTAACTTGTAGCTTTTCTTCCCGAGCTGGGCCAGGATCTCGACCTTCCTCAATGGTAAGGCTCTTGTGTGCTCTTTTCTTCTCCATGCTGCATCGTATGACATGCTCGTGGTAGGTTCAAAGTCCAATAATGGGTGTGTGTTTGTTTTGTTTTGTTTTTTGCTTGTTCGGATTAGCGAGGTTTGGGGTCCGGATTAGCGATTACTATTATTACTACTATTATTACTACTATTACTATTACTAGTATTATTATTATTATTATTATTATCGTTGTTGTTGTTGTTATTATTATTATTATTATTATTATTATTATATTATTATTATTATTATTATTAATTATATTATTATTATTATTTTTTAGGGTAATATTATAAAATATTATATGAAACACAATAATTAATGAAAGTCTAATGAAATAAGTCCTCCAGGCTGGAGTCATTACCCAGTGTTCCCATAATGCACGCGCTGTTCCCCCTCTGTATGGCAACCGCCAAACGTTGGATCAGGAAGGGGTATGACCTGCTCTCCCCTGTTGTTCTGCTCACTCTGCGGCCAAGCTCTTTCAAAAAGGGTAAAGTCCCCGGGCCGAAAGTCCCTGATGTCTCCACAGCCACTGGTTGGAAGAAGTGAGAGGGGTCCATGTTCGAGTACTTTGCCCTCTTCTTCGTTTCAGCCATAGCAGCAACTGCACCTGCCTCACTGGTTGCACTTGCTATGTATGAATGGGCATAAGTGTCTGTGCAGGTAGCGTCCCATACCAACAGCTTGCCATACTCACAAGGAACCATTGTTATACCGTCAGGTCTCTTTCCATCACTCCTATATGTCCCTGAAGGTTCCAGCCGAGATGGAATTTTGGCTGCAGACAGGGCACGGTGAATAATGTCATTGAGTGAGGAGTGGCGGAAATGGCATGAGTTGCAAGAGAATCCACATAGGAACCACAGTGATGACATATATAAGGTTTGCACAGGGAGCATCCAAGCCTAAGTCCCACTGCCAACCGGATGGTGTTGTCATCCATGCGTAGCCCTAAAGACGAACAAGGGGGTGCATTCAACCACACACCTGACTCTTGAGTTGATGCAGACAAAAGACGAGCACATGCTCTCCCATCTTGGGCATTCTCCAACAGCTTGTTTGGGGTTGCTGTCACTCGCGCAGAATCCCATGCCTTCTGGAGATGTTGGCCAGTGCCTTCATTATTATTATTATTATTGTTATTTTTAAATTTATTAATATTACATAATTGAGCAAACAGCAAACACAACATACCAAGTTCATTATCACCTAATTAACACATATACTTATATAATAATCAATTACAAAAATACCTAAATAACTGAAATAATAACTAATTAACAATAAATAAATAAATAACTAAAAAGCTAACACGTTCAACTCCCGACTGACCCCAAAACAGACAAGGCATTCCCCCGCTGGACTGCCACTGAGAGACGCTGAAGGAGGTAAGCACGGGCATTCACCTCCCCAGTTCTTGCCTTATCCTGAGGCTGAGCTCCTTCAGGAAAGCCATCGACCTGTTCCCGATGACCCCCAATGACTCGATGGCCACAGGCACAAAAAAGTGGCAAGGATCTAGGCTGGAATACTTGGCCACTTTTCCCCCCTCAGCCATAGCAGCCACAGCTCTCAGGACCACTCACTGCTGCACCCCGATACGACTGGGAAAACGTATCTGGACAGGTTGCATCCCATACGCCATTCTTCCATGGCACCATGGTTACTCCATCAGGTCTTTTCCCGTCGGAACGAAAGAGACCCGACGGTTCCAACCTGGAAGGGGCCCCGGCAGATGACAATGCCTGGAAGATGATGTCGTTCATGGCGGTATAACGGTAGAAACGTCCTTCACTTCACTTGCAGCTAAGACCGTGTGTAGCAAGGCGATCCACTTCTGTTCCACAGTGCTGGCAATTATGGGGGAGACACAAAGTGGAGCCCAAGCGGAGACCCACGGCAACCCTGATAGTATCATCATCCATCCTCAAACCCAGGGACAAGATGGGGAGCCATGCACCGGATTCTTTTTTTGAAACGGCCAAAAGCCGGGCTCGAGCTAAATCGTCAGGTGCATTGTGCAACAAAGATTCCATGGACTTTGACACCCTGCACATATCCCAGGATTTCTGGAAGCACGCCGCAAGACCTGATGGTGGGGGAGTGTCGTGACCCATAGACCATGCTGAAAGGGCATTATCAACAAAAGGGAGTGAAAACAAGTGAGGTGGCAGGATGGCTTGGACCAGGTCATGAGTGGCAGCAGCTGAGGCCAAGAAGGCAGAGGGAGCAAGCTGCACTGCACTCCTGATTCCAAGACCCCCTACACCAACAGGGAGAGTGGCCTGCAACCAAGAACGGACATCTTCAGTGAAATTAATGTTAGTGATACCACTCAGAATTGACTGGAGACTCTCATCATAATCTATATATCAGGGCAGGAGAGAGAAAACATGGAGAAGTCCTGAGGGTGTACAGAAGCTTAGGGATAGAAAATGCATTACGCAGCAGGATTAAGGCATCCTGAGCAGAAACGAACCTGAGTCTGTCCCCCATGACCTCAAGGGCATTCATTTTCTCCCTGCGAACAGTTGAGACAGACTCCACACTACCCAGCGGAGAACTCAGGAGACAGGCATCAGAGGGATCAACCACATGAGCTCCCGGGAGAGAGCATAAGATGGTTCCTCTAGAAACTGCATCATGGCAAATGATCTCAGACTTGTCGTTGTTCAAAATTAACCCAATCTTTTCAGTTTGTTTAATGAGCTCTAGATCATGAATTATATCTTCCGTTGAGCCACCCAGAGTAATGTCATCTAGAAACATTACACACAACTCCGATGACAGCTGAGCACAGTTATGATGGAGTGAAAGACAGAAAAGGAGAGGGCCAAGGGGATCCCCTGCTGCACCCCTTCTGCTGATTGCAAGGACTTGTCACCCCAGAACAAGGAGGATGGTGAAGAGTATACAGAATGAAGTAGATTACAGGTGCTAAGGTATAGACAGCTTCCAACATCTTGTCTCTGCGTACGGAATTGAAAGCGTTTTTGATGTCAAGCTTTACTACTGCATGGTTAGGTTGCAAGTTGTTAAGAAACTGCCTGGTGGCATGGACAGCAGCTTCTCCACCCCCACTGATTCCAAAACCCAGCTGCCTGGGTGCTAGCAGGGATGCCATGTCCTCGCTTACTACGTTTCCAGCTACCTTGGCCACTAGCCGACGAAGGGTGCAGCCTATTGCTATTGGTCTAACCCCACCTCCTTTCTTCTCTAGAGCCAATAGGGTAGCCCCCAAAAAGAAAGGACGGATAGAGGAAAGAAATCTTCCCTCTAGGACCATGGTAGAGAAGGCAGCTAAGACAGAGAGAAGGGGTCATTTGGATGCTTCAGCATGTCCTTCAGATGTTGTGGTCTTAAACCATCGGGACCACCAGCCGACCCACAGGGGAAGGATCGTATTATTATTATTATTATTATTATTATTATTATTATTATTATTATTATTATTATTATTATTATTATTATTATTATTATTATTATTATTATTATTATTATTATTATTATTATTATTATTATTATTATTATTATTATTATTATTATTATTATTATTATTATTATTATTATTATTATTATTATTATTATTATTATTATTATTATTATTATTATTATTATTATTATTATTATTATTATTATTATTATTATTATTATTATTATTATTATTATTATTATTATTATTATTATTATTATTATTATTATTATTATTATTATTATTATTATTATTATTATTATTATTATTATTATTATTATTATTATTATTATTATTATTATTATTATTATTATTATTATTATTATTATTATTATTATTATTATTATTATTATTATTATTATTATTATTATTATTATTATTATTATTACTATTATTATTATTACTATTATTATTATTATTACTATTATTATTATTATTATTATTATTATTATTATTATTATTATTATTATTATTATTATTATTATTATTATTATTATTATTATTATTATTATTATTATTATTATTATTATTATTATTATTATTATTATTATTATTATTATTATTGTTGTTGTTGTTGTTGTTGTTGTTGTTATTATTATTATTATTATTATTATTATTATTATTATTATTATTATTATTATTATTATTATTATTATTATTATTATTATTATTATTATTATTATTATTATTATTATTATTATTATTATTATTATTATTATTATTATTATTATTATTATTATTATTATTATTATTATTATTATTATTATTATTATTATTATTATTATTATTATTATTATTATTATTATTATTATTATTATTATTATTATTATTATTATTATTATTATTACTACATGTATTATTATTATTATTATTATTATTATTATTATTATTATTATTATTATTATTATTATTATTATTATTATTATTATTATTATTATTATTATTATTATTATTATTATTATTATTTTATTTTTTATTTTTTTATATATATATGTATAGGTACAATCTAAATAATGTCCATCAATCCCATCTGCTGTCCCATTGTCCCCAAAACAGAACTTGCATTTCCCCTCTGAATTGCGACAGAGATCCTCTGTAGCAGGTACTGAAATGAGTCGCTATCTTCAGTGGCTGTCTTGAGGCGACGTCCAAGTTCTCGTATAAAGACCTTTGTTTTGGGGCCAAAAACACCACAGGTCTCCACTGCCACTGGCATGAACAGGTAGGATGAGTCTAGGTTGCAGTACTTTGACATCTTCATATCCTCTGCTTTTGCTGCTACTGCACCGAGTTTGTTTACCGCCAGCCTGATATTTGAAGCCGCAAAAGTGTCTGCACATGTAGCATCCCAGACCAGGAGCTTCCCTCTTGACCATGGAACAATGGACATGCCATCAGGTCTCTTCCCGTCTGATCTCATTAGGCCCGAGGGTTCAAGGCGGGAAGGGATCTTAGCAGAAACCAGTGATCTATGTATTACATCATTGATGGCAGCGTGTCGAGAGTGCCTGCCCTGACTCATTTTGCAACTAAGCCCATGGGTAGCCAGATGGTCCACGGCATCTCCACAATGTTATTATTATTATTATTATTATTATTATTATTATTATTATTATTATTATTATTATTATTATTATTATTATTATTATTATTATTATTATTATTATTATTATTATTATTATTATTATTATTATTATTATTATTATTATTATTATTATTATTATTATTATTATTATTATTATTATTATTATTATTATTATTATTATTATTATTATTATTATTATTATTATTATTATTATTATTATTATTATTATTATTATTATTATTATTATTATTATTATTATTATTATTATTATTATTATTATTATTATTATTATTATTATTATTATTATTATTATTATTATTATTATTATTATTATTATTATTATTATTATTATTATTATTATTATTATTATTATTATTATTATTATTATTATTATTATTATTATTATTATTATTATTATTATTATTATTATTATTATTATTATTATTATTATTATTATTATTATTATTATTATTATTATTATTATTATTATTATTATTATTATTATTATTATTATTATTATTATTATTATTATTATTATTATTATTATTATTATTATTATTATTATTATTATTATTATTATTATTATTATTATTATTATTATTATTATTATTATTATTATTATTATTATTATTATTATTATTATTATTATTATTATTATTATTATGATGATGATGATGATTATGATGATGATTATGATGATGATGATGATTATGATTATGATTATTATTATGGTCCAGTCTACAAAAGTCGACCAACCCACATGGTTGCATTCCCCCTCCAGAGGCAGATGGACAGCCTTTGAAAGAGGTGTGTGATGCAGTCCTCTGGGAGGGTGCCCAATCTCTGGCCTTGCAGTCGGCCAATTGATTTGATGGCTGACACGGCCTCATCACTCCATCCTCCAAGGGACTCCATGACTAGGGGAATGAAGGAGATACCAGCAGCATGACAGGCTTGGCCACGTTTGCGATCTTCTCCTATGGACAGAGCGAAGCACTGGACTGCCGCAGCGCCATCGACCGTAAGCTGTTGAAGGTCTAGCTTGCCCTGCTTCCATCGCGGGAGGTAGAGGTCACTCTTCGAGCCAGGAATTAGGGACGGAACTTCTCTCCTTGGGGCGAGGGCTGCAGACTGGGCGGCAATAAAAAGAACATCTCTCAGGGAATCTTGTCTCTGAATCATATCGCGATTTTTTAAAATTTATTTATTATTATTTATTAAAAAAAATAATAATAAGGTACACAAATAGCCATAAGCTAATACTAGTGTGTGTCTGTGTATATATAATGCTACATGAATAAAGGAGCAATGAAACGTTTGAAAGTGTTGGTGGAAGGAGCTGAATGTGCTTCACAGGGCAAGTTATTCCACATGCGTATAGAGTCAAGAACAAAAGAGGAATGAAAGGCATTTGTATGTGCTCTTGGTTGGTGCAATAAGTGTGATGAATCTGCATGACGTCTACTTACTTTATGTACAAAAATATCAGATGGATAATAGAAATGTCCATGAATGATGTTGTATAATGTGCTTTGTTTCAAAAAAGACCTGCGGTTCTTGAGTGTTGGTAGCTCAGAATAGTGTAATAGTTCATGATAAGTAGAGTCCCATTTCCTCAGGCACATTCTCAGTGCAAACTTTTGAACGTTTTCAATTTTGCTTGTATCCTTAATTAGATGTGGATCCCAGACTGGAGCAGCATATTCTAAATGGGGCCGTACATGTATATAGGCTGTATAAATTTAGTAAGTTGACAGAATTCATATTTCCATAGAATTTTCTATACAGTAGCCCAAGGAGTTTCCTTGCCTTGGAGCAGATGGAGTTGACATGTTTAGACCAGGAAAGATCCAAGGAAAGGAGTACTCCTAGGTACTTGAAGGTCTCTACATGCTGAATAGGTGTACCATTTAATAATAATTGTGGTAGCTGAACAGTTTTCCTCTTCCTTGATATTAACATTGTCTTGCATTTATCTGGATTCATGTGGAGAAAGTTTTTTTTTACCCATTCATTGATGCTGTTGATATCCAGTTGCAGTTGGGAAAAGTCAGTGTTGGAATTAATAGGTTTATATAGTAGCATATCATCTGCATAAAGATTCAATATGCTCCCATCTGACAGATGTGTATCAGATACATCATCGATATAATTATATCAAAAATAAAAGAGGACCCAGAACTGAACCCTGAGGCACACCAGACAGAACAGGTAGCTCCACAGATGACTCTCCCCCAACAACCACACGTTGCCTCCTGTCAGTCAAGTAGCTGCTAATCCATGAAAGGGAATTGTTATCGAGTCCACGGCTGGCAAGCTTTTCCAAAAGTGGCAGGTGAGGAACAGAGTCAAAGGCCTTCTGCAAGTCAAAAAAGACAGTGCACACTTCATCTCCATACTCAAGAGTCTCCAACCAATCATGAGTGACAGATAGGAGGCTGGTGACTGTGGATTTCCTCTTCTGAAAATCCCATTGTTTGTTCGTAAGTGGGCAAGATTCCTTCAGATGGTAAGAAATATAATGGTGGAAATGACGTTCCAACATTTTGCTTACCACTGAAAGCAAGGAAATGGGCCTGTAGTTTGTACACTCACTATGGTTATTAGATTTCGGAATTGGAACAATTGAAGATATTTTCCAGCACTCAGGGAAGCGCCCTTGTCTAATAGAAATGTTAAATAGTTTGGTAATGGATGGGGCAATGCTGTGTGCAGTTCCTTTAAGCATCTGGACTGAGATTCCATCTGGACCACTTGCTTTTGATGAATCAAGGGACAAGATGTAAAAGAGCACTTCATCAGGTGTACAAAGGAGCTCTTCAGGGCAGGAGGCATTATTTACATTACAGCAATTATCTCTAGGTAATAATGGAGGAACAACTTTATTAAAACAGTTTGAGAAGAAATTGTTAAGTAGGCTTGCTTTCTCAGAGTCGGACCCAGCTATGGTGTCTTGAAGATGGAGTGTTGGGATGATGGACTGTTGTTTGGTCAAGTACTTCACAGCTTTCCAAAATGCCTTTTTATCTTTTGAATTCAGCTGATCGAAGTACGATTTCTTGGCATTTTTTATCATTTTTACAGCCATATTTCGTAGCTTCTTGTATTTGGAATATTCTTCGGGCTTACCATATTTTTTGGCAGCTCTGAATGCAGTGTTACGCTTCATAATAAGTTTGATGATGTTCTGAGTAAGCCATGGCACATTACTCTTTCTTCTGAGTGATTTTCTAGGTATACAGATGGACATAATTTCCATGAACTTTTTATGCCAATTAGTGACCAAGCAATTCACATTGTCATTACACAACAATCCATCCCAATTTCCCCTACAGCCGACTTGATGGTCTCCTAAGGGATCAGAGACTCTTTGGCAAATCGCGCAGGATGACCCTTCCTCTGTCATCTGAAGCCCAAGCCAGTATTGTAGACAGAGACGAAAATCCCTGTCCTGCAAGTGCAGGCCAAGGGCCTTCGAAGGAATTACATTTAGCCAATCCCCTGCATGGCAGATGGCAGAAGAACGGGCCAGGGCTCTGGAGCGGGTGTCAGGAGCCTTGGAGACGAGAGTATTAAAGGAGGCTATTGATAGCCCTGGAGAGATCTCGCTGACGTAAAGGGACATCGACTTCTTCAAGACTAGTCCAATCCGCTCTTCCTGCTGCCACACCCAAATCATTAAGGGCTGGGAGGTGTCCGTGTCTGGTTTCCCTGACACTCCCTCTTCCTCGGCTCGTGACCCGTCACGACTCAGTCCGTCGGCGTTTGGCGTTGGCAGTTCCAGGTCGATGTATCTCGAAGTCAAAATCCTGGAGCGCCAGGGCCCAACGTGTTGATCGTCAGTGAGAGTCTTTTAGGTTGGCCATGTGTGCGAGGGGGTTGTGGTCTGTTTCAACAATGAATTCTCTCCCCCCTCCAAGTAGACCCGGAAGTGTTTGATTCCGTCTACTATGGCCAACGCTTCCCTCTCTATAGTCGAATATTTCTGTTCCCTTGGTAGGAGTTTCCTCGAGCCGTACCCCACCGGATTTTCCTTTCCCTCGTCATCTGTCTGGCTCAGTACATATCCCAGACCCACGACTGAAGCGTCTGTCTGCAAAACGAATAGACTATCCCAATTGGGAGATGACAACACAGACAGGGTGGTTACTCAATAACTCTTTTAATTGACTAAAGGCTTGCTCACACTTTGGTTTCCACACTATTCCACACTATTATTGTTTCCCATGACCTTTTTGGTCAAGTCAGTTAATGGGGCCGCTATTTCTGAGAAGTTGGGGATAAATCTCCTGTAGTATCCGGCCAACCCCAGAAATGCTCTCATTTGTTTCTTATTCCTTGGTTGGGTGTAGGTGGCTATTGCTTGCACCTTACACTCTAGGGGTTTGACACAGCCTCTGCCGACCTCGTGTCCTAAATACTCACAATGGCTCTTCCCAAACAGGCACTTTTCCAGTTTTACTTTCAGTCTGCTCTCAAACCTGGTGAACCTTGACTGAGTGAAGGCAAGTTCAAATAATTTCAACCCCCCTATCTGGTGGCTCTCCTGCATCAGCTGTAGTGCCACTACCTCCTCCTCCTGTGACCCCTATCTGGTGGCTCTCCTGCATCAGCTGCAGTGCCACTACCTCCTCCTCCTGTGACCCTATCTGGTGGCTCTCCTGCATCAGCTGCAGTGCCACTACCTCCTCCTCCTGTGACCCTATCTGGTGGCTCTCCTGCATCAGCTGCAGTGCCACTACCTCCTCCTCCTGTGACCCTATCTGGTGGCTCTCCTGCATCAGCTGCAGTGACACTACCTCCTCCTCCTGTGACCCTATCTGGTGGCTCTCCTGCATCAGCTGCAGTGCCACTACCTCCTCCTCCTGTGACCCTATCTGGTGGCTCTCCTGTATCAGCTGCAGTGCCACTACCTCCTCCTCCTGTGCCCCCTATCTGGTGGCTCTCCTGCATCAGATTAGGCCAGGGCTAGGGGGTATTCTAAGTAGCATCACCCTCAGTACCCCAGATATCCCGGGGTGCCCTGGGAAAGGTTGTGGCAGTACTGGACATATTTAACACTGTATCACACATGCTTGGATACCCACTTTGGATATTCATCCTGGATACTGACTTTGGATACTAATTTTGGATCCTTAACTTGGATACTGACTTTGGATATCCACTTTAGATACTCGGCTTGGATATTCACTTTGGGTACTTACTTGGGTCTCCACGAAATGATTAACCATAACGAACAATGCAGATGTAATTGGAAAGGTCGAGGTGCAGCACAGTGCTGTTGGTCAAGTACATGAAATCATCCCTAGAGCCATAGTTGACGTACACCAGAGGGCTCTGTGTTAAAAGAAGCCTGTCAATCACATCTCAGGGGCTGGTGTTACAGTAAATTACTACTTCACATTTGAAATATGCAGTCCACATATTATTATTCCTGTCATTGTTTCTTATATATGCAGTGCATATATTATTATTCCTCTCATTGTTTCTTATATATGCAGTGCATATATTATTATTCCTGTCATTGTTTCTTATATATGCAGTGCATATATTATTATTCCCGTCATTGTTTCTTATATATGCAGTGCATATATTATATATATGTAGTGCATATATTATTATTCCTGCCATTGTTTCTTATATATGCAGTGCATATATTATTATTCCTGTCATTGTTTCTTATATATGCAGTGCATATTATTATTATTCCTATCATTGTTTCTTATATATGCAGTGCATATATTATTATTTCTGTCATTGTTTCTTATATATGCAGTGCATATATTATTATTCCCGTCATTGTTTCTTATATATGCAGTGCATATATTATATATATGTAGTGCATATATTATTATTCCTGTCATTGTTTCTTTTATATGCAGTGCATATATTATTACTCCTGTCATTGTTTCTTATATATGCAGTGCATATATTATTATTCCTGTCATTGATTCTTATATATGCAGTGCATATATTATTATTCCTGCCATTGTTTCTTATATATGCAGTGCATATATTATTATTCCTGCCATTGTTTCTTATATATATATGCAGTGCATATATTATTATTCCTGCCATTGTTTCTTATATATGCAGTGCATATATTATTATTCCTGTCATTGTTTCTTATATATGCAGTGCATATTATTATTATTCCTATCATTGTTTCTTATATATGCAGTGCATATATTATTATTTCTGTCATTGTTTCTTATATATGCAGTGCATATATTATTATTCCCGTCATTGTTTCTTATATATGCAGTGCATATATTATATATATGTAGTGCATATATTATTATTCCTGTCATTGTTTCTTTTATATGCAGTGCATATATTATTACTCCTGTCATTGTTTCTTATATATGCAGTGCATATATTATTATTCCTGTCATTGATTCTTATATATGCAGTGCATATATTATTATTCCTGCCATTGTTTCTTATATATGCAGTGCATATATTATTATTCCTGCCATTGTTTCTTATATATATATGCAGTGCATATATTATTATTTCTGTCATTGTTTCTTATATATGCAGTGCATATATTATTATTTCTGTCATTGTTTCTTATATATGCAGTGCATATATTATTATTCCTGTCATTGATTCTTATACATGTATATATATATGTAGTGCATATATTATTATTCCTGTCATTGTTTCTTTTATATGCAGTGCATATATTATTATTCCTGTCATTGTTTCTTATATATGCAGTGCATATATTATTATTTCTGTCATTGTTTCTTATATATATATGCAGTGCATATATTATTATTCCTGTCACTGTTTCTTATATATGCAGTGCATATATTATTATTCCTGTCATTGATTCCTGTCATTGATTCTTATATATATATATGTAGTGCATATATTATTATTCCTGTCATTGTTTCTTTTATATGCAGTGGATATATTATTATTCCTGTCATTGTTTCTTATATATGCAGTGCATATATTATTATTTCTGTCATTGTTTCTTATATATATATGCAGTGCATATATTATTATTCCTGTCATTGATTCCTGTCATTGATTCTTATATATATATATGTAGTGCATATATTATTATTATTCCTGTCATTGTTTCTTTTATATGCAGTGCATATATTATTACTCCTGTCATTGTTTCTTATATATGCAGTGCATATATTATTATTCCTGTCATTCTGTCATTGTTTCTTATAATATGCTGTCTATATATTATTATTCCTGTCATTGTTTCTTCGATGGGAAATGGGTCCACAAATACTTTCTACGGTTGGTCCTCTATGATGGTGGAGGATTTCTCAGCGGAGTATACATGTATATATATCTCAGTGCCTTAAAGGCTGGTGCTCAATATAATCAGTGCATGCATTGCACCATTCTGATTAGTTGTGCTGGTGAACGGGTAATGCAATGGATAACGGAACTGAGGGAATGGAATGGATACCAAATGCAAAAGTAGGATTTGATTCAACTATTGCATCTAATCTGCTGTGTCGGATGGATCAGAATCCTTGAACATATCACGAGTTGAACTCTGCACTTTTCCAATGAAAAGCCAAGCTTATTAGAGTAGTGAGGACCTTTCCTAATCTCTCTCAGCCGAATGCCATAGAGACCTCAGGAAGAAAGAAAATACCTGGGAGGAAGTGGTTGTCCAGGTAATTAGCTAGTATTACCAGCTATATAAATACCTGGGACTGTCCAGGTAATTAGCTTGTATTACCAGCTATATAAATACCTGGGAGGAAGTGGTTGTCCAGGTAATTAGCTAGTATTACCAGCTATATAAATACCTGGGAGGAAGTGGTTGTCCAGGTAATTAGCTAGTATTACCAGCTATATAAATACCTGGGCGCAAGTGCCTGTACATGTAACTAGCTAGCTATTACCAGCTATATAAATATTTCAGCTAGTGATGCAGTTATTTATCTTTCATAGATTGCATATTACAATACGCTAGAGCAATATCTTTCTAGGCTGGAAATGTCAGTGCAGATATCAACTCATCCAGAGCTAGTAGAATATTTATTAGGCTCAGATGGTCTCATTTCATGTAGTAGATTATGATACTCGCTCTGCTGTTGGAAGAGAAGATAGATAGAAGGATCATAAACACTTATCCCTTCCACATACTGTATATAAAGATAGGTTCAATGCTATGTCAGGGGGCGGGCTATTAGCAACTCAATGCCATGTCAGGGGGCGGGCTAGTAGCAACTCAATGCCATGTCAGGGGGCGGGCTAGTAGCAACTCAATGCCATGTCAGGGGGCGGGCTAGTAGCAACTCAATGCCATGTCAGGGGGCGGGCTAGTAGCAACTCAATGCCATGTAAGGGGGCGGGCTAGTAGCAACTCAATGCCATGTCAGGGGGCGGGCTAGTAGCAACTCAATGCCATGTAAGGGGGCGGGCTAGTAGCAACTCAATGCCATGTCAGGGGGCGGGCTAGTAGCAACTCAATGCCATGTCAGGGGGCGGGCTAGTAGCAACTCAATGCCATGTCAGGGGGCGGGCTAGTAGCAACTCAATGCCATGTCAGTGGGCGGGCTAGTAGCAACTCAATGCCATGTAAGGGGGCGGGCTAGTAGCAACTCAATGCCATGTCAGGGGGCGGGCTAGTAGCAACTCAATGCCATGTCAGGGGGCGGGCTAGTAGCAACTCAATGCCATGTAAGGGGGCGGGCTAGTAGCAACTCAATGCCATGTCAGGGGGCGGGCTAGTAGCAACTCAATGCCATGTCAGGGGGCGGGCTAGTAGCAACTCAATGTCATGTCAGGGGGCAGGCTAGTAGCAACTCAATGCCATGTCAGGGGGCGGGCTAGTAGCAACTCAATGCCATGTCAGGGGGCGGGCTAGTAGCAACTCAATGCCAGGTCAGGGGGCAGGCTAGTAGCAACTCAATGCCATGTCAGGGGGCGGGCTAGTAGCAACTCAATGCCATGTCAGGGGGCGGGCTAGTAGCAACTCAATGCCATGTAAGGGGGCGGGCTAGTAGCAACTCAATGCCATGTCAGGGGGCGGGCTAGTAGCAACTCAATGCCATATCAGGGGGCGAGCTAGTAGCAACTCAATGCCATGTCAGGGGGCGGGCTAGTGGCAACTCAATGCCATATCAGGGGGCGGGCTAGTAGCAACTCAATGCCATGTCAGGGGGCGAGCTAGTAGCAACTCAATGCCATGTCAGGGGGCGGGCTAGTAGCAACTCAATGCCATGTGAGGGGGCGGGCTAGTGGCATCCAGGAGATAAGCAGAGAATAAAGAGACATGTCAGAGGTCTGAGAAGCCAGAAGCCCTCACTGATAGACAATAGAATAATCAAATCAAATTCTTCACTTCTAGTACTGTTATCCATTGTAGTTCGGTTCAAGGTTCAAATGCGGCAGATTCAACAGCAATATTGTGAACTACTGTATCCAGAGCAATGGAAATGGATTCACCGGAACAGATTGCATTCCGTCATATTGTGAACCCGCCTTAAGGAGGGGCTTCACCCAAGACTGGCTAAAAACGTTGTTGACTTTTTGACTGCCCATAACTTTTTTTATAATTGATTTGTGTAGATAATTTTAGCTCAAATTGTTGCTTGTTCTATGTGCTTTCCAATGATATATAAAATATCTCTAGAGGCATGTTTTGTCAGAAGATGCATGCAGAAACATCCAAGGCAGGGACCCTCCTCCGTTTGGCAGACCCCCACAACTCATTAAAAAAAATCAAAAGCTGTAAATTGGTTTGTGGCTTGTCATAGCTAACAGCTGTGATTGGAGTGAAACCAAATTGCAATAAATAAAGATGTATTTGATTACTCGCTAAAATTTTGATTTTTAGCACATGGCACCGTTGCCATTCAACAAACACTTTAGTTATTGCAATTTGGTTTCGCTCCTGTTAGCTACGACAAGGCACAAACCAATTTACAGCTTTTGATTTTTTTTAATGAGTTGTGGGGGTCTGCCAAACGGAGGAGGGTCCCTGCCTTGGATGTTTCTGCATGCATCTTCTGACAAAACATGCCTCTAGAGATATTTTATATATCATTGGAAAGCACATAGAACAAGCAACAATTTGAGCATAAAATTATCTACACAAACCAATTATAAAAAAAGTTATGGGCAGTCAAAAGTCAACAACGTTTTTAGCCAGTCTTGGGGTGAAGCCCCTCCTTAAAGGCCATCCAGTTCACTTCTCAAAGCTAAGCTCGCAGTAGACTATAACTAATTAACACTTTCCCTTTTCTTTGCTTATAATTAATTCACATATTGAAAGTTTATAGGTCAAAGGTTATAGGTCAAAGGTTAATTGACTACAAAAAGTGGCAAGTTAAGAAGGAGGGAAGAGGAGAGTTAGGAAGTAGAGGAGGGAAGAGGAGAGTTAGGAAGTAGAGGAGGGAAGAAGAGAGTTAGGAAGTAGAGGAGGGAAGAGGAGAGTTAGGAAGTAGAGGAGGGAAGAGGAGAGTTAGGAAGTAGAGGAGGAAAGAGGAGAGTTAGGAAGTAGAGGAGGGAAGAGGAGAGTTAGGAAGTAGAGGAGGGAAGAAGAGAGTTAGGAAGTAGAGGAGGGAAGAGGAGAGTTAGGAAGTAGAGGAGGGAAGAGGAGAGTTAGGAAGTAGAGGAGGGAAGAGGAGAGTTAGGAAGTAGAGGAGGGAAGAAGAGAGTTAGGAAGTAGAGGAGGGAAGAAGAGAGTTAGGAAGTAGAGGAGGGAAGAGGAGAGTTAGGAAGTAGAGGAGGGAAGAGGAGAGTTAGGAAGTAGAGGAGGGAAGAAGAGAGTTAGGAAGTAGAGGCGGGAAGAGGAGAGTTAGGAAGTAGAGGAGGGAAGAGGAGAGTTAGGAAGTAGAGGAGGGAAGAGGAGAGTTAGGAAGTAGGAAGTAGAGGAGGGAAGAAGAGAGTTAGGAAGTAGAGGAGGGAAGAGGAGAGTTAGGAATTAGAGGAGAGAAGAGGAGAGTTAGGAAGTAGAGGAGGGAAGAGGAGAGTTAGGAAGTAGAGGAGGGAAGGGGAGAGTTAGGAAGTAGAGGAGAGAAGAGGAGAGTTAGGAAGTAGAGGAGGGAAGAGGAGAGTTAGGAATTAGAGGAGGGAAGAGGAGAGTTAGGAAGTAGAGGAGAGAAGAGGAGAGTTAAGAAGTAGAGGAGGGAAGAGGAGAGTTAGGAAGTAGAGGAGGGAAGAAGAGAGTTAGAAAGTAGGGGAGAGTTAGGAAGTAGAGGAGGGAAGAGGAGAGTTAGGAAGTATAGGAGGGAAGAGAAGAGTTAGGAAGTAGAGGAGGGAAGAAGAGAGTAGAGGAGGGAAGAGGGAGAGTTAGGAAGTAGAGGAGGGAAGAGGAGAGTTAGGAAGTAGAGGAGGGAAGAGGAGAGTTAGGAAGTAGAGGAAGGAAGAGGAGAGTTAGGAAGTAGAGGAGGGAAGAGGAGAGTTAGGAAGTAGAGGAGGGAAGAAGAGAGTTAGAAAGTAGAGGAGGGAAGAGGGAGAGTTAGGAAGTAGAGGAGGGAAGAGGAGAGTTAGGAAGTAGAGGAGGGAAGAGGAGAGTTAGGAAGTAGAGGAGGGAAGAAGAGAGTTAGGAAGTAGAGGAGGGAAGAGGAGAGTTAGGAAGTAGAGGAGGGAAGAGGAGAGTTAGGAAGTAGAGGAGGGAAGAGGAGAGTTAGGAAGTAGAGGAGGGAAGAGGAGAGTTAGGAAGTAGAGGAGGGAAGAAGAGAGTTAGGAAGTAGAGGAGGGAAGAGGAGAGTTAGGAAGTAGAGGAGGGAAGAAGAGAGTTAGGAAGTAGAGGAGGGAAGAAGAGAGTTAGGAAGTAGAGGAGGGAAGAGGAGAGTTAGGAAGTAGAGGAGGGAAGAGGAGAGTTAGGAAGTAGAGGAAGGAAGAGCAGAGTTAGGAAGTAGAGGAGGGAAGAGGAGAGTTAGGAAGTAGAGGAGGGAAGAAGAGAGTTAGAAAGTAGAGGAGGGAAGAGGGAGAGTTAGGAAGTAGAGGAGGGAAGAGGAGAGTTAGGAAGTAGAGGAGGGAAGAGGAGAGTTAGGAAGTAGAGGAGGGAAGAAGAGAGTTAGGAAGTAGAGGAGGGAAGAGGAGAGTTAGGAAGTAGAGGAGGGAAGAGGAGAGTTAGGAAGTAGAGGAGGGAAGAGGAGAGTTAGGAAGTAGAGGAGGGAAGAGGAGAGTTAGGAAGTAGAGGAGGGAAGAAGAGAGTTAGGAAGTAGAGGATGGAAGAGGAGAGTTAGGAAGTAGAGGAGGGAAGAGGAGAGTTAGGAAGTAGAGGAGGAAAGAGGAGAGTTAGGAAGTAGAGGAGGGAAGAGGAGAGTTAGGAAGTAGAGGAGGGAAGAGGAGAGTTAGGAAGTAGAGGAGGGAAGAAGAGAGTTAGGAAGTAGAGGAGGGAAGAAGAGAGTTAGGAAGTAGAGGAGGGAAGAGGAGAGTTAGGAAGTAGAGGAGGGAAGAGGAGAGTTAGGAAGTAGAGGAGGGAAGAAGAGAGTTAGGAAGTAGAGGCGGGAAGAGGAGAGTTAGGAAGTAGAGGAGGGAAGAGGAGAGTTAGGAAGTAGAGGAGGGAAGAGGAGAGTTAGGAAGTAGGAAGTAGAGGAGGGAAGAAGAGAGTTAGGAAGTAGAGGAGGGAAGAGGAGAGTTAGGAATTAGAGGAGAGAAGAGGAGAGTTAGGAAGTAGAGGAGGGAAGAGGAGAGTTAGGAAGTAGAGGAGGGAAGGGGAGAGTTAGGAAGTAGAGGAGAGAAGAGGAGAGTTAGGAAGTAGAGGAGGGAAGAGGAGAGTTAGGAATTAGAGGAGGGAAGAGGAGAGTTAGGAAGTAGAGGAGAGAAGAGGAGAGTTAAGAAGTAGAGGAGGGAAGAGGAGAGTTAGGAAGTAGAGGAGGGAAGAAGAGAGTTAGAAAGTAGAGGAGGGAAGAGGGAGAGTTAGGAAGTAGAGGAGGGAAGAGGAGAGTTAGGAAGTAGAGGAGGGAAGAGAAGAGTTAGGAAGTAGAGGAGGGAAGAAGAGAGTAGAGGAGGGAAGAGGGAGAGTTAGGAAGTAGAGGAGGGAAGATGAGAGTTAGGAAGTAGAGGAGGGAAGAGGAGAGTTAGGAAGTAGAGGAAGGAAGAGGAGAGTTAGGAAGTAGAGGAGGGAAGAGGAGAGTTAGGAAGTAGAGGAGGGAAGAAGAGAGTTAGAAAGTAGAGGAGGGAAGAGGGAGAGTTAGGAAGTAGAGGAGGGAAGAGGAGAGTTAGGAAGTAGAGGAGGGAAGAGGAGAGTTAGGAAGTAGAGGAGGGAAGAAGAGAGTTAGGAAGTAGAGGAGGGAAGAGGAGAGTTAGGAAGTAGAGGAGGGAAGAGGAGAGTTAGGAAGTAGAGGAGGGAAGAGGAGAGTTAGGAAGTAGAGGAGGGAAGAGGAGAGTTAGGAAGTAGAGGAGGGAAGAAGAGAGTTAGGAAGTAGAGGAGGGAAGAGGAGAGTTAGGAAGTAGAGGAGGGAAGAAGAGAGTTAGGAAGTAGAGGAGGGAAGAAGAGAGTTAGGAAGTAGAGGAGGGAAGAGGAGAGTTAGGAAGTAGAGGAGGGAAGAGGAGAGTTAGGAAGTAGAGGAAGGAAGAGGAGAGTTAGGAAGTAGAGGAGGGAAGAGGAGAGTTAGGAAGTAGAGGAGGGAAGAAGAGAGTTAGAAAGTAGAGGAGGGAAGAGGGAGAGTTAGGAAGTAGAGGAGGGAAGAGGAGAGTTAGGAAGTAGAGGAGGGAAGAGGAGAGTTAGGAAGTAGAGGAGGGAAGAAGAGAGTTAGGAAGTAGAGGAGGGAAGAGGAGAGTTAGGAAGTAGAGGAGGGAAGAGGAGAGTTAGGAAGTAGAGGAGGGAAGAGGAGAGTTAGGAAGTAGAGGAGGGAAGAGGAGAGTAAGGAAGTAGAGGAGGGAAGAAGAGAGTTAGGAAGTAGAGGAGGGAAGAAGAGAGTTAGGAAGTAGAGGAGGGAAGAAGAGAGTTAGGAAGTAGAGGAGGGAAGAGGAGAGTTAGGAAGTAGAGGAGGGAAGAGGAGAGTTAGGAAGTAGAGGAAGGAAGAGGAGAGTTAGGAAGTAGAGGAGGGAAGAGGAGAGTTAGGAAGTAGAGGAGGGAAGAGGGAGAGTTAGAGGGAGAATGTAGTTTGGAAGGTGGAGGGGGTTGAGGGTGGAAGAGGGAGTAGATTTTTAGGGGATGGGTGAATTTGGGAAGGAGGTTTGATGGAACTAGTTTGTAAACACTTCATTTTTCTGTGAAAATCGACAAAATTTGCAGAATCTGTTTCAAACAGCATATATCTCCTTTGATTTCCTCCTACCTAGTGGGCCATCATTTGTTATGGATAGTGTGAGCTCTGAGAGCAGAGCATCCTTGTGGAGAGCTAAGCAATCAAGAAGACATGTCATCTCCCACATCAAAATACTAATTAATGACAAGATTAAAAAATTAAAAAATAACAAAAAAAACCCCCGGAGAGAACCAAGAATTTAGAGCCAAGATTAGCTGCATGTTGATTTTGAATATGGACTTAATAAATCTTCCTTACACAGGAAAGCATCATTTGGAACCATCTACTGATGCAAACTATAATATCATGATTAGCCGAGCATTGTCTTTATTGATATGGAAACAGATGATGAAGAGTGGCGTATGCGATCATGGTTTATGAAGCGTTCATGGTTTATGAAGTGTTCTTGTTGGTTTGAATATAGATATCACTCTGACAAACACAGGCATTGGCATGCTTGATTTATGGAAAAACTTGTGGTTCTGACTTTGGAGCTCCATATAAATACAGCACACTTCACTCTATGAAACTTGATATGTACATAGCTCAAAAGATAGCTGTCCCCGTGTGCTCTCTTTTGATAGTTAAAACTGTTGCATTGGGAGGGTAGGAGGGGAGCAGTATCAAGGAGCTCCACTCATTGCTGGTCCTTCCATCTTTCCATAGACAAGATGTTGCCTTGTTGGACCCAGTAGATCACTTCGGGAACACACTCCTCCCAGGCAAATGGAAAGCCTGACTATGTAACATTAGGTAACATTAGGTTAGCTTGTTAAGCACTGATTAAAGCAAATAGTACAAACTTTCAGCTGTTTGTTGGAGTCTCCATCATGTGACTTCTTTATGACCCAACACCAGGACAAGGCATCACTCCGAGGCCTCCGAGATAACAGCCCATTGGTCCACTTAGAGGGGGGGGGGTGCAGATGGCGTCGCCTCCCAACCTTGTTAAGATAGGGGCTATGGTCCCTGATACAGACCAGGGTTCCTGAACAGTCGTCAACTATTTTCTCTTTTAAAGTGTTAAATTTGTCATCTCATCAGCTCAGATCTCAGAAAAGATTAAAAAGCTAAAGTTGAGACTAAAACATATTTTCTTCAGAATGGGACGAGGAGAGTCGACTAGCTAACACACGCACCAAAGAGGTCACACGAGGTGCACATGACCCATAACGTGTCTGATTGCTGCAGTGCAGAAATGTCACAACAGATCAGACAGTTGATGATGGGCATGGTATCCTGATGATGGGGTGGTGTCCTGATGATGGGTGTGGTGTCCTGTGCTTAGTCTTGATGGTGGAGACCCAGCAACCAGGTAGCTCCAGCCCTGCATCCCTGTTGATGATGAGTGTGGTGTCCTGTGCCTAGTCCTGAGGGTGGAGACCCAGAAACCAGGTAGCTCCAGCCCTGCATCCCTGTTGATGATGAGTGTGGTGTCCTGTACCTAGTCTGAAGGTGGAGACCCAGCAACCAGGTAGCTCCAGCCCTGCATCCCTGTTGATGATGAGTGTGGTGTCCTGTGCCTAGTCCTGAGGGTGGAGACCCAGAAACCAGGTAGCTCCAGCCCTGCATCCCTGTTGATGATGAGTGTGGTGTCCTGTACCTAGTCTGAAGGTGGAGACCCAGCAACCAGGTAGCTCCAGCCCTGCATCCCTGTTGATGATGAGTGTGGTGTCCTGTACCTAGTCTGAAGGTGGAGACCCAGCAACCATGTAGCTCCAGCCCTGCATCCCTGTTGATGATGAGTGTGGTGTCCTGTACCTAGTCTGAAGGTGGAGACCCAGCAACCAGGTAGCTGCATCCCTGTTGATGATGAGTGTGGTGTCCTGTGCCTAGTCTGAAGGTGGAGACCCAGCAACCAGGTAGCTCCAGCCCTGCATCCCTGTTGATGATGAGTGTGGTGTCCTGTGCCTAGTCCCAGGTAGCTCCAGCCCTGCATCCCTGTTGATGATGAGTGTGGTGTCCTGTGCCTAGTCCTGAGGGTGGAGACCCAGCAACCAGGTAGCTGCATCCCTGTTGATGATGAGTGTGGTGTCCTGTGCCTAGTCCTGAGGGTGGAGACCCAGCAACCAGGTAGCTCCAGCCCTGCATCCCTGTTGATGATGAGTGTGGTGTCCTGTACCTAGTCTGAAGGTGGAGACCCAGCAACCAGGTAGCTCCAGCCCTGCATCCCTGTTGATGATGAGTGTGGTGTCCTGTGCCTAGTCCTGAGGGTGGAGACCCAGCAACCAGGTAGCTGCATCCCTGTTGATGATGAGTGTGGTGTCCTGTGCCTAGTCCTGAGGGTGGAGACCCAGCAACCAGGAAGCTGCATCCCTGTTGATGATGAGTGTGGTGTCCTGTGCCTAGTCCTGAGGGTGGAGACCCAGCAACCAGGTAGCTGCATCCCTGTTGATGATGAGTGTGGTGTCCTGTGCCTAGTCCCGAGGGTGGAGACCCAGCAACCAGGTAGCTCCAGCCCTGCATACCTGTTGATGATGAGTGTGGTGTGGTTATGATAAGGCCACTCCAATAAGATTCATTGGTTCTCATCACTTCAGGAGACATAAACAGGATGCAGGCGGGCGGGCGGGCTATTACATTATTAAAACCACAAACCACACAAATGTAATATATATTTTTATTTTATTATAATTTTATTATTATAATTTTTTTAATTTTTTTTTAATTTTTAATTTTTAATTTTTTTTTTTTTTTGTAGATAAAAAAACAACCAATATCATAATATAATGTGATGCATAAAAATTAAAAAAACAGTTACTGGGAGTGTAGATAGAAGATTTTCTTTGTATTTTTTGGGCTTTTTACAGTCGCTGCACTGTAGATAATTTAACTGAGTCTGTTCCCATAATGGCAGTAGCACAGTAGATATAAATAGGATTATTAGTATAGCTTCTCACTGGTTTAGACCTCATTCAATGGATCAGACAGAGCAAGATCTTCAAGTGCCTATCCACCATGTGAACATGAGTCCATCCAGTTCACTTTCTAGACACTGAGCCCCAAATCACTGTAACACCATTGAGAAACTCAGCTTCACACAATTTAATGACATCAGGACATCATGTTCCGTGCTACACAGGAAACCACAAAAAATTGGTGCTAGAGGTCAAATAATGGGCTTTGACCTAGAAATGTTAAATAATGGGGAAATTCATGAGGGCATCATCTGAATAGGAGGGAGGGTGATGAGAACCAATGAATCTTGTTGGAGTGGCCTAAGTAATGGTCCTCTCGCTATCGTCCTTAGATTTAGAACGCCGGTCATCGTACATTGTCTCCGGGCCAGAAGTTATGGTCCAAGAGTGTGGGGGGAGCAAGTGTCTGACCCAAGTCTGTATGTGTGGGGGGAGCAAGTGTCTGACCCAAGTCTGTATGTGTGGGGGGAGCAAGTGTCTGACCCAAGTCTGTATGTGTGGGGGGAGCAAGTGCGCGCGCGCTAACAGTACAGTTGGACGACGTTTTACTTCAAAAAAGCAACTAGGAGGTTTCTGAAGATGACCGACCAGCTGACTCAAACTAAGGGTGGTTGCTTGTTCTTGTATGGAGTTCTTGAACCAAAGGACGAATTAGATGAGGTTTCCAAACCGTTTACACTCTTTGTATACCTTTAAAAAAAAAAAGTTCACTGGTGCTTTTTTATTGGGGTCTCTTTCTTTTCGTGCACATCTCACACGCTCGCGCCTGATTTAGCGCCTAGAGAGATGTCACAGAGACCTGAGTAATTCCGTTGGGCGGCTGAGGGAGGTTGAACTATACAACCACTTGAACGACAAGGTTTTGCTCATAGATAATGCTTTCAGTGTTATAGCTTGTCTGATGACAATGAGCTCTGTAAGGTAATAGTTTTATTCTACACGCCTTTTGGAAAGCTTCGATTTTAGTTTTGTCGTTGTTGTTGCTTTTAAGATTATCCACAAGTGAGTACTTGTTGCAAGCTTGAATACTCAAAAAAAAAATCCTATTTTTTTTTAGTCGCAATGATCTTGCCTGCTACTTTTCTTGTTCCAATTATCTACTCCTTTTAACCCCCCTCCCTCCCCATTCTATCTCCATCCCTTTATTTTATCCCTCCTCTTTCTTCGTCTCCATTACTTCGATCCCTTTATCCTCGATGCATGTTCTTCTCACTCCTTCACCCACACCCCCCTCCCTATCTCTATGACTTCAGCACTACCATACCCTCACTTTGGTCAACAGTGAGTGGTGACAGTGATTAGGAAGAAAGAGTACCGATAGTCTACAGGTCAAAATCAAGTAGCCAGATTTAAGTGATGGAATTTGGAGGGGTGCAACAAACTACTTGGATGGGTCGGTGGTGGGGAGATCACTGGGTGGCATATTGAATGGAAAAAGAGCATCAGATTTACCCTTGGAGTCTCACACCTTTTTCTCTGGTTATTTGGCCAGTGGGCAACGAGGGGCTGTCCATTGAAGTGTTCTGAATGACCTGAGGGCTCAAGGTGAACCAGGGCTGGATCCTGGGGGGTGGGGAGGGGGGGGGGAGTCTGAGGTGGCTGAGCTCCCCTCCAAATTAATATTATTTGTTATTCTAAATTTGAAAAATTGGTCGGTTATGCTGGCAAGCACTATATTATGGTTAGCATACTTAGCAGCCACACACGACACGTACCATCTTAAGCTGCCTAGCGTTTCCAAAAAGGAGCCACAATCTACACAGAATTAGACACTCATATTTTGACGTAACCCAACTTTGGCTGCATGTATTTTTGGAGTGGTTTATACTATATGCAACATTTTAGTATCAAAAGAAGGCACACAGACTTTTTAGCTATATATATATATTTATACAGTTAAGTGTGAAAAATCTATGGACTACAAAGTCATAAACTTTAAAAAGTTCTTTATTCTTGCCTTTAAAGTCAGAGTGGTATCCCTGCATGCAACATTGGGCAGATTGGTATCAAACTGTTTTTTCCACCTATGAAGTGTGCCATTTTTGGTTGTTTTGGAGTGCACATACATTGCCCCATGCTACCAATTGGGTTTCATACAGAATATTTGGTTGGGGAGGGGGGTGGAAGAAAAATGTTGAGCTGGAACTTTTCCATTCATATTTTTATGTATAATAGCTCAAAAGTGCTAGTCTGACTTTTAGTCATGAAAATTGTGGAGACATGTCTCCAAAATAGCTGACTAGATGCTCTAGCTTTAGGAATAATGAGATCCTATGAATCGTGTGAGCATGCTAATAACAGTAGCTAGCTATATATTCACCACATGACACAAAACCATAATAATAATAATAATAATAATAATAATAATAATAATAATAATAATAATAATAATAATAATAATAATAATAATAATAATAATAATAATAATAATAATAATAATAATAATAATAATAATAATAATAAAATAAAATAAATAATAAAAAATAAAAAAAACAAAAAATAAAAATAAAAAAATAAAAAAATAAAAAAATATTATTATTATATATATATATATATATTTTAGTTTAATAAGTACTATATATTATTATTATTATATTATTATATTATTATTATTATTATAAGTTAATAGCCTAGGCACAAGTGCCTAGGATAGCAGCCGTATTTCCCCGCTGTACCTCCACAGCTATTCTCTGTTGAAGGAAGTGAGAAGACCTGGGATCCCCAGACTGTGAATGGATCCTTTTCCCAAGACTACATAAAAAGGACATGGCTTCCGAGCCAAAGACCCCTGATGTCTCAATAGCAAGAGGGATGAAAATATGGGTTCGTTCCAGATGCCTGTATTTCATCCTTTTGTGATGCTCTGCCTCATTGGCAACATTCCCTGCTCCAGCAGCTGCCAGTATTATTATTATTATTATTATTATTATTATTATTATTATTATTATTATTATTATTATTATTATTATTATTATTATTATTATTATTATTATTATTATTATTATTATTATTATTATTATTATTATTATTATTATTATTATTATTATTATTATTATGGTTTTGTGTCATGTGGTGAATATATAGCTAGCTACTGTTATTAACATGCTCACACGATTCATAGGATCTCATTATTCCTAAAGTTAGAGCATCTAGTCAGCTATGAATACTATTCTTATTTCCCACCACAGGCCCTCCTACACAAACACCAAATTTCTTGAGAGTTTTTCCTTTGCCACTGTCACGATTTGCCACAGGAATTTCATTTGATGTGAAGTTTGGATTGCAGGTGCTCACATTTGATATCATTACAGACAAGGGAGGATCTTCTCCAGGTTTTACGGGGCAATAATAGTGATAAGTCTCTGCCCCTAGATTGGGAGCGAAGCAAGGGCTAGGATGTTTCTTTTTCAACTGTTCCTTTAGACAAACAGTGCGTCCATCTGCATACTTGAAGATGCAGTAGAGTGGAATCTTTTTAACTTTATTTACAGCATATTACTATCACAACTGGTCTATTAGGTGCACCAATTCTGTTGTCAAAATATGCTGAGAAAAAGTGATACGAATCGCTCTCACCTTTACCAAAAACCGAAGTCCATGGAAGCTTTACAATTTGCAAAAGGTCCTGATTGGCGGAAATATCCCTCGTTGTTGGCGAAATTAGATAAGTTCTTGTAGAACCCACAAATATCGCCGCGGTATCATTAAAATTAAGTAACGGCTCTCCATCTTCATCGATGTCATTGTATGGTTTGTTTACATTGATTAATCTGCTGAGCCTTGGATAGGAGATACACAAAACAACGACATTAATGATTAAAAGAATACCGAAAAAAGTCTTTATACGCATTTTCACGTAGCTGGCTAAGGCGCTAAAGACCTCTACCTCCGGTTTTCCAAACGGACCGTATTTAACGAGTCCCGTTATGTAGCGAGATGACAAATGAACTCTAACCTTTTCAAGCGCCGTGTCCTCGTTAGCGCATGCGCATAACATTTGCACGTTGACCTTTTCAGAAACCGCTCAACTGGCGGGAGTGTAGCATGGCTTCCAGAACAGCTGAAGACCCAGGGCTTCCCTTAGTAGCTGGTGCAGAATCTTTAGATCTTGAAGCAGGAAGTGACCCAGATAATGGTAACAGGAATTACAAGAATATGTGTCCAATGATGATTATGATTATTTAGATCTTCAGGGCAGGAAGTGCCCCAGACATTGGTAACAAATTTATTATAACTGAACAAGGCCATAGACAGGGGTGTTAATTTTAAGGGGTGTTAATCACTAAGTTTGAGCTTAATTTGCATTCATTGGGTTTTCCCAGAAATTGTAGGGGACATCCCCAAGCACCACCCCCTTGTCCTTGTAAACCCATGAAGGCCAAAAACAATTCTTTTTTTCTCCAGGATATCTCTTGGTCAAGGCAGAGCCTCTAGAGGCAGGAAGTGTCCCAGACAATGGTAACAAGAATTCCAAGATTGTGCATAATTCTTACTTATATATGCTACATCCGTATATATGATTATCTAGATCTTATGGCACGAAACGCCCCAGACAATGGTAAATACCAAAAACATACGTATAATCCATAATTATTGATTATCTACAATATCTAGATCTCAATACAAGAAGTGATCATGACAACGGTAACAAAATTAAAAATGTTAATCCATGAATATATACTTCTATTATTAAACTAACACATACACACATAAGCATTGCAAGAGAAGTCTTCCTGTATAGCATGTGGAAAATTCTTTTCACGGAGAGATCGACTGTCCTCACACCTGGAACAAGAACATCAGTTTGAAATGAACACCAAGAAACAAGCTAGCCGCTTCTTCTGCCCATTCAAGTGTGACTTGTCTCCATTCCGTACCATGAAACTCTTGTTGGGTCATTGTCAGTCATCACACGACGTAAATATAACCGTAGGTATACTATAATTTTGTCAGCTCTAGTTATTATTAGCATCAAACATGGTAAGGATCACTAGCATAGACTCAGCAGCTTGCCTAGTACAACCTGAATTCTTTTTTGTTAAATCCAATGCAATGTGCTTGAACTGAGATGCATTGAAGGATTATTTAGTAGACTAGGCATTGAAGTTATAATTACAAGCTATCCAAATAATGTGCACTCTGAAGTTATTATTAGAAGCTAGAACTACTATTCAAACTAAATGCATATGGATGAGTATGGAACCCATGATAGTGATCCTTTAAATAGTGAACTACAGTGGAACCTCGATTATCCGAACGTCAATCAACCAAACTGTCAATTATCCGAACGAGAAAAAAAGGGAATAATTTGAACGTCGATCATGTGCGGCCAGTTTACTTGTAGCCACCAACAACATGATGGAGTTTCGAGGTAAAAAGAAAAAGAAGGTGCTCTCCATCCAGCAGAAACGTGACATTTGCAAGAGAACTATGATGGTGTAGATGGTGTAGGGAAGTCGACAATTTGATAGTAAAGACCTGAGCTGTGCTAGGTGTATCTAGGTCAGGAGTGTGCTAGATGTATCTAGGTCAGGAGTGTGCTAGGTGTATCTAGGTCAGGAGTGTGCTAGATGTATCTAGGTCAGGAGTGTGCTAGGTGTATCTAGGTCAGGAGTGTGCTGGATGTATCTAGGTCAGGAGTGTGCTAGATGTATCTAGGTCAGGAGTGTGCTAGATGTATCTAGGTCAGGAGTGTGCTAGATGTAGTATATATAATATATCTATACTTGTTGTACTCCATGGCTAAATAGAGACACATGTAGTATATATAATGTCTATACCTGTTGTATACCCATGGCTAAATAGAGACACATGTAGTATATATATTGGATACAAAAGAGCTTCCAGAAACTGGAGTAAAGATCCAAACCCAAAGACTTTGGAGAAGCTTCAAAATTTCGTAGGTCTTCAATTTTGCTTTCCAAATACCCTAACCGGATGTAGGTTTGATTCTATTTTAATAAAGCAGCGCATAGCGTTGGGCATGCGTAGACAGATCTGCGTCTATCATCAATAATCGGTTAAGGACAAAACAAATACTGGTTTCAATGGGTTCCACTTACAAATGCAGGAACAAAGAACCTCAAATTTGATTCAATTGAAGAGTTTCACAAGTGGAAAGGATTGGAGGAGGAAACAACATACACCACATACATACAGCGACAAACTTCCTATCAGCCAAAAGCTACTGATGGTAAATGTAACCATATTAGAATCATATTTATTATTTTAAATGTAATTTGCATAAACAGCAATAAAGGTCACCTACTACTATTCTTGCTGTCGCGATGGTGAGTATCATTACAATTCCTCAGAGAGAAGAACAGATCAAAAGAGACTCCATCAAAAATCTACCCGCAAGATAAATGATGTCTGCCTATCTAGAATGTATGTGGATGAATGTGAAAGTCCAGTATATTATGGCTCATACCAACCACCAGCTAGGGGTTGCAGAACTACCACATCTTCCACTGCCTAAAAGCATACGAGGAGAAGTGGCTCTGAAAGTTAGCAAGGGTATTCCTGCTGAAAGAATACTTGAAGGTATGGTTTCGATTGGCAAACTTCAAATTAGATGACACCATGCATGTATAACATTTCAGATGTTAGAGAGAAAGTTGGCCATCGTGCAAAACGGCAAGATTTTTCCCAAGCTGCATCACGAAAACATTTCCTATCAAATCAAGATGTTCGAAACATCCGAGTGTCTGTTCTGGACAGACATATAAAAAGGCATGAAAATGATGCAATGTCTGTCAGCATTCTTGTGCGAGAAATCCAGCAAGAGCCTTTTGATCCAATTCTAATTTATAAACCACAAGGAATGACTCTGGAAGACCACCCCACACTTGTGAAAGATTCATTTGTTCTAGCGGTGCAAACAGAATTTCAAATGGAACTTTACAGACAATTTTGCAGTAAAATAGTTTGCATTGATAGTACACACTGTACTAATGCTTACCGCTTTAAGCTGATCACCTGTGTTGTTCCAGACAAGTTTGGCCAAGGTACCTATAATATATACAGTTATAAAAATAATAAATATACATGATCTGTGATAATGATTTAGGACAGCCAATAGCCTGGTGCATATCTGACCAAGAAACCACAGAAGTAGTGGAATTGTTTCTACAGAGCATCAAGAACCGGTCACCACTATCAACAGTCTCTATACTGATGACTGATGATGGTATAAATATTTTACTTCAATTCCAGCTCACTCACCATAACAGCATATTTTATTTCAATTGCAGATAATACTGCCTGGAATGCAGCAACTCATGTATTTGGACCAACACTTAGGCACTTACTCTGCCACTGGCATGTTCACAGGTACAGAACAATTTTAACTGGTATATAAAATGACATGCTAGTATTCAGATCATGGAAGAACCACCTAAGGAGTTGCACACCTGACAATCAGGTCAAAATTTACCAAACATTGTGCATTCTGATTGACGAACACAATTTGAGCAAGTTCAACACTCTATTGGATCAATTCATTCTACACTGGATCAGCAAAGAACACGATTTTATCAACTACTTCAAACAACAGTATCAAAGCCGTCCTGGTAAGCAAACAGAATATTGCCCTTCAGTTGTTTTTTTGGTAATGATTAAATAGAAAAATGGGCCAAGTGTCACAGGCATTTTCCACATGCTGATACAGACACCAACATGTACTTGGAGAGGTACGAACGTACGTATCACTTGGTCATACACTTTGCACTGCACTATGAACATTATTAGAGTATGTACATTACATGCAGCTTTCACAACAAACTGAAAACTACCTACCTAAAAGGGAAAGTAAACAGAAGAGTGGATTTCTTACTTAGCGTGTTATTCCGCATTGAGGAAGATAATTTCTTCAACTATAGAAGAAAATGTCAGCTTCCAATGGTAGCCAGAGATTTAAGTCACCTGCGTGCCATTGCTATTCCTGCAGGGAATGTAGAGGTTTGCAAAGTTATAACATATACTATGCCATTTTGCCGTTTATACTATTTGTATATCACTCAAATACAGGTTATTGATTGTAGCACTTGGCGTATTCCTAGCATGTCAGGTAGAACTCCCGATGGCTACTTAGTTAAGCAGATAAAAGAATCTTGCACTGAATGTAGCAGTACTACTGAAGAATCAGCAACGATGTGCACCCAAAGGGAATGCAAGCTGCTTTGTTACCACATGTACACTTGTGGAAAGTATTGCTATGACTACACAAATGGAAACTTGTGTAAACACATACACAGAGCTCACTCTATGTGGTTGAAATTACAAGAGCCCAATAACCATTGTGCTTTTGAGTGTTCCTATCCCAATGATAGTGGAGCGGACAGTGATTCTGATATTGATGACCCCCTTGAATTTGCTGAGAGTGTGAGGAATCCATCCACAGGTATGCACAACTATGATTCATTGTATATATGCAGATATACCATAATTTTGATTATTATAGACCCGACATTTCAACTAATGACTTTTCAGTCATACATGAAAGAATTGGAAAAGGTAGTTACTCTTGAGAACACCCCAGTACATTCTTTTCTCCCTCACATCAATTCTCTGCTACACAACGCTGTACTAACTTGCACAGCTGCAATGTCTTCTGAGACGTCATGTGCAGAGCAGTTCAAAAGTGAAAAAATAGCACCAAACAAAAAGTTGGAACATCAATGGCGATTCCAGATAACAAGCAAGGCACCAGGTAGAAAGAAAAAAGGACTGGTACTCAGGTTAGTATCATTTATATCATAATACATATATAGACATTATTTATGAAGCTATGCAAAAATTTGAAGACATGCCAATAGCGAAGAAAGGAGAGATATTCTGGTTGAATTGGAAACAGAGGATAATGTAAGGAAACACACAACACTAATACTTCAGCTAGCTACTTATTATTCCTATATCCAGACAACAATAAACACAGCCACACAAGAGCTATCAACTACTCAAGAGCTATCAACAGATAACCAAAATGAGGTAATTTATTATTAATTCTAGAGTTTTCATAAGACAACCATGCACGATGGATATCGGTGCTATGAAAATTGTACCATTACAGAACAAGCAAACAGATAAGGCTTCAACCTCAAATTAAAAAAATCACATAGTTGTGCCAGGAGTGAAGAGGAAAAGTGGATCATCAACAACAGATAAACACAATGAGGTAATCTGTAATACTTGTAAAAAAAGTACCATATATGTAATTATAAAGATACCACCACTGATTCAAAGCATTGGTGTATGCATACTGTACCATTACAGTATTCACAAAGAACAACCGCTTCAACATCAAGTTCAAACACGGCTAAATCTGGTAAGATTGTATTTAGAAAGTGTCTACACATATAGTAATTATATGTGATTGTTCCAGGAGTGAAGAGGAAAAGATGTGGATCTTGTGAGAGGTGCAAACGATTGGATTGTGGAGTTTGTGTATTCTGCAAAGACAAGCCCAAGTTTGGAGGGCCAGGGAAGCGAAAGAAGTGTTGTGAGCTGAAAATATGCCAGCTCTTAACTAGCAAGGATACTAAAACATCAGTAATTCCTACCAAACCAATAATGTCAAGCCAGTCTACTTCCAGCAACAATTCCATCGATAATTTTCTCCAAATCAGTGGACGAAAACTTCATCCTATACTGGGAGATGGGAACTGCTTATTTCGCACAATATCATATGCTTTTCTAAACACTGAAGATCATCACTTTCCCATTAGAAGCCACATTGTCAGGCTTATAAACCTTAATTCTGGAGTATTCTCCCAGTATTTGATGCCAGTTAATCGACCAACCATCGAGGAACAAGTCCAACACATGAACCACCCATATGTTTGGGGGACTCACCTTGAAATCAAAGCAGCTGCTACGCTTTTCCAGCTACCCATCTACTTTTGTATCTGGTCAGAACAAAGTAGTTCCTTCACTTGGAGTGTCTTTCATCCTATCACACCAAACAACTTGACATTTCCTGTGATTGTAGATGAAGATCTGAAACAAAAGAAAGATATCAGTCACATTGAAATGTACCATCATCGAAGTCACTATGAAGCAATTATATCAATGGAGAGTGACCAAGTTTGTGAAGTACCACCTCAACTTACTGGTAAAGATGATCCCAAAAGAATTGATTTATAACTAAATGACCTGCAAACATATGAATTAAAATTGCTGTATTTAATAATAACAATGTCTCAGCATCCGCTTGTGTGGGCCTGCCAAATCCGTGTTTCGAGTGTTGTGAGTGAGAAGGTAAAGGGTCTGGCTACACAAACTACTAAATGCCTTGGGTACGAACATCTGATTCTGATTTTTTAGAGAAATTAAACTGAACAAATCTATGTATTGAACAAACACATTTTCTTGTCTCAATGAATAACTCACATACAGCTATTACACATACAGCTATTATAGAGAAGAACTTGGCCAGCAGATTCCTTGGGGTAAGAGTAAAGCTGAAGCATCTAGTCATACAATATATCCTGGCTAGGGAGGAGCAAAGTATCTAGCTAGTCACTATAATGGTTAAAAGGGAGGTGTATCTAGTCACACTGTGGTTAAATTACCTTGCTAGCAGCAAGACACTTGCATCAATGGGACAAAGGATTATGTTCATCCATAGATCTTATACCTCCAAGATCTATGGTTCATCCGTCCATTCGAAGTTCAAAAGTTTCTGAAAAGGTCAAAGTGCACATATTGTGCGCATGCGCTAACGAGGACACGGCGCTTGAAAAGGTCAGAGTTCATTTGTCATCTCGCTACATAACAAAATTCGTATTTAACAGTATGATATCAAATAATTTATAACGTCACTTGTGCAAGTCACGTGACTGGTTAAAAAATCCTATAGGTGCAAATTGGTGATCCTTATTTTTAAAAAAATATGGCGCAGAAAAGTTAAGAGGAACACCAGAAAGGGTTGAAGCATACAAGAAGCACTATCTCCACAAAGCCAAGGTTGAAATTCCACCAGAACTTCAATATGGAGAGGTAGACTTGTTGTGTTCATGGAGGCAGGCAGCACAAAACCAAGGCCACCCTGAGATATTAACCAGAGGTAGATCTTTATGTTCTAAGTGTTCACATTAGATAGATATAGAATGCTTTATGCTATTTCTGCCATTATTTAGCATATTCGACTACGATTTTGATGCATTTCCCCTGCACTGATGTTTATGAAATGTTTATAGAACATAATCAGACGTATTTTCTGTGAGATTTCATTGAAATCTGGCTAAGGGAAAGGGCAGAAAAATCGCTGCGAATGTTACATTAAATATCCGAGTGAAGACAATTACCTTCCCACTTACTATAGATTTTAGAACCCCACTGGCTAACTGTTAAATATCTTAATTTATATTTTCAGCACATTCAAGATGGACAGCAAAGCTATGGTGAAGGTGCACCTAGACTCAGATGGAGCCAGTCCAGAAGTGAAAGATGTTGTCACCCACTGAATTTGGTATGCTTACTGAGCACATATTGGGGAAAGGGGGGGGGGGGGGGGGTGTCCGTAATTACTGGTGCAAAATTGCTGTAATAATATCCCTTTAAAATATTAAAGACTAAAAATAGAATGAAAGATCTCTTGTGTGGCACATGATAGATAACCTGCAGAACCAACAATATTTTATGTCACTTAAATTTCAGATTACCTTCAAGAGCCATCCCCAACAGCGCTGGCTAGGTCCACACACCCAGGAGGAAGTTCAGCAAATGTAAGCTAACAAGAAGCTCATCGGCACATATGAAGCAAGCAGCAACTTGACGATGAAAGATATTCATAATGCTGATCAACGTGCCAAACCAAGTGCTGATCAAAATAACATTCAAGCTTAGATCTTATGAACAAAGAGGAGGCGGCCATTGTGGATGTTGTTGTCTCACAGGAAAATAGGATGTTGTTGTCTCACAGGAAAATAATGAACTGAAGGCAATCAATTATCAGTAACCAAAGATGAGAACACCGATGGCAGCATACCCAGAATTAGTCCTACTTGACGCAACATATAAGCTGAACGATCTCCGGATGCCACTCTATGTATTAATGATAGTGGATGGAAATGGGGAGAGCCATGTTGTTGCACTATAGATGGATAGTGGCAAACGTACAAGTAAAAAAACTGATGGATATTTTCCTTGAGCACAATGATGACACCAAAGGAAAGGTAGTCATGGCAGACAAAGACTTGACAGAGTATCAAGTGATATCAGAAAAACTGCCCCAAGTGTAGAGACAATGGTTTTCCGTGAAAATGGAAAACAGACGGAATCTACATTCTGAAACAATTTGCTGTTCTTAGGTTGCCAAAATCAATTAGCTAGTCTAGCCCAAAATTCACTTGTGCATCTAAATGTAACCTGTTAATGGATTTTTACAGTTCTGTGTAGACATTTATAAGCTGTAGCTACTGCTGGTTAGAGAAATGGTAAGAACAGTAAGTAGCATTCAGTCCCAATAAGAAGCTGGGGCTCTATACTCTAATTAACACACATTACACACACATGGTATGTAATTGTAAGTGGCTGATATGGATGACTCAGAGCCCCCCAGAGCCAAAAAAGCCAAGAGAAGTGTCCCACTTACCCACATAAGTGCTGAGGACAGAGCAAAACAGTTCAATGACGATCTGTATGCAGATGGGGGTGTGATTTTTTGCAAGTTTTGTTTACACAGTATAGATTTTACTAGAGTTGACACTGTGAAGGATCACCTCAAAAGTAAGAAACATGCTACTAAAAAGGAAGCAATGAATGAGAGTGGATCAGCTGGGCCTTCATCCAGAAGGCAGACAATGCTCGGCACAATTTTCAAGTCCAAGGAGATTAGGGAGAGTTTTGTGTTGGATTATTTGAAAATGTGCGCCGTTGCAGATATTCCCCTCTATAAAACAAGATCAGGCCATTCCTACAGAAACACTGTGAACAAGCAGGAGCTCTACCTCAAGTAGCCACACTTCACACAACATATATACCGAAGTTCTATGAGACTTATTTTTCAGCTCTCCAGGATGTACTTCATCACCAGCAAGTTAACATCACTGTTGATGAAACCACTGATGTGCATGACCATACCATCTTGAATGTCATTGCTAGTGTTCGAGGCAAGTCCTTTCTAATCAATGTGATGGAGATGGAGGTGTGCGATCACAGCACATTCAGCCGAGCAATTATCCAAAGTGTGAGTGAAGCTGGAATAGCATTTGAGAATGTTGTTTCTATTGTTTCAGACAGTGCTGCGTACTGTAAGAAGGCATATAGGGATGTTCTCTCGGCTGTTTACCCTAAGTCTGTGCCTTGTACACATTGTCACCTGGCAGCTGAAGTTTTTCACCATCATGGTGACTTTTCACATACCTCTGATCTTATCATGATGATAAAGTCATTTCTCTTTAAAGAAGCCTGGCAGAAAGAATTGATTCCTGAAGTACCTTGGCGAGTTTATTGCTAGCACTGACGTCAAGCTACCACCAGTCCCTCATCTCATGGAATTCGTGTTTTCAAGCAGCCATCTATCATGCCACAAGAATCCATGTGTATGAAGGTTTTTACAAGGCAGAGAAGGGGCAAAGGGATGGCTGTTGAACGAATCATTGAATTCGTGACACACAACACTATCTATGCTGAAATAAGCCTGCCGCTATACTTCATCAAGGAGAACTGCCAGCGTTTGATGGCTGTCTTGATCTCACTTGAGGCCAAAGAAACGCCATTGGCATGTATAGTGTAAAATCTCCTCCAAGATCTGCGTTCTTACCTCAGAGCTGGTGTCTCAAAAAACAGCTTTGGCCCAGAGACAGATCGATCGCTTGACAAATTCGATGCTGACCAGAAGAGAAAATACATCAAATCATTTCAGACTGTGTTCAGACTATCTCTTAATAAGCTAGAACTTCACTTGGAGAGACATCCGGCCTACCCACATTACATGGCTGTGAGGATTTTTTTATCCGTGTCAGCTTCCAACTCTTGAGAATGATATCAAAGATTACCACGCTATCAATTCCCTCCAGGATCCATCCCCTGAGCTGCTTGAAGAGTGGCTCATTTAGACTTAGTATCGTGACGAACTACCCAGTCCATTGTCCATTCCTTGATTTTGGGATAGCATGAAAGACTGATTCCCCAAACTTTCTGCTATAGCTTCAAATGCTATTTGGATGCCAGTGGCTTCAGTTGATGTCGAGCGAAGTTTTTCACAATAATTATATGCACATCCTGAATGATCGAAGGGAGAATTTGACACAACAAAATACAAAGAGACTTGTGATTTTATATTTTAATGGAGACATTGAAAGGCATTTTAGCTTTTAAGTATGTACTGGTATTTTATGTAAATTATTGCAGCCTATAATTAACCTATAATTAATTTTATATTTCTGAAACAGAAAATTTAAAAAAATCAGCCAATGATATGGAACCGAGGAAAAGCTTGAACGAAAAATGGCTTTAAAAAAAAGGAAAACCATCATCTCTACAAATGTCACTCCAAATCTGCCCTTTCCATGCCCTCAGAAGCTTCAAGAGAGAAATCACAACAGAGAAGCTAGGAATCAAGCCAGATCAGCGAAATGTAGGTCTTCAAATCATCAATAAGCTGGCTTACTCCAAGAACCTGGATGAATAATATTATGATGAATGGCACGAGAAGCTGCAATGCACAGGCATCCAATCAGTCATCACATATATACATTGACAACAACTGGCATTCCATAAAAGAACAGTAGGTCGAAGGATTGAAGCGACAAAGCTGTAACCTGATGAATTGAAAGCTTGAATCAGAAACTGAAAAGTGTGATTAGGAGATATTCTGGGATAGTGACCTTTTTCCATTATTTGAAAGTCACATTGTCAGTGCTTGAAAGTGAAAGGGATCGCTGAGCTTGTAATGCTCTGATGAAGGTATCAACAGCTCCACGAGACAAAACAGAGCGACAGCTGAGGCTGTTACACCCTATGCATTTCAGCATATCTTCAACCAGCTTTCATCTGCTAAATCCCACCCAGATAACATTCCTGAGGGAAACCACATATATACACATCATGTCTTTGCAGATTCAGATCTTCAATTCTGCTACCTTGCAAACACATATTTGCTTTTCGAATGAAGAATGGCTTAACCTTACCCTAATCCATGAAAAGTGACACAAAGAATATTTCCTCCATAACTCCCCTGCATTTTCAGCCCTACTCCCAAATCTCAATGCAGAGCCTGAAGTTGAAGAGAGTGAATCATTGGAATCTGATACGCAGCAGTCAACACTTCATAATATTCCAACACAGACCAGACGCATCCTTTCTCAGCACAAAGAATACAAAAAGGCCAACTATGTTTGCCTAAGTCTGGCTTCTTTGGCCAGTGAAGTCACAGGAGCCGAGTATTATTCCAGACAGATGAAGTTGGAAAGAAGGGATTATTGTTCGGGTTGTCAATTCATCATCTGATGTGCAACTAAATGACCCACAGCCACCTACATCAAATCCTCATCTTAGTTCACAACCTTCAACGTCTGCTGCTATTCCCAGCCACGTGCAGTTAGTTGGAGCATTGAGCCTGCCATTACCACCACCACTCCTTCTCTTCCTTCATTACAAGATGATTTAGAGCCTCATATCAACTCAACACACTCTGCTCCTTCACCACCAACAACACCATTACCTACATGTACAGCTTCTGTCAGTCAGCTACCAGATCTGCCAACTGCCAATGTTTCACAAGAAGATGACCTTCCTACGATGTTGAGTAAATGTAGATTTATACTCATAAGCTCACATATATATATTTTATATAAGCTAAAAATAAAATAATAATGCATGTCCCATGGTAAATCAGGAAAACAGTTTAAACTTAGTTTTTGAATTTCCACAGCTTTAGTTCTTTTCTCACTTAAGGGGGGAACAAGTCTGCGTATACATAGCTTCGGCGTGAATCACACCTTCTATTAGACGCGCACTTGACACACACCCTGGTGGGCAAAAAGAACTAGATGGTTATGAGTTGTTGTGCTATTGGCTGCAGAAACAGGAGTGGAGAACGTCCAGGGCTTGGTTTTTCCCGGTTTCCTGATTCAGAGCAAAGAAATGGATACTTGCCATCAGAAGAAAATATTGGATTCCCAAGAAACACACCAGGATATGTGGAGACCACTTTATCACTAGCTAGTCTTATTATTGATAACTAGCCAGCATGATTATAAGCTAAGCTAGCTAGTTTATTAACGCGGCTGTTTCTTGTTATTTTGCTAAAGCTGGCTGTATTTTGTAGCTGTGTGTACAATGACTAATTACCGTTTTCTACCCTCTCTTTTTGTAGGCAAACCTGTGGATATGGCTGAAAATGTCGATTATGTGCCTACTATGTTTACATTTAAGAAAGTTGATGAAGTGAAGAAAGCTACAAAGGAGGCTAGAGAGAGCCGGAGACATGCTCTCCGAATAATTCGAGGGGTGTGTGTGTGATAGAGATCATTGATTGCATTCAATAGTATGTTAATTCACAATGATTGGTATGGTATATAGTTGGAAATACACAAAATTAAAATACACAATTACGTAGTCTGATGTAACCGAAGTGTATCCTAGTCGTACAGCACTTTCGACCTTGAAGAGAACAGCCGCAACATGAGAACAACCCTCACCTAAGCTGAAATAACAATGTATCTATAAACATGCATACGTAATCGGATTGTTGATCGAAGTTGGTATCAAGATCCATGATGGTATTGAGCTCATTAGAGCCATACTGTATAATTATTATCATCCAAAGAAATGCAATGAGGTCTAGGGAACAAGAAAAAAATTGTGTAAAATTTGACATAATTTTCCATTGTCTTCAATGCTATCCATAATACAATCCTCGTGCAACCATCTAGAGCAGGTGCACTGGACCCATTCTACTCCTGAACCAATGTCAATGTCCTCCTGCTAAGACTGGTTGCATACAGAACAATGATCACTATCAATAGCTGCCTTTTCTGGTCTAGGAATCGTCTTTCTTAGCTCAAAGATTTTTGTTCCAGCTCCACCTTTATGTTTCTTGCTCCCTTTCTCCTCCACTAGTCTGGCCTTCTCATCAGCTTCACTGATTCGTTTTGCCTTAGCATCGCTCTGTTCTTCAGCTCTCATATCTGCTTTTCTTAGATTTTCCTCTTCTTGCTGATGCTTCTTTTCTTCATGCAATCTTTTCCTGTTTTCTTTTTCCTCTTCAAGAATTTTATTTTACTTTCCTTTTCCTTCAAAATTGCCCAACACTCGGAACTTGTAAGAACTCTGGCCCCTGTCATAGCACGAGGTTTTAGCAGGTCTAGCTGGTGCTCTTTTCTTATTTTCAACTGGAATCTGTAAGTACTTGGCTATTGGGCTAACTTTCGCTTTACTTGGCTCAAATCTTCCACCCAGACTGAGAGGAGTAGCTTCACACTCAGTAGTAGTATTTTCAATTTCTCTCAGTGGATTCCTGCAGGGAGTAGTGACTGAACTGAGCAAGGATATAGTAGATGTGGAGCGACCTGAGCTCCCTTCAGATAGCAATCCAGTGACTGATCCAGATGTGCATTGAGATAATGACTCAGTGTGATGACTGAGGGTAGGAGATTTGGTTTGACCATCACAGGAAGTAAGAGATTGATCACAAATAGCAGGAGATTTATTTTGACCATCACTATATAGGAGCAGGAGATTCGGTTAGACTATCACACTTACCAGGAGACTCAGTTGGACGATCACAATGATTATGAGATATTTCAGAATCAATGCGAGACTCAACTAGATCATCACAATGAGCTGAAGTATCACATGAGGTATACATTTGCTGGACAGGTTCCAGACATGCCACATCACAAAATACATCAATTACTGAAGTTTCCCCACTACAAACAGCCAATTTGCTCGGCAAGTCCTCCGGATGATATAGTTGAAGCCAAGCAATATACTCCTCGTCATATACATGGTATCCTTCCTCAAGTCACTTGGTATAGAGCTCAGTCTGATCAACTGTAAATGTAACCAACGATGTATGTAGCATTGTACATAACTGAAGGGGACGGGGATGCACTATAGCACATAACTGAAGAGGATGGGGATGTAGTGTCATCTAGTAAGACTTCCTCACTATAATTATATCAGTAGATACACTCTCAGTCACTGTTATACTTGCTATAATATAACTTGGGTGTAAGTGGAATATGCTTGACCCCTACAAGCTGTTCGAGCCCGTACTTGAGTTTCAGTTTTAGTTGTTTGTTTTTGTTAGCTAGAACAAATAGAATACTGAATGGTACTTCTCTAGCTATTTTTGTACTAATGAAGTGTGTAAATGGAATACTGGATGCTACTTCTCTAGCTAGTGTTGTACTAATGAAGCTATTATATTGAATGGATTTATGTCGTGTTATTTGTATTTTTGTTGTTGTTATTTTGGTCAATGAAAGCGGACTCTGTGTCTGTCCCACAAGGTAAAGCTCTGGGGCACTTGCTGGGGGATGCCTGCAGAATGAAGGTGGGGACTTCCACACCCCAGAACATGCCAGAGGTGGCATCAAAACAGGATGGACTACAAACCAAGAAATGAATTGCTGTTCATGTAATATTTGTTTGATCATAAGTGTTTCACTACCTTTTTTGGTTTTTGTTGTGGACTTCTGTAACAACTATTATATATGTAAATAAAAAATGCATATATTTTTAAATTTACAACTCCCATTTCTCCAATTTGTAGAATTTGCTCACATTAAAATACAAGCACCCTAAAAAAACGGGATATTGTTCTTTGCAGGGTTGACCAATCTTCTTATGACGAGCGTCGGTGGTTTTCAAGCTGGGACTGCATTCGTCTGTCCATAGGACATTCTCGAACCCTTCAGATTCCCACGAATTGTCTTGTCCACGCCAACCTAAAAGATGGAATTGGGGATAATTTTATTCATATCAAGTCAACAATAAATCTGTAAATGTTTACTTCATTGCAAGGGGAATGCAATAACAGCCACTACATCAACATGGAGGCCATTAAAGCTTCAGTATAAACTACAAACAAGCTTAGATAAACAGAGTACCCCCCACCCATAGCAAGCAAGTGGGAGTCCCATGTAGCTTTAAGCCAGTCTCCTTATCAGCTGAATTAAGTCGGCATACAGCTTGAATCCAAAGCAAACAAGATGTTGATTCTCTTGCCAACTGGCAATAGGAGCTACCCTCCGAGTGACACCGTAGAATGGTCATCAACGACAATGAGTAGCCTTTGTTGTTGAGGTGCTCGTGCAGCTGGTAGGCAGTCGTCAATTCTCATCTTCTCTTCCACTACCTCTTGGACGGCTGCTGTTATCTTTGAAGGTCTCCCGCTACCAAACCGCCAGGTTAGGTCCTGACGATGCTTGGTGCCTTTAATTTAAGATTCCATTTCTTGTACACCATCCTTCGCTAAAAGTCACGATTGACTGCCACATGCAACTCCCGACGATCCATTCCAGCCAAAAATAATAAATGCTTCGTGCATCTAAAATTTAGTGCGGCTAAACGTAGGTGCATTTAAATGTTTCGTGCATCTGAACATTTTGTGCTTTCTTTTCAACCGGTTGGAAAACGCATGTGGCTAGACGCTGAACCAACCCTGGATTTAAACGCATGCCAATTATTTTTTTGCGCCTACTGTAGCATTACGAACGACATCATGTTACATTTTCATCTATATATACGTCTTTTTCAATGATCCTCTCAAACAAAAACTCAACGTCAAGTTGTAGAATATAAAATTTGCTTTCAAATGATATTAAAAATATTATGAAAGGATAAAAAATATTGAAGTCATCATTTGAATCGCTCTTGAAAAATCACTTCCAAAATATTGAGCCTTCAAGTCAATGCAGTTTCTAACCACAGTCCAGCTGCCAGAAACACCCCATGCATGACTAGAATACATCCCTTCATTACTAGAATTATGTGTGCATACAAACAAAATGATGAATTGACTTTCACTTTCCTCTATTTTTCAGCAACAGCCAGTTGTGGTGGGTCGAGAGGGTTTTAATGCTCTGTCTCCTGAGTAGATGCTGCCACCAGAGACAGTCCTAACTGCTATATAGGCAGGGTTTAGGCTACCTTGTCCAATAGATGTTGAACTATTTTATCTTAGATGCAAGTTAGGAAAATCTGCTCTTACCAGTCAGGAGCTGCTTTAAAATAGGTTGATCCTGGTGGGTTGAGCCACCATATAAGCATAAGGTGACATAAAATACAACCAATCACAAGAGTCCAACACACAGCTAATTAACATACAACAGTTAAATGACTTAATGGGTATGATTATAACACAAGTAATAAGGAAGTGTGAGGTGTATTGAATCGAAGTGTTGATTACATAACAATGTTCAATTAGTTCAGGATCTGCATGTTTCCTCTCTCTCTCTCATCTGTCGGGCTGGTCCTGACATCTCCCCTGCCCCGTAGACTCCAGTGGTCCTCCACTCTCCGCACATGCCTGTCGCGAAAGGGCATCGGCATTGATGTTTTGTTGGCCAGGTCAGGACATGGGGATCAGGGATTTGGCTTTTGAAATCAGGGATCAGGACCAAATGAGGACCAAATGCTGAAAAAAGTCAGGCAACAGGGAATTTGCTACTACTTGTACATAATTCATAGGACCAATCAGACATTAACTATTGCATAACCTGTATTGAGCTCTAAGCAGCTAAGTGATGCTAGAAACGGTTAGAAACGGTTAAATAGGCTGCAAATTATTATTCTGGGGGCACACCGGTCAACATTTATTTTATCGGGGACATAAAATAGCAAGTAAATTTTACTGGCTCCCGGAAAACTAACTAGGTCAATTTTGGTTACATGCCATGCCAATGGAATGATCATGTGACTATCCCGGTAAAATAGCTTAATCACTCGGTGGCCGGTTATATAGCAACAGCATTTCCCAAAACACATGTTGTGCATTCTGGTGTAGTGGCAATCTTGGGACCAGAGCATGTGGTTTAATTGAGACGTGAGTATTTCTGGTGTAATGTTTTTAGCAAGCACTATAGATAACATATTGTATGCTCGCAAGAAAGCACTAGAGCAAACACAAACGAGACACTAGATTACACTTCATTTGTACCACAAACTATTTGCGTAGCTGCTGCTCTTTTAGAAGTGAACTGGGCAACCAATCACTCCTTACAAATTCCAAATGTTATGGAGATCTATTCCAACCCATGTAGTGAACCAGCTAGTGGAATCCATGAAGTGCTTTGATGGTAATCACAGACTGGGATATAATTACAAAAAAGTGGGAATATTTTGGTGGCATACCTACTCAATAAAAAATTCACCGTAAATTTGAGAAAGCTTAAGCAAGAGTTGGGAGCAAACAGTTGGAGAGATGTGGGTTAGATGGAAGGAGAAAGTTTTGGCTGCAGCGGAGGAAGGAATTGGAAGGAAGAAGATTACAGACAGGTCAGAGGGATGGTGGTCAGAGGATGTGGAGAGGTTAATTGGTGTTAGGAAGGAGAAATGTAAGAGGTTGAGGGAAGCCAGGAAGAGAGGGGGAGAGAGGCTACATTAAGACAACTATGGGAGGACTATAGAGAAGCAAGAAAGGAAGTGAAAAAGACTATTAGGTGAAAGAAAAGAAGGAACTGAGGAAAAGAACTATAAAGAAGATTAGTCAGCAGAGCAGGACTATTTGTAAGCTGTTTTGGAATGAGCAAAGAGGAAGAAGAGAAGGATAAAAGTATTGAAAGACGATGAGGAAAGAATGGTGGAGGAAGAAGACGAGGTGTTGGAGGTAATGGCAAAACACTAGGAAGAGCTGGGGAGGAAAAATGAGGATGAAAGTACCAGAATTAGAGATAGGAGATAAGAGTGGGCATGTGTTGGGTATGTATAAGGAAGTAAGTTGGGGTGAAGTAGTAGACGTAATGAAGTGTTTGAAGAGGAAAGGCATCAGGCCCTGATGGGATGCTGATGTATGGCAATAAAAGGTTGGTGGAGGTGATGGTGCAAGTGATGAATGTGGTGATGAGGACTGAGAGCTCAGTGGACTGGAAGAGGAGTTTGCTAGTACCTCACCACAAAGATGGCGATGAGGACCAAGTAGGGAATTATAGGAGAATTGCATTATGTTGTAGTGTGGAGGTGTTTGTGAGAGTGTTGGCGAGGAGCTTGGGTGGGTATGCCGAGGATAGGATTGTGACAGAAACACAAGGAGGATTTAAGAATTTGAGGAAATGTTCGGACCAGTGGTTGGTGTTAAGAGGAGTTTGTGAAGTGAGGAAGAGCGAGAAGAAAAGTTCAAATCTGGCTTTCCTGGACATAAGTAAGGCATATGACAGTGTGTGGAGGGAGGGACTGCGGCACAAGTTGAGGCAGTATGGAATAGAGGAGAAACTTGTGAGGATATGTGTAGGATTGTATAATGGTGTGGAGATGACAGTGATATTGAACGGCAGGAGGTCAAGATTGTTCTCTGTGGAGAATAAACTTAGGGAGAGATGTCCTTTGTCTCCACTTCATTTCATTGGTAGGAATGGCAGAGGAATTGGAGAGAACTGAGCTACGAGTCAAGATGGAACGCTCTTGGTGTGGGGCACTTATGTATGCCGATGATGTGTTCTTCTGGCGGACTAGGGTGGAACTGCAAGCTATGTTGGATATGGTACAGGCTTATGTGTCAAGGCATAAGATTAAGTTTAATAGTAAGAAGAGCAAGGTCAAGGTAGTAGGAAAGAAGGAAGCAGGTGTGAATTGGAGGTTTATTGGAAGAGGTCAAAGAATTCAAATACTTAGGCGTATGGTTTAATAAGAAGCTAAGAGGTAATGTTCATTTAGAAAAGATGACAAAGAAGGCAGAAGAATGGGTTGGGAAGGTGACAAGGATAAGTAGAGTGAATGGGCAGGTGTAAACAGGAAGAATGGTGTGCTAGTGAGACCTAGTTTGGAGTATGCAGCAGAAGTGTGTTGGACAGGAGGACATAATGCTTGCAAGAAGTTGGAGACAGAACTGATGAGAATGAGTAGGAGATTGTTGGGGGAAAGTAATACGGAGATATGGGGTGGAGGAAGCTGGAACAAAGGAAAGAGATGAAGGTTTTGTTTGGTAAGAGATTAGAATTGTTGGAACAGAGCAGATTGGTAAAAATAGTTGTCAATAAACTAAGAGGATGGAGGAATAGTATGGTGGAAAGAATATGAGAATATGAGCTAAACAACGAGGTTGGATCAGTATGTAAGTGGAAGGGGAAAATTATGGTGAAAAATGAGAAGGATTGGGAGGAGGAAGTAAACAGTAAGAGTACGCTGATGTTTTTAAAATTGGCAAATAATGGTGCAAGGGTGGAGAGGTATGTGAGATCCATGCATGGGTGTGCGGTTGCAATTTAAACAGTACCGCGTCGTCAGCTGGGTTATTAGAGGATAAGAAGCGCTGTGGGATAATTAGGGATGAGAGGTGTATCATGTGTAATAGTGGAGCAGGGGAAGATGTGGGAAATTTCTTGGTAATGTGTGCTGAATTCGTGAGGGGTCAACCGATACTGGTGATGAGGTGTGCAGAATTGTAGGGGCTGGACAGTGGCTGGATGAATATAGAAGAGTGGGTAAGGATGGAAAGGTGACATTGTTGTTGGGGAAAGGTGTGGAGGGAGTAAGTGATACAGTGATGGAGGGGGTGGGCGAGTGTGTTATGTATGGGAGGGAAATGGTGGCAGAGGAGAAAGGAACTGTTGTATAGCAAGCTGAGGAATGATCTTTGGTCCCCTCCCCCCCCCCCCCTCCTTGAGCAGCGAGACACTCATAACTATTAGTATTATGGATATTATTATTAATTAAGTACTGTTGATAATATAGAGTGTTAGTTACTGTTACATAGTCACACACTGTGTGTAGTGTATGTGGTGGCTTTAACAAGCTCAGCAGTATCAAGATTAAATCATAAATTTTCAATGGAGTCTCCCCCAAGAACATTATTTCAGGACCCGTAGTCCATGTGGAAAGGTGTCAGTCAAAAAAGTGCATAAGAGCTGACCACCACTACTCACCAGAATGGTAATCTCAGCACATACAAATAATGTACCCAGACCCACAGCTTGAAGCCTACCCTACCCTGAAGGATGCTCTCCTGAATATACCATGGGACTATCCAAGGACAGCTGCATGCATGCTTCAAAGAGTGATCGCTGAAACATGTCGAGTATGGGGAAGTGCCTGGGCGAGGACTGTACAACTGTAGCTGAATGTATTCTTACCTTTAATTTGGGAAAATTCTTATCATTATGTTCCACAGGAGATGCAGAATATGTCAGAAACAAAGTGCCAAAATAGAGGCGGCCAAGGCCCAAGCCACAAGACAAAGAAGGCCTTACCAGTCATGGTCGTGGTTTTGATATAGTGATGGCCATTAATGCTAACAACACACAGATAGATGGGACGACTCGCCAAGACAATCACCTTGTCAGGGTGCAGATTCCATAGGAAACAAACCCAGGTCGACACGCATGTCTTTTCAGGTTCAGCAAACCAAGGACAAAAGCAAGGTGAGCATAGCACATTTTGTTCCTACTGTTTCCTATCTGGCCACAAGAGATCAGATTGCCCAAACAAATGGAAGGTAGGGCTAGTCAGAAACAGCCAACAGCATGAGCCCATAGTACAGGACACAGTCAAGCCAACAAGGATGCTTTGAGCTTAGTTTGATGTACCTGTCAGGCAACAGCAAGGATGCTGTGAGCTTAGTTGTTGTACCTGTCAGGCAACAGTGCCTAAAAGGATGCTGTAGGCTTAGTTGTTGTACCTGTCAGGCAACAGTGCCTACAAGGATTCTGTAAGCTTAGTTGTTGTACCTGTCAGGCAATAGTGCCTACAAGAATGCTGTAAGCTTAGTTGTTGTACCTGTCAGGCAACAGTGCCTACAAGGATGCTGTAAGCTTAGTTGTTGTACCTGTCAGGCAACAGTGCCTACAAGGATGCTGTAAGCTTAGTTGTTGTACCTGTCAGGCAACAGTGCCTACAAGGATGCTGTAAGCTTAGTTGTTGTACCTGTCAGGCAACAGTGCCTGTATGTATCAGGGAAGATAGGAATGTCAAATGAGAGTTGACACAGGAGCAAGACAGACAGTTGTAAATGCCATGCTAGTAAAACCCAGTGAACATCTAGGGACACACATGACCCTGACCATGGCAGATGGCAGCACTATATTAAGTCCATTAGCCGGTGTCCATGGGTAACCACTCTTGTTACCCTGGCACTACTCAAACACTAGTTGGTATGCTGCCACCAGGTAGCTAATGCTTAACTACCAAGAATCACTGTTCCATGAAGTATGGTTATAATTAAAGTCTTATGCTCAACAACAAAAGTCAACTATATACTCAACTATATTCGCAAATGAACTCCAATGATTAGGCTTTGGTACTGTTTATATGACCAGCACTCTGCCTTTACATGTAGTGGGTTTGTAATGAATATCATTTACACATGATAAGTGTTAACTACAGTTATTGTTTAATGAGTTTGGAGGTCACCCTGTGACAGCCGGAGTATGGATTACCTTTGGCAACTATCAAATTCACCATGTGGTAGCTGTGGCTGAGGAGGCTCCCGAAGAAGTTCTTTTAGGGCTAGACATAGGCTTCCTGGACTAGCTCTTACAGCTAGCCAAAGACCATAACACAAAGAATGAATGATGACATGGTTGCCGAATAAGTGTTTGCAACCAGAGTTCAGACAGCCAGTGAATTAGCAGAGGAAAGGGATGATATAACCCTTAGTGATGAATGAGGGACTTGTCCATTTACCTTTTCGATGGCTTCTTTAGTTCAGATGCATGTATAGAGAAAGAGGTACACACTATAACAGATGGGTTATCAATAGACTTGCCTCTCCCCACACTCTACACAGACATAGCAGATGGGGAGACCCTCATTACCCTGCAAGAGCTAGATGAGTCCCTGGGTAAACTCATGGCAGATAAAGATGAGATGGGTTATAACAAAATGGATGGTGTACTGATCCATAGACAGAAACTAGATGGAGGTCAAGAATTTGACCACATAGTAGTACCCAAACCCAGGAGGAAAGAAGTCCTGAAACTAGCCCATTCCAGCTGGTTAGTGGAGACTTTTCCCACCGTAAAACCTTGGCTGCCCTCAAATGCCGGTTTGCTTGGCCTGGCATATCAAAGGAGGTAAAGAAATGGTGTAGCTCTTGTCCTGAATGCCAAAAGGCAGGGAAGAAACAACCTCACAGAGCTCCACTATGTCCTTTACCAGTAATTTTTTCCTTCTTTACCAGATTGGTCTGGGTCCAGTGCCCAAAGCAAAGTCTGGGACCCGACATACTCACCTGCATGTGTCTTGGGTCTATATATATACCCAGAAGCTATACCGCTGAAATGGGTAGACGCTCTGACTGTTGCCGACAGTATGGTTGAGATATTTTCCCATACCGGGATCCAGGCAGAGATTCTCACTAATCATGGGAAAGTAACCCAGGAATTATGCCATATGCTCCTATAGAAACACTGGGTTCTTACCATTTGAAGTAGTCTTGGGACGATCCATCGGGGGTCCTCTCGAGGGATGACTGGGGATGTAGCACAATTCAGTGTAGTAGAATAGGTAAACACACTGGGAGAGAGGTTAGCAGACATGAAAGAGGTCGTTAGCAACCGGGAAAAGGTGGCCAAAGGAAAAACGAAGGCCTCATATGATAAACAGGCAAAGGAACGTCATCTTGAAGAAGGCACTCTTGTACTAGTAAGAACCCCCGACCTTAAGGGAAAGCTAGAAGACGTTTGGGAGGGGCCATTCGAGGTCACCAGACATATTTCCCCAGTGACTTACGAGATAGCTGTGCCTAGACGAATGAGTAAACATATGGTTACCCAAATAAACTACCTCAAGGTGTGGAATACACCAGATACCACAGTGCTAAACTTGGTGATAGTTGGGGAAGAGGCACTATGTCCCGAGTTGATGAGAGGATTTCCCAACTCGGCGATGCTCATTACTTATCTAAATTGGACCTCCATAAATGGTTCTGCTAAATTCCCCTGGCTGAGGAAGACTAGGACAAATCAGCATTTTGCACTCCATGGGGGAAATATCAATTCATAGTCGTGCCCTTTGGTTTGCGGAATGTTCCGGCGACCTTCCAGCACATGATGGACTGGGTACTGGGTGGCATGCTTGAATTTACCAGGGTATACATAGATGATATTATTGTTTCTATAGTCTTGGGAAGATCATATGACACATGTTGCACTAGTCCTAGATCAGCTGAAGAAGTTCGGCTTGACGGCAAAACCATCGAAATACTAGTGGGGAGCATCTTCCCTGACCTTTCTAGTCCACACTATTGGGATGGTACAGTGTCAATCCCAGACTGTCGAATCATCAAAATCAAACAGTACATCGATCCCAATGCGACATACATGCTTTCCTCAGAACAACAAGCTATTACAGGAAATTCATTCCTAGGTATGCACACCACTCTGTGGCATTGATAGCCACAACACGTAAAGTAGCACCCAATAATGTTGTCTGGACGGAAACTATGTCCAATGAATTTCAATATCCATGTACTTCATTGTATGACGTGTCCATCCTCACTATCCCTACACCCTCTGATAAGTTTGTGTTAGAGACTGACGCTTCTGCTCAAGGCATCGCTGGTGTTCTCAGCATAATCAGGAAAGAGGAGGAGCTACCTGTTGGCTTCTTCTCACACCAGTTACATCTGGCAGAGACAAGTTACTCTGCTACAGAACTTGAGGACCTCGCCCTTGTGAGCGCGATACAGCACTTTGGAATATATCTCATGGGCCAGGAGTTCTCAGTTGAAACAGAACACAAGGCTCTCGCCTATCTACAGACGTCAAAACATCTCAACAGATGAGTGATGTGGTGGGCACTCCTACTACAGCCATATACCTTCACCATGAGAAACCGACCCGGATCTAGGAATGGTAATGCAGATGGCCTATCTTGTCAAGCATGGCCAGAGCAAGATCAAGAACAAGACCGACCAACTTCTTTGGAAGGGGGTGATATCAGGCCTCAACCCTGACCGGCTGTACAGGCACAGCCCTGCAGAGAACATCAGACAATAAAATATACTTTGAATGAACCAGGACCTTACATTCTCATAGACCTGCTAACTACATTAATCAACACTTACATCATCCGTATGGGATTTACATTGTTTTGTGTGCAATAGACACCTTTCTCTAGAGGACTGGCCTGTAAGTGTATTTAAAACCCTCTGCAGTCTCAGCCTGTCAGTTCTCCATTTACTCTACTTCCTATCAGATTGACTTTACTACCTTTATTTCAATCATAAGTTAACTTAAGGCCTAACCACCTTACAGTCTAGCTGGGTAGTTGTAGAGGAGGACTCTGGTGGCAGCATTTACCAAGAGAATTGTTTGTCTGGTTGTATATAGGCAGACTATTTCTCGCCCTGTAGAATCCTTGTGTTTGTGGACCCTACAGGTATATAGAAGAGATACATCCACTGTAGCCTTAACTCTGTCTGCATAAGAATCCCTTGGTGCATTGCCCACGGTGACCTTTTTATCACTTGTCATCCGGATCAGTCTCTGTTCATTGACACCTCTTCACAGGAACTCCTTCTTCTTGCCTGACAACTCTGTTTCAGCAGTGAACCTTACAATGGGATGAATATTGTGTCCTCTTCTCTGAAGCATATTGTCTTTAATTGACAGCCCTTCCTCGTAGCCATCAAAGACAACGGTCTAAGCTAAACTATAATGTCGGATTGTGAAGTCAACATTCAGCTCAAAAATGCCACCATAGCTTTCTCTGCGATTCCATGGTATTATGTGAAGGAACAAACCTCCACCAAGGATGTGGCACTCTGTTTCTGGTAAAGAATATGGGATGGCATCACTAACATGATCGCAGGTCACGTGAGCTAGTTGTGGCTTATCAGCCTTTTGGAAGATGTTTCTGGCTTTAGAGATGAAAGGTGGAAAAGGTCTGAGTTCGTAACTCATAATCTCGACGATAGCCCTCCAGTTTTAGAGACTACCAGAAAATGTCGAAAAAGAGAGTGGAAGCAATGATTCAATCGGAGTGACCTTGATAGCTGACAAGAGTTCTGGCTTTATCCTTTCTACTGAACGAGATGAGCTGTCCGATCAATTTGTGCATGATGCTGAATCCAACATACTCATATTCATTCATGTTCACACCTTCTTGAGCCACAACACCAGTGACAATGTTCCTATGAAAGGTCTGGCGAGAAAGGTAAGCATCCGAAAAAATTTGAACTGATCTCCTCCGGGTCAGCAGCGTCCTTTTTCATCCTTCTCTGTCAAATCCTTGCTGTTCAGATATCATGTATGACAGGTTTGTGAACTCCTGCATTGCGATGGTGTATTCTGATGTTGTGATCTTGACATGGTCCAGAGGGCTCTATGCTCTGACAATCCACTTCCACATGTCAGTTGGTCATCAATGACCTCATTAATATCTGTTCAATTGCAAGATCTGATCTAAGGCCTGCCCACAAATGGCTGCTGCGATGGATAACATGAAAACCCTTTTTGAATTTTCTGAATAAGTCTTGGTGGGTGGTGTCGAGCTGAACCATCTCTTGGACATAGAAGTATGCTGATTTCAAGAAGTTGTAAAGCCCATGTATGGCAAATATCAGAATACAGTCAGAAATGGCGCATAAGGCATCACCTGTTCAATCAGCCTTTATCAGTCACCTAGCAAATTTTACCACGCTTTGTTAATTCAGCCACAACTGACTTGCCTTGGACCTAGCACCTTCATTTATTCGAGTGAGGGTCCATTATCTCACCATTCAATACCACATTATATATCCTTCAAACTCTCAACCATTGTCGTGAATTCGGGATTATCATTTACTATAATTATTGCAAATTCTTTTTGTTTCCTGAAGATAGCAGCACTGACAGTATGAGAGTTAACTGTGACCAAATTTAACCTAAAAGGAATGCCAGAGACAGCATAATTAACAATCATGGTTGAATATAACACTTTAACAATTGGTGGTCTCTTGGGGATGCCATCTTGGATTTCTTAAAAACTGATGGTCGTTGAATAGGATTCCTTGAACCCTAAAACCTAGGGTTCTTGAGCCTTAAAACCTAGGGTTCCTTGTGCTCTAAAACCTAGGGTTCCTTGAGCCCTAAATCCTAGGTTTCTTTGAGCCCTAAAACTTAAAGGGTTAGCCACCAAAGCCACCTTTATATGTTAATTGTGCATCTTGAACGCCATCTTAAAAACCCTGTTACCCAGGTCAGAATCAACTAGATTTTTAGTTTTTAGTATGTTATTTAGCATGCCCAATAGTATCAGAATCCATGGGAAAATCTTCTTATTTTTTCTCTCCAGTTTTGGGAGGTTAAGTGGTTGTTTTCGTATATATACTATTAGGATTACAAGTGGTAATGCAAATTAACATATTTATTCCTGATGATGGCTAGAACATCTAGTCAAAAACTCAAGTGCATAGATTTCAGGTTGTTTACACAAAATAATCTGTACTTATAATAATTAATCATCTACAGGATGAGAGAGAAGGAGATGATCTAATGGAGGATGGGAGTGAATTCCAAAGTGTGCTGGAACAAAAGAAACTGCATAGCTGAGGTGCGAGAGAAAGCAATTGTGAGGTTAGAGATGGATGGTAATGATGAGGTCATGTGCAGGAGTTGCTGATTGGATGAAGTTTGGAGTAAAGTGGATATGGTTGTTAATTATCTTATAGAGTAAAAGGAGCTTGGCCTGAGCATGTCTGTTTGAGGGAGTAGGCAGTTGAAGAGTTGGGAGGAGGTAAGAAGTTCATTGATGAGGGCAGAGTTTGAGTGAAAATTGCTGGATGTGTTCTAGAGCTTCGGAGTTGCAGGAACAGGGGGGAAGTGCCCACACAGAAGATCAGTAAATTAATTGAGGTAGTACTAGAGTAGTGTAAAATCTGACAAGTGCATGAGTAGATTAGTGGTAATAGAGATAGCGATTTATAATTTTCCTGGATAGTACAAATTTTTTTTGATGTGAAAATTCCAGAGGTTCATAGTCCTTAAATGAGAAAATGAAGGGAGGATGGGGTTTGCGAGTAATGATCATGTACTTACTCTTATTCAGGTTGATCGTGATGAAACAGGAAGATAGCCAGGATGATATCACTTCAATGTCAGATTGCTGATGAAGGAAGTAGAAGAGAAGGAATAGGAGAAGAGGATATCATCTGCATAGAGAGTTAGTGTAGAAGAAGGAGAAAGTAGAATATAAAGAGAAGTGGACCAAGAATAGAACCTTGGGGACCTGAGGTTGCATGGTATGGGAAAGAATGAGAGCCTGTGATGACCAAACTTTGTGAGTGAGCTGTGAGACAGCCAGTAGAGTAAGTAAGAAGGAAGGTTGAGTGAGGACAGGGTGTTTAGGAGAGGTTGATGGTGAACAGAGTCAAAAGCTTTCTTTACATCTAAGAAGACCACATATACAGATTTGTGGGCTTCTAAGGAGGCTAGCCAAGATTTGGGTTGCACTAAGAATGGCAACTTCAGTTGAAAACCCTGAAAACCCCCTGTATTGTTCACTTGATAAATGTTATGTGTGGAACTGTGCCAATGTAAATAGTTGAAAATGTGACATTCAAATTTTTTACTTGCTAGAGAGAGTATGGAGATTGAATGGTAATCGTTGGGGGAGAATGAGATAAGAGATGGGGACAGGAACAATCAGCAAACACTTCCAATCAGCAGAAAAAAACACCTAAAGAGGGAAGAATTAACGATAAGAGAAAGAGCAGATATGGTGATTGCAGCAGGTATATTATAATGGTATGTGGGAGAGAAAGTTAATAATCTCTACTGGGAAATAGGAGAGCTAAGGTGGGCAGGAAAAAGGAAGAGGAGAGGGTGGATATTTGGCGAGAGGGGTGGGAGAAGATTTGTTGAAACATGTGGAAAAGAAGTGACTTAGTGCTTCAGCTTTGGACTAGGAGGAAATCCAGAGTTGACCTTGGTATGTAAGAGTAGGGATGCATGAAGTTTTGTTATCCTTTTTTTAATAGTTCTCCAAGATGAGGTCATTTGAAGAAGAAGCATTTTAGAGAATGGATGAGTGAAAGTGTGTTGTTTCTATATAGGCATGCTGACTAGGTATTAAGATAGATAGTTAAATGGGAGATCCAAGAAGGGATAGAATAGGATGACTGGCTAGCTTAGTGGGAATAGTCTCATGCATGATGTGAATAAAAAGTCCTTTACAAACTCTCAGTTGGCATATAGCTATATTAAAATCACCTTCTCCATAATAATCAACTTCAAATGAAGTTGATTATTGAGAAGGTGATTTTAATGTTTTTATGTCAACTGAGAGTTCATTGAGAATTTATATATAATACATATATAATATATATAATGATGCTAAAAAATCAACATGAAAATCCTTGGACGTCCCATCACCAGAGTTCTCCTAGACATGCAGCCCAAACCATTGGTGCCAAATGAGCCAGGTGGTTTCCATATGTACCAGGGGATTATATTGAGTTCATTAGCTTGAGTAAAGTCTGTTCTGTCATTCTATGAGGTGGTGAGGGAGATGGAGAGTCAGAGAGAAAAAGATAGAGTTGTGATTAGAGTGAGATACAGGAGGAAAAACTTCACATCGGGCAGTGAAGGTGAAAGGTAAATATACGAGATTAATGATAGAAGAGTTGCCATTGCGGGAGTAGTGAGTTGGGTGTTGGACAATTTGGCTGAGAGAGAAAAGGTCTGATATTGCATGTTTTACCAAGGAGTGGTGAAGATGAAGAAAAATTACATTAAATCCCCTAGCAAAATAAGATCCTTCATGGAAAAGGTGATGGATGGATGGGAGAGTAGCATATAAGTTATCTACAGGCTAAGACAGTGGCCTAATGCATTGGAATTGCAGGTACTTCGCTTCATATTTTAGCTTCCACACCATTTGTTGCATATTAGCAGCTTCATTATACACCCAGCCTCTACATTATGTGGAAAAGAACAGTGATTGGGAATGTGTGCTATCACAGTATAAAGCATAGTAGATACAGTATCAACAATACTAGTGGACATTGTTTAGTATACTTGGACATTGTATACGTATGACCCCTTACCTGATTGATCCTTTACCCAATACTCAGTTGTTGCTTTGGAGACACATGATATTTGCATTCAGTTCAATCCAAGAAGTAAAGGCATACAGCGCTATCCTCTATGTGTGCAACAACCCTTGTATAGCTTCTATTAGCCAACTACAACAGCATCCTAGGAAAGGAAGGCATCCAGAGAGTGCAATTCACGGTGATTCCAATTGAAGAGCACCACCACTATGGAAGCTGTCAGATGTCCTTTCCCGGGCTGGGTCTACAGTACCCCAGCGGGTATTGATCCAGCAATGGCGGCAGTGGTCTTGTCAACCCATGTCATGACCCACAGCAGGGCTACCAAGGCCAAGCCCGCCCCCATGAAACGGCCTGAAATCTCATCCGGGGGTACGACTGAAGGTTGGTCCTACTTTACGATCAGATGGAAATCATACTCTCAGGCAGTGCAGCTATCAGGCCGAGACACCTCAGTCCAGCTCCTTGAATGCTGTGACGCCAAGTTGCGTAGGGATATCACCAGAAACGCCATCGGACCCACCCCACTGGAAGAGATGACGGAGGCAGACCTACTCAAGGCCATCAGAGCATTGGCTGTCAGGGAGGAGAACCCCAAGGTGGCCAGGGTGGTCCTGAGTAGGATGTCCCAGGATCGGGGAGAACCAGTCAGGGCGTTTGCGGCCAGGCTCCGTGGCCAAACTGAAGTGTGCCAGTTCACGAAGAAGTGTGGCGGCTGTGACCGCATCTCGAACCAAGGGGAGGAGCATGTGGCGGATCAGCTTTGCGTCAGTCTGGCCGACGCAGAGATACAGGAAGATCTTCTGAAGCACCCAGATCAGGACATGGGTGTGGAGGACACGATTCACTTCGTGGAGGTGCGGGCAGCTGGCAAACGATCAGCGGTGTCGATGACCATGCCCACATCCATGAGCGCCATCGACGATGATGGAGGGGGAGAGGCAATCAGCAGTACCTACAGGCGTCGGCAGAAATGCCACACCCTACGCCCTGGACCAGGTCCAGGCAAAGCCACACCCACCCGAAACCAATCCAACATTCAGGCCACACCCCAACCAGAGAATACAGCCACCCCAACCCGAGGAACACCTCAACCAAGGGCCAGAGCCAACCCCTCAACAGGTCCCCCAGAGCCACGCCCAACAACCATGGCATCTGCAACTTCCGTGGCGCCACGGAGAACAGGAACGCACGGCCCACAGGCGCATCCACTGCCCTGCATTTGGCACTGACAGAACCATACTGCCCAGATGTGCTGGCAATCCGTGGAACACGAGAGCGCCATATTCGAACAAGTCGACACGATGGTTGAAGGAACCCTCCACCATCCTGGCACCCAATATCCCAGCTCTGGACCCAGAGGAAGTCACCACCCCAACCTCACGTAGCCGTCTCACTATCAGCACTGGCCGAGGACTTCAGACACCACGGCCACACCCTCCGCATGGAGACCCACAACCTCGCCACCACTGCTATGGTGGACACAGGCTGCCAAAGCTTCCTAGCTGGCCCAGGCCTCCTGTCCAGGCTCCATCTCACAGCCTCAGATCTCATACCTGTAAACATGATTATGCACTCGGCCAGCGGCACCAACCTGCCGATCTAGGAGCAGCTATCATCAGGATCAGGGCCAACCCCACAGGCCCCGAAACGAGACAGATGATCTACTTTTCTGAGATCGCCAACAAGCTGTACCTCAGCCTGGCCACCTGCGCAGATCTGGGAATGATCCCCAAGGATTTCCCCCTCAGCACGCCCATGTCACCCTCGGGAAAAGGCAAGGCAAGGGGACAGACACTGGAACAACGCCCACACAAAATCGACATCTTTTCAGCGGACCCGCAGGCCAGACCTCCAGATCAACACCATCGGACAATCCCGCAGACCAGATCTCCGCCACCTATCGTGCTCCCAACTCAGACCCCAAGGGTGAGCCAGTCAGGGCGGGATACAATAGTTACATCCCCCAAAACCTGCTCATGCCCAACCAGGGCACAACCGCCCCACAGACCCACCAGCCTCCCATTCCCAGCCACAGAGGCCAACCGGGGTCGGCTCGAGCAGCACCTACGGGACCTGTATGCACCAACCCCTCCCCATGATGTCCAGCCCTCCACTGAGCCTCAACATCGACCCTACAGCCACCCCCAAACCCTACCACACTCCCATTGCCATCCCCATACTCTGGCAGGACGAAGTAAAGGCCGGCCTCGACCGGGATGTCCGCCTCGGAGTCCTGGAGCAGGTCCTCCTGGGGATACCTGACACTTGGTGCCATCGAATGGTCATATGCACCAAGAAGAATGGGTTCCTCAGGCGGACCATTGATTTTCAACAATTAAACCAGCACGCAACCCGGGAGATGTACCACACACAGTCCCCGTTCCACCAGGCCAGAGCCGTTCCAGTGCACACCAAGAAGACCATCTTTGATGCCTGGAACGGTTAGCCCTCGCGGAAGCCGACCGCCACTTCACGACCTTCATCACCCCATGGGGACGGTATCGGTATCGCTCCGCACCACAGGGCTACATAGCCTCTGGAGATGCCCACACAGCCCGCTATGACAGCCTCGTAGAGAAGAAAACCAAATGCATCGATGATGCCCTCCTCTGGTCAGGCTCCATTGAGGATGCATTCCACCAGGCAACGGAATGGTTAGACATCTGTGCGAGAAACGGCATCACCCTCAACCCGAGCAAGTTCTGCTTCGCCCAAGATGAAGTACAATTTGCCGGATTCGAGATAACCCAGACAGAGGTCAAGCCCTGTCAAAAGTACCTCTGTGCCATCTCCGAATTCCCGACACCAACAAGCATCACAGACATATGGGCCTGGTCCGGCCTCGTCAACCATGTCGCGTATGCCTTCTCCATGGCGTCCGTGATGTCCCCCTTCCGCTCCCTACTCAAGCCATCCTGCCCGTTCACATGGAGCCCAGATCTCCAGCAAGCATTCGACGCTTCCAAGACAGAGATCTGCACAAGGATCCAGGAAGGGGTCAAGATTTTCGATAAGAACCTCTGGCGACTGACTGGAGCAAGGACGGGATTGGATACTGGCTATTCCAGAAACACTGCCAGTGCCCATCCCGTGAGATCTTCTGCTGCCAGGAGGGGTTGAAGGTTACCTAGTCGGATCCCGGTTCACCCACCCAGCAGAGTCAAGATACACGCCCATCGAAGGAGAAGCACTGGCCGTGGTGGACGCGCTTGACAAAGCTCACCATTTCGTGCTCGGCTGCAGTGACCTTGTCATTGCAGTCGACCACAAGCCCCTCTTGAAGCTCTTCGGCGATCGATCCTTGGAGGACATCCCCAATACCAGGTTATGTAATCTGAAGGGGAAAACACTCAGGTACAGATTCCGGATGGTGCACATTCCCGGCGTGAGAAATAAGACAAGCGACGCCCTCACACGCCACCCATCCGGGATCCTCAGCCCAACCAGGATGAACCTCCCCGACGACAACACGGCACCTGACTCGGCTTGCCCCAAACACAGCCCCAGGATACCAAGCGGGCATCTCAATCGCTCACCCCACCGAGGACGATGCCACTGGCCTTGCAACTGCCCTCTGCGCCACCATCACAGGCGTACCCCTCGACTGGGAGACACTCCTGGTCGCCACTGCAGCAGACGAGTCCCTACAGAAGCTCTCCCTACTCATCGAACACAGGCCGCCAGAAAGAAGGCACCTCATGCCACCAACAACCTGGGATTACTTCCCCTTCATCCACGCCCTCTCCACAGTCGACGGAGTCATCTGCCACGGGGACAGGATCATTATCCCAACAGAGCTACGACCTGCCTGCCTCGACGCACTCCATGCAGCTCACCAAGGCGTCAGCAAGATGACCGCACGGGCAGAAGCCTCCATATTCTGGCCAGGGATAACCAAAGATATTGCGGCCACCAGAGACAGATGCGCCGTATGCAACGGCAACGCCCCCTCACAATCCGCCATGCCGTCCATCACACCAGTGGAACCCATCTACCCATTCCAGCACATATGCGCTGATTTTTTTCACCACCAAAGGGTCACCTACCTTTTCCTGGTGGACCGCTTCTCCAACTGGCCAGTCGTCACCACGTCTAGAGATGGAGCAACAGGCCTCACCCAGATGCTCAGAGACACGTTCTCAACCTTCGGGATACCCGACACACTTACGTCGGACGGCGGCCCAGAATTTGCCTCCCACAAAACCAGGGCCTTCCTGGCTAACTGGGGAGTGCACCATAGAATATCATCGGCATACAACCCTCATGCAAACTGGCAGGCCGAAGTTGCAGTGAAAACCATGAAGCGACTGATCGCCGGAAACACCGGCCCAGACGGCGCCCTCTCTGACAAGTTCCACAAGGCCCTATTGCAGTACAGGAATGGACCAGATCCTGAGACCAAGATGTCTCCCGCCACTTGCCTCTTTGGCAGACCCACCCGTGACCTCCTCCCCGGCATCCCAGACCGCTATCGGCCTCACACAGACTGGTCCGACCGTCTCGATCTCCGCGAGAGGGCACTCTCCAAACGAGCCATCACGGGCCGAACATGATGGGACGAACACACCCAGGGCCTCTCCCCCCTCAAGTGCGGCGACACTGTACTGGTCCAAAACCAGACTGGCCGCCACCCCAACAAGTGGGACAAGACAGGCACGGTCATAGAAGTCCTCCAATACCATCAATACTCTGTTCGCACAGACGGCTCAGGCAGACTCACCACCAGAAATCACAGATTCCTCCGACGATATACCCCGCACCAGACGAAACCCACGTCCAAGCCGCCATACTCCCCCCTTCCGGATGTCCCAAAGAGTGACCGCTTACCCCCACCTACCACGACATGAGACAACCCCAACCCGATCCACCGCCCGCAACCACAGGCCTCACGCCCCCGCAAAAGCCTCCGACCACCCCGGCAACTGCCCCTCCACCACCAGCAACGCCGGCTCAGACCACCCCCGTCGCTCAACCCGGAAGCATCCCCAGATCATACGCCTCGGTCGCCCAGACGCCGGCCAATCCACCCGTCCGCCCCACCGGGACCTCGCCAGCAACACCAGCCCCCAGCTGCCCCACGGCGCCCAGAACCATCATCTCTCCAGGAACCCCCCCCTGGCCAACCTTCGCCCTCCCCCCAATCGGAATCCAGCAAACTCCTACCCAACATGCGGCCGCCACCCCTGCGACGAAGCAGGCGAGGACCAAAACCAATCGACCGATATGGACATAAGTAAACAATCTCTCAGTAGGCCATACTGCCTACTTGGGGGAGGTAGTGGACATTGTATAGTATACTTGGACATTGTATACGTATGACCCCTTACCTGATTGACCCTTTACCCAATACTCAGTTGTTGCACACATTGCATTGGAGACACATGATATTTGCATTCAGTTCAATCCAAGAAGTAAAGGCGTACGGCGCTATCCTCTAAATACAGTAAACCCAACTGCTTCTTCACTGACTTCCTAATTATGACTTAACCCATCTGCTAGACAAATTCAGTTTCTCCCATCAGATTCTTCATTTGCAACTGTTGCATACCATGCAAGTTAATGTTCACCCACAATGACACTTAACCCCATGCTGAATATCTAGATATCTGATCAGAGACACATATCTGCTATCCTTCACCCACTTGCTATATAAGGTTAACACCTGATATAGGCTTCCCTCAATTTCCTTGTGCCTGCAATTGACTAATCCTTGGCAAAGAAGAAATCTAAGACAAAGAAGTTGCTTCAACAAGGTTTGCCATCTTTGTCTTTCTCAGTTTGTGTGCTTAAACTATAGTACTGAAGGGTAGCTATATTATATTTTTGTGTTCTATTAATAGATAAAGGCCCAATAAATGCCTATGGGCTACATTGATTCTTATTTCATTTCTTTTTGACTAGGCTTTTATTTTTTTGTAAATACAACATTTCTGTCTGGTTTCTATTTGTTGCTGTCGAGTTACTATTCATTGCTTAGATCTACACATCATAAGTAGTTAGCTTGTTTTGTTGAAAATCTGTGCTGTCAACTATTGTCACAAAAGTAAGCATCCCAAGGAAACAACTGATAATTTCTTGACGAAAATGTGCAGCTGCTTGGCGACCGAGCTCAGCTCAGTTCTGTGCTGTTAATTATCAAAAAGAAAGATGAGGAAACGAACTAATACACATGCAAAAATTCTTCTTTCCCCCCCACCCCACTACTTTTTACCCCCTACTCCTCTGTTTTTGTTGTTATTGTTGTCATTACTGTTGTTTTTGTTTTTGTTATTATTATTGTTGTTGTAGTTATTGTTATGTTATTATTATGGACGAGATGGTTTATGTCCTCAACATCTTAAGGATATGATCAGCAAGTCTGCAGGTGATGGGGGTCTTATTTCTCGCATCCCTCATGTTTTCAACAACATGGTGCTGTTGGGAAACAACCCAACCTTTGTTCGCCCTTTCTTCTTTGGGGCTTCTCTTGTTGCCTTGAACAAGAAGGATGGAGGTGTGCGTCCCATAGCCATTGGGTGCACGCTTAGATGCCTAGTAGCTAAATGTGCAAGCTGTCAAGTGAGGCAGTCTACGAGTGCTCTTCTAGCTCCTCTTCAATTGGGTTTCGGGATACGTTCTGGAGCTGAATCTATAGTTCATGCAGGTCGTATTTTCCTGCATAATCTACATCCAGGTCATATCCTCCTGAAGTTTGATTTTCGTAATGCATTTAACACTATTCGTAGGGACAAATGTTATCTGCTGGCTCCTGATTTGCTACCTTTTGTCCATTCAACTTACAGTGCTCCATCATTGCTCTTTTTTGGAAATGAAACAATTCAGTCATCTGAAGGAGTTCAACAGGGTGATCTCCTGGGTCCATTTTTGTTTTGTCTTGCTCTTCATAAGACTACACTAAGATTGGTATCCAATTTTAGTGTATTTTATTTGGATGATGGCACTGTAATGTTTAATTTGTTCCCCCCCAAAAGTTGTTCCCCCCCCGGAACAAATTTTATTGTTCCCACCCAAGGAAATTAGTTCCACCATATAAACCCATGTGTTGGCGCATGATCTGAGTAACTTGCATGTAGTGAGTGGAGTAGGACAGTTCAGCTAAGATTCTAGGCTTCCTAGAGATATGGACAACAATGCAGAAAAAGAAGATCCTATTTTGGACATGGCTATTCACTATGTACTCCAAATGAGCTATCCAAGTACATCACAGCTAACCAAAGATCAAAAGAGAGCAGTGAGAAAGAGAGCAGATTTAAACAATTGGTTAGTTGACATAGCTAGGAGCTTGTATATCCATATTACTATTTATATACATTATATAGGTGAAGCACTGTCAAGAGTGTCAACACATGAACAGGAAGATTGAGATAGGGAGGCCAGAGCTCAATCCTATTCCAGTCAAGTCTCCGTGACCACCTTGGCATTGATTTCGTGGGGCCAATCTCTCCACCCTCAACTACAGGAAATCGCTATATTTTAACTGTTTCGGATTACTTCACTACATTTTCCTGGGCCCATGCATTACCTACTAAAGAAGCATCTGGTAGCAGCTTTGCACCAGGTGAGTGTTTAGATGCATCATAAAGATATATGAAAGCTAATGTTTATGTTTTGTGTTTATGCAGCTATTCTTCATCGTTGAACTGCCAGAAATTATAATCACAGATCAGGGAAAAGAATTTCGAAATAAGCTAAATGAAGAACTAACCCAAAAATTTGGAATTAAGCACAGGATGACAACAGCCTACCATCCTCAAGCCAATGGACTGGATGAGAGATACAACCAAACATTGATAAATGCAATTTCAAAATTCACCCAGCAGAATTGTGCAAGTTGGGATCACAAACTTCAGGAGATTGTTTATGGTTACAATAGTGCCATGCAAGAATCATCCAGGTTCTCACCATTTGAGGCAATGTTTGGTCGCTTAGCGAAATTACCAGTCGATTTCAATACATCTAGCACTTGTGATGCAGAGGAGAAGCTAAATGACTATCTTGTGAGTAAAAATCCATTGGAATCTGAGAGAGCAGCTAAGCGGTGCAAGATGGAAGCAGAAATCTATGCAAATATTAAGAAAGCACAAAAAAGGCAAAAAGTGAATTACGACAAGAAGTATTGCTCAAGTAGCCATTTAGTTGCAGGAGATATGGTTATGAAAAAAGAAACAAAAGAAAAGGAGGAAAGCTTGATTATTGATGGTTGGGGCCTTATGTGATTTTTAGTTCTTTGGGAAAGGGTCTTTGAAGAAGATTGATGGAGAAAAGGTACTTGCAACTGTATGCATGCATGTACAAATTTTTTTGTAAATGGAATGCAACTAACTAATGAATGTTCATAATAGTGTGACAACCTTTATCTATGAATTGCATGTACACATGCATACACACTACCAGTCTACGGGTTGTTGATCGAGTGAATGCATTTCATTTGAAGAAATACTACAATAAGGTGGATGAAATCTCGCTGATAACCTGCTGCAGCTCACCTGAGAACAGCATAGCTTCCTCATCACCTGCAAACCAGTCTTTAGCTTTTGATGAATCCGACATGCTGGTTCATAATGTTTCTTCCTGTTCACTTGATAGTATATAGTATATCACTCACTACCTGCCTCACCCATGCCCCAACTTAAGTTTTTCAACAAGGTATGGAACACAATTTCACAAATAAAAACAAAAACAAACATACAATTTACATTACCACAATTATAGTGATGTATAATAGTGTATATATACACAGGTGCTCACCGAATTATATAAAATTATAGTTCTGGACTGTAGCATTTTGTATACACTTTGATATCCCTTTATATATCTGTGCATGTACTTTAATTTACTATTGTTCATGTATATAGGATTCATAAAGCACCGCTGACTAGCACTCCAATAAAGTTGAACCACTTACCTTCGACTCAGAGCATTGCAGCAACACCAAAAGAAGCTATGAAACAACGCCATAAAGTTCCAAATCATCCCCAACCTCAAAACATTGCAGCAATAATCTTGATGTTAAAAGCACGGAGAAGCCTTATACATGTAGATAGCCAAAAAATTAACAAAGAAAAACTACAGCCAAAGCGATTGAAGCAGCATCCCAAACAACGTCCAAAGACGGAGATACCCTGGAACACTATAGTTTGGCACAGTCAGACAAAGATATTTTGTTGAATGTCACGGGTTGGCTGAATGATGATATTGTGTCAGCTGCACAGAAGCTACTGAAGCAAAAGGTTCCCCTTGGAAATGTCTTCCAGGACACCTGTCTTGACTTGACATATTCTTTTAACATAGAGTCGGATGAATTCATCCAGGTCCTACATAATGGCCACAACCACTGGATAACAATCAGCACTATTGGAGCTAAAACGAACGAAATCTTTATTTATGACAGTGCATATGAAAGTGTTTCTTCTGTGGTGAAAAGACAGATAGCAGCCCTGCTAGCAGCCAAAGGCAAGGTCATTAAGTTGAACTTTGTTGATGTTCAAAAGCAGTCAGGAGGATGTGATTGTGGACTTTTTCTCTGGAATTTGCAACAGCATTGGCGAATGGTATTAATCCAGGTAGTTAAATGCATGACCAAAGGAAAATGCGGAAGCATTTATGCCACTGTCTGGTCCAGGGGGAAATGGAAATGTTCCCTACTTTGGGAGAGCAGAGGATTATAGAGAAGATCAAGAGTGAAGATGTGGTACATGCAGGATGCCAGAGGTTGATGGCATTGATATGGTGAAGTGCAATAAATGTAATGAGTGGTATATCACATTGGCTGTGTTACCCAATCAGGCAATGGAAGATAGAGGTATGGAATGGCTTTGTTCAAGTTGTATTTAATCCCTACTTTGTGGAGCAGAGGATTACAGACTGAGATGAAGATCAAGACATTGAAGATGTGGAAGTATATTGTACATGCAGGATGCCAGAGGTTGATGGCAATTGATATTTAACATGTATATATAACTTAGCTGTCAGCTGCTGCATGTACTGATGATGCATATTATCTTGCTGAGCAATATAAAGGGGGTCTTTCAAGAGAAATATAAAAGGGGGTCTTTATGAGGGAACTTTTTTTTCAAGTAAAAAGTTCCAGGCGGAACATATTTTTTAAAGAAAAAGTTCCAGCGGGAATCAAATATGGGGGGACCAAATTTGTCATGACAGCACTCTTGGGGGTAGCATGGATGATGTACTCAGTGATTTTAATACAGTGGCTGAGGAGCTGCTTAACCGTGAGAAATGTGAGCTTATCTGTCCAGATCCAGAGACTTTAGGGAAGTCTCTCTGTGCTGCTTCAGGACTTCGTGTGGTCAATCCAGAGGTTGCCACTCTCTTAGGTTCTCCTTGGTGGTATGGAAGGGGTTGAGGTGCTGCTTAACGAGAAGATTGACTCCTTAAAGTTTATGGGAAGCAGACTTCGACACCTCCATGCTCATGATGCTTCATCACGCATTTGCAATTCCAAAGCAACTGTACTCTTTACGCTGTTTTTCTTCATCTAAGCTTCAAGATTTTGACTCAATTCAGTGTACCATCTTGAGTTAGATCACCAACATTCCTCTCAACACTAAAGATCAAGCTTGGTCTCAGGCATCACTTCCAGTGAAGTTTGGTGGTTTGGGGATCAGAAGTGCTGTGATGTTTGCACCTTCCGCCTTTTTGGCGTCGGCTTCAGCTGCTTTTGATCTTATCCACCAGATTCATCCGGACTACCAAACGACTCTGAATTTGAAGATGGTTTGGAAATTTGGTGTCAAGGTCATAGCTGTGAGCCACCATCTGATCCTAGGTCATCCCAACAGAAAGCCTGGGATGGTCCTCATGTTCAGGCTTCTTTTGATTCCCTCCTGAACTCGAGTGTGGATCTAGCTTCACGTGTACATATGCTAGGAAGGAGTCAGGGGCTTGGATCCATGCCCTTCCCATGTCATCCTTAGGCCTCTGAATTGATATGACGTGATTAGGGTAGCTACTTGTTTGCGTTTGGGTGTTCCTCTCTGTCATCCCTACAATTGATTGCAGTGTGGAATCAGTTTGGCACTCATGGTCTCAACTGTCGGAGGAGTCAAGGTCGTTTCCCGAGGCATGCAGCTGTAAATGACATTATTCATAGATCACTAGCTTTCATAAATATTCCCTCTCACCTGGAGCCTTCAGGTATTTCTCGCTCGGATGGCAAGCGTCCTGATGGAGCTTCCATTGTCCCCTGGAAGAATGGCCATATCGTTGTGTGAGACGCTACATGTGTGGACAACTTTCTCCATCCTTATTATATGAAGGTCCTGGGGCAGTGGCAAACAGAGCCAAGTCCTAGAAAAAGGAAAAATACAGAAACATTGTTGCTACACACTTCTTTGTCCCAATTGGGATAGAGACCACTGGAGTGTTTGGAGTGGAGGCATCTTTGTTCCTTCGTGAGTTAGGTGGCCGTCTCAAAGCAAAGTGTGACGAACCACGTTCCCATCATTTTGTCCTCCAGAGAATTTCTATTGCAATCCAGCGTCGGAACACTGCAGCAGTGTTAGGCATTAGTCAGTATACTAGTGATGACTATTTCTTACTTAATTAGCTAGCTATATAGGGCATATCATTATTTATTATATATATTTTATACACAATGGGGGAAAAAATTATTATTATTATAATTTTTTTGTTTTGTTATTATTATATAATTATTACTTTTATTATTATTATTATTATTATTTTATTATTATTTTATTATTATTTGTTTATTTTTATTATTATTTTTTATTAAAGAAACAAACAAACAGACATGCTATATAGTTATATAACAAATAATAACTAATTAACAATAAATACACACATAAATAACTAAAAAGCTAACACGTTCAACTCCAGACTGACCCCAAAACATACAAGCTGGACTGCCACTGAGAGACGCTGAAGGAGGTAAGCACGGGCATTCACCTCCCCAGTTCTTTGCCTTGACCTTAGGCTGAGCTCCTCCACGAAAGCCATTGACCTGTTCCCGATGACCCCCTGACTCGATGGCCACAGGTACAAAAAAGTGGCAAGGATCTAGGCTCCATACCAGCCACAGCTCCAGGACCACTCACTGCTGCACCCCGATACGACTGGGAAAACGTATTGCATCCCGTACTAGTTGCTTGCCATTCTTCCATGGCACCATGGTTACACCATCAGGTCTTTTCCGGTCGGAACGAAAGAGACCCGATGGTTCCAACCTGGAAGGGGCACCGGCAGATGACAATGCCCGGATGATGTCGTTCATGGCGGTATGACGGTAGAATCCTTCACTTCTGCAAGAGAAGTGAAGGACGTTTTATTATTGTTGTTGTTGTTGTTGTTGTTATTGTTGTTATTATTATTATTATTATTATTTATTTTTATTTTTATTATTATTACTATTATTGTTGTTGTTGTTATTATTATTATTATCATTATTATCATTATAAATTATTGGGTTTTACAACGAATAAGGTGATGATAACAGCATAACTAGTCCATCATTGCCGACCCCTCTAACTAACTATCTGCCTAAAAATAATTTAGTGCAATGCTCTCACAGATGGTCCTTAAATAGATTTCTTCTCCAGGAATTCAGTGGGGTGGATACCGTATATATTCCATTTCTGCCATGACCCAAATTAGAAAGGTTTTTGCTACTGTCTATTCACTATTGAATTCCTTGACCTCTAATCATTTCTAAATTTCACTTGTTGTAAAATTATCAATTCGTAATAAGAAAAGCAGAATTCTCCAAGTGTATATAATTATGTAGTAGATCGAGACAAATAGATTATAAGTAGATAATTTTTTAACCTGCTTATCTGATATATAGAATAGCCAAAGTCTACACACAATATTATAACATCTTGTAATTGGTCAATATATACTGGTGTAAATAGTAGCAGAAATAGGTGTGCCCCAGTTCCATAGTTTCCACCAGCATCATCACTAAGTAGCTGCACTTTCTTTGGGGTCAAAGTTGGGGGCCCACACAAATATTTTTTTTCTTGAGGTCACTATTGGCACAAAACTGCTGCATCCTGATGGTTGCCAAGGACACATTGTAAGTGATGGGAATGCCACAAAGGATATGTGATAACGGTGACCTCATGGATTTTGTGACACAAAAACCATGAGGTAACCATCACCAGGATCTTGGTCGAAACACCTCGAGAAAGCACAAACTAAAGTTCATTATTGAGATAGAGGTACTTGCAAAAAAATTTAATCAAGTGAGAGTTCATTGAAAATTGTTAACTACATGTATATATGATGCAAGTGGAAACTATGGGCTTCAAGGGACACACCTTCCTACTCAATCTTATTCTTTTTTCACAGTTATTAAAAATAGCCATAATACCTAAAGCACATAGACATAGCTTAAAAGTAGCCACATATTGACATGTACATACATACATATGGGAAAAGAGAGAAAATAAGTCAAAGACACTGAAAGAATTATTTTACACACTGTAGTCACTTAAAAATTTGAATCCTATCATTCTTAGAATCACACACATATAATATCTTGTTTGAGTCTATGGCAATGCCCAGCGGCCTGTCAAAGTCCTTCTCCCCAGACCCCTTCTGCCCAAAGCTTTGTAAAAAACATCCCTTCAGGCTGAAGACCGAAACACGATTATTTCCTTCCTCGGACACGCAGATCTCATTAGAACCCACACAGAGGTGAGAGGGATGCCACAGTTCTCCTGGGGCACTTCCCTTGCTGCCAAACGTACAGAGAAAAGTGCCGTCAAGCGTGAGAATCTGAATTCTGTGGTTCCCGGTGTCGGCTACATAAAGATGTTGACAATCACACATTGTCATGTCATTCGGAAGATAAAACTCGCAATTGCCCCTTCCTGCTCTGCCGATGAAGCCATGAAAGGTGAAATTGCTATTGATTACTTGGATTCTCTGATTTTGCCTCTCGAGGACATAAATCTTCTTGTTGAAGTCAATTGCAATGGCAACAGGGTCATTGAACTGTAGTTGACCTTTGCCCTTTTGACCAACGGATTTCAAAAACTTTCCATTCCGATCAAAAACTTGTATTCGGTAAAGGGAATCAACTACTAAAGTCCTTCCCTGAGCATCGCAAGCACTGTTCTGAGGAAAGAGGAAGTCTCCATCTTTATCTCCTTCTTGGCCAAGCCTCTGGTTTTCTATTCCTTTCTGACTTAGAGTAGTTAACTGATGAGATCCAAAAATGCAGATGATGAGATTGGAATTTCGCTGATCAATTCTGATGCCACTGGGCTTGTTCACATCCTTAATGGTACGAACGTAAATCCCGGCAATCGTTGGCAAATCGACCATGATTGGTGAGAGTAGAGGTGATGAGTAGCTATAACTTCTTGTAACATTTTGCTGAACATTACTGCTAAAAACTTCAGGTGAGGATTGAGAAGTCTTAGATTTGCTGCTACTGTTCTTCTCGTTAAGCACGAGAGGCTGAAGAAGGGTTCTCCTTTGCTGAGGTAAGAGTAGATTGGTCTTCTCAAAGAGCAGATGTACTCCAGCAAATTCAGAAATGACATCATGCAGCTCATCTTGTTTGTTACCGGACACGACAATATCTGGAATTGCCACTTTAGCTTCACGTAGCAGTTTCTTGTATTCCGTCACTACATCCTTGACATGAGCAGAAATCACATCCGCAACAGCCAGCAACGACAAATCCCCATTGCAATCCAAATTTCCCTGCACAAAATTCTGACACTCCTTCACATGTTCGTTGAGGCCTTTTACTTTTTTGTTGCAGTTGGCTAAATGTCCAAGGGAATCGTTTATGATGTCATCAACTTGACCACAGAGCATCTTCTTGCGAGTCTCAAGAAAGTCAATAGCCTCTGAAAAGATCTCATCCACTTTTCTTTTTGCTTCCGTCCCATTCTTGGTAATGTCCACATGTTGGATATGAATGTTTCCTGAAAGATTGCCCAAGTCTTGAACCAGACTTGATATTTGATCCAACGATTCCACGGCAAGCCTTTTCTTCTTGGAGAGAAGTTCTGCTGTGATGCAATCACACTCGTGATGCTCTCCCGCTTTATGACTGCTAATGGTGCAGTTTCCACATGCAAGATCCATACATGATGAGCAGAAATATTTGATGTGTTGATCGCTGGTCTCATCGAAGTGTGTAGGACAGCTAAACTCCCCTAGACACAGGGAGGGGCGCAGATACCTGATCATGGCGGCATCTCGGGATTTCACACGCTCTTCATCACACAACAATGAGGCAAGCTGAAATACTTGGTGAGTTCTAAACTCCTCCCATAAATTGTGACACTTGGCATGATCGTCACAGATCATCTTACTGCACTGGATGCATAAAGCAACTGCAGGGGTATGCTTGACACACAGGTCACAGGTAGACTCAGAGAGTTTGGATTTCAATGCCTTGACAGCAGTGTAAGTACCCACCAAACTCAAAGCCAAATAGTCGGTCTGTAGACCTTGGACACCATTTGGTAGAAAGCTGTACCTGTTGCATTTGGGACAACTCACGCTGAAGACAAGGGGGTCCGAATCGCTTCGGCACTTTGTCTTTTGCAACTGGCATCCCTCTTGCAGAGGGGAGCATGTTCTGGTAGCAGGCTTTTGTAAACAAGTAGAAGAGCTGTCTCTGCTGCAAGAAGTTATTGAATCTTTTTCTGGGCTAGATTGACCTGGAGGAGATTCAAGGACAAACTCGATGGGAAGCTTGTGTAGGCAGGCGAGACAGAAGACGTGAAGACATCCTGGGAGAACCTTAGGGATATCTCTGTAGGGTTCCTTACACATGGTACAAATGACCTTGTCCATTAGGGAATCCATGATAGCAATGTGTCCGTGAGGAACCGCTGGGCAAAGGGATGAAAGGTGGTGGACAACTCGGCTGATCTTCAACAACTAGCTAGTTTACCTCCTTATGGGTCAGAGTCACGCGGCCTAGCCCTCTCCGCTGCGGTCAGGACCGTGTGGTAGATATCAAGGTGACATCATCATCGTTGTCTAATATACGCGCGCCTCTTTTCTCCAACCAATTCTCCGCGATCAGTTCTGTTGGATTACAAGTACAGTATCATAAAATATTCAATGTAGCCAGCCATATCAACGCGTGAGGTACAAAGAGCTAATTGTGTGTGTGGGTTGGTACAGCCCCTACTTCTTAAGTCATTGGAACGCCTGTTTGCATTATCACAAGGCTTCCATGTGTGCTCATGTAGTGGGTGTCCAAGAAGAAAGAACGGATGACAAACATGCTGATAATGAACAGAGGGCTGGTAAAGGTGTGTGGCTTCTCTTGTTGATGTAGATAACAAATACAACAACAGTTTGTTAACCAAGGAAATGGCAACAAAAAAAAACACGGAGCAACTGGGGCTGTTGGTGTCCAGTGCAGTGTTAAGACTAGGCTACGGAGTCCTTAATCAGACTTGGACCATCATTTTAGTCAAGTGCCTAGTTTTTCTGTGATCCTTGATCATGTAATCTGATGATGTATTATCGATCATTGATGATGTTATCATGATGTCATTTCTACTGACATAATGTATATAATGATGCTCAAAAATCAACTTAAAATTTGTTTCTCAGTAAAAACTTTCCAAGTTGATGATTATTTATTTAATACATGGATATATAAATACACAAGACAAAAATCTAATATTTTATAATTAGCATGACTGTGTTACTTAGGTGTTAAACTCTGTATATTTGTTAATTTATATACTAATACTTGTATTTATATATAACTAGAATATAATATATAATTATTAAAAACTCGTGAGTCATTATTATTCTTTTTCTGGTTTTATTAAAAAAAGCTCCAATCTTCCCGAGTGGTTGCCATGGTGGTAGTGAGAAGTCGCGTTCCCTCACTGTGTTGTCATTGGGTAAGGCATTGTAAAAATTTTGGCACATTCGTGGAGATTTTATTAAACTCCAATGGAAAATGCATGATATAAATTGCACAGCCTCCAATTTGGCAACTCTCAAAATTAATTACTTTGTGGGAGGAAGCCATCATCTTAGAGGCCAGGAGACAGAAGGAACTGTTAGACGAGGCATTGTACATCAGCCTGGTACCAGAGTGTAAGCGGTTCAATCAAGATATATACCTGGCTGCTGGGTGTCACTCTCAAGAACATGAACTTGAAACCATGACCACCATAACTTTTCTGTACTTAAAATGGTTTAAGTGTGCTGGGGGTATATATCCACCATATTACATTATTACAAGAGCATGAACCTGTATTTAGTTGGTTGTTTGTTAGGGCTGCACCATATTAGTAGTGTTAGGTTTTATATTAATGTACATTAATACAAGAGCATGAGCCTCCTGTATTTAGTTCGTTGGTTTGTTGAGTGGGCTGGTGGTATGCACAATATTAGTAGTGTTAGGTTTTATATTATTTCACTGTTATTTTATTTCTTCCTTTGCTGCTGCCACATCGTGTAACATGTGCCAGGGTGTGGCTTGCATGACATGGTTGAGCTAGCTACCAGCCCCACATGCCTCACATGAGTCTTAGCATCTCATGATGAAGGCTAGAATCTATAACTGAAACGTCCAATGAGTAAATCTAAGTCGATTATCGAGAGAAAGTCATGTATCGCCACCATGTCAACCGAGAGTGTTAAGCTACATTAGTTTCAAGTACGTAGTATATATATAGTGGATGTGGACAGAAATAATCAATTTGGAATGGGGGGGGGGTTATAAGTGAGAGGGGAGAACGCTTAAGGAGCTAAGGCATGTCAGTCTAGTATACTACAGGTGCTGTAATGAATTAAAATCCCACACATTCCAGAACTATGAATATACATGGTCTGCCCTTTGCTTTAGAGATGGGTCGCAATGGAGCATGCTTGTGAAAGTCGAGTTGTGCTTTCTGTTAGGGAGGAGCTGAACATGAAACCCTGTGATCGCCAACTTAGAGAGGTAAAGTCAGACATTTGATTTCTAACAAATTTTGTTGCCATTGCCCGTTATACTTTACATGAATATTTAGATCTTACACAATAGCTAGCACTTGATTTGCAGCTGCTATATTCCGCTGGAGGTAAAATTGGGGGAGGGTTGTGTGGTGGGATGGGGGGGAAGCAGATCGATATGTTAAAGAATAAAAATATGTCAACATCTTGAATAACAATACATTTAAACCACGAGGCTTGAAGTCATGTATGTCAAATAAAAAATAAAATGCTCTGACTCCTGCATACACTTGTGTCTTATGAGAAACTCTTCTTGAAGCACACCTTGGGGTAGTTCACTCTTAATTCAGCCACCACAGGCTTTGTTAGTTGACCGCAGAAGGACAAATCAAAGAACTTCAGCCGAGGACAAGATTTGCAGATTCTAAAAATATAAAATGAAGCATATATAGAACTGTATACAAATGAGCAGCAAGAATTTCGTAGCTAATAATAGATGTGGTAGCTAATAATAGATGCGGTCACACATCCTAACGCATTGTGAAATATGTTGCCACACCTGTGAAGCTGTTGTGCATGAGCAGAGCTGGTTACTTTTTTCAATGACAGTAAGATCAGCACTAACTAACGTTTCATACAGACACCTAATACTACTGGATTGTAACAACAAAAGATGCAGCGTGTAATATATAGCTAGTCGTAGGCCAAACATAAAGAGCTAAACAACAAGAGTTCCAATAAACATAAAATATCCCAAATCTTACACATCAGCAACACTGGCGAAAAAACACATTCAACTTAGCGAATCTACTGGAAAATAAAAAGCCATGTCTATTAGTGCATCCCAGTACTTGGTAATACAGGTAGTAGACACTGACCATGGAAAAGTTTATTATTGTGTCCCAGTACTTGGTGATACAGTTGATCTGGTAGTATAGACATTGACCTTGGAAAAGTCTATTAATGTGTCCCAGGACTTGGTGATACAGTTGATCTGGTAGTAGACACTGACCATGGGAAAGTTTATTATTGTGTTTTAGTACTTGGTGATAGTGATTGATCTGATAGTAGACAGACATTGTCATCGAAAATGCAACAAACCTTTACAAATACAGAGAAATTGACATTAATTAATGGATGCAAAAATGACCACAAACACACTAAAAAGATGAATAAAGATATTTGTGAGGCTTGAGAACTTATCACTCGTGACAACGTCAGCAGGACATGTATGCGTAGAAGTGGGAGGTACCACAGGTCTCACAATCACTGGTGAACTTTTTGTGGAATAAATTTAGATGTGGTTAATATTGTGTGCTAGTAGCTACAACCCTTAACATGTCATACCTGTTAAACCATTCCGTCTTTAACCCTCTCACCGCTGCAAGCGCCATATGGATAGCAATTTTCAAAAATACGTTAAAAACATGATTAGACTATCGCTATAATTTTTATATCCTTAGAATCTGTTGTTATTGCTCTAGGCCTGGACCAAAAATTGAGTTCGTGAGACATCGGCAATTGCGTGAAAAACTGCCAACTATCTGCCATTTTGATGACCATCGCAACGAGAAACCAAACATTGGCCGACTTCATTGCTGAAGTCACCAGGGATGACATGGCCCTTCCTGAGGAAGATTCTGGTGAGGGCATATACAGTTACCTAGGATCGCTGACTACAGCTCGTGAGCCATCGAATCAATGGCCACTTCACTTGGTTCTTGCCAGACAGAGACTGCGAAGAATGGTCATTTGATGAAGACTCAGCTGGAGAGATGGACAAAGAAGGTTTCTCAGGTTTGTGGAAGTATCTAAGCTGTAGTATTAGCCTGTTTATTCTCTAAATAGCTGGGCTGGGGTTTAAATATCTTGTGATTTTATTTGTATTTGAACTTGAATTCAAATTCGAATTTTGTGTAAACTAGTGTCATAAATCTATATATAGCCCAGGCATACTTATATGGATGTCATGTTTGACTTGTGTTGGAATTTGTGCTGAAAATAATATTGTTTGACAGATTTGATGACGATCAGGCTCCCAACTTTGTTATGCAAAATCTGTCACTCCCCCCTTCAGCACTGGCCACTAGCACTGGAAACTTCCATTCCAGTCCATGGCCACTCCAGTTGTGGAAATTTCTTCAGTTGCCTTCACTCCTTCCTCCCATTTTCTAGTATGTAGTAGTAGTGCATGTCTGCCTACAATATTGTGACATGTAACGAATGGAGACATCGTTCCTTCACACTCTGTCGCAGTAGCCACACAACTGCCGCATTTTGTTCCTTCCATGACCTTGCCTCTTACTCCCCTAATAAATATGGACGAATGTGGTCGTCTTTCCATAATCATGTCTATATTGTGCGGTCAAGTTGTGGTCAAATTATTTTAACCAAAATGTTTGTCAGCAACTGTGCTCTCATGAAACCTAGCAGAACATCATTACTGCCCGGGTTCATGACAGCATAATTGTTGACAAACACATTAAATAAATGACCTTTCCCCACTGATTATAGCTATAAATGATGACTACAATCTGCTGACCTCTCTTAAAAAGCTGTAGCCACTCATGTATAGGCTATGTGTATTGATTTGCCTGTTCTAGAATGATATATTTCTTATCCCCATACATGTACTCTTGTTTTTTGAGAAGCGAAAGTATTCTAAAGATTGCCGTAACAAAATTGATCCACAGAATAGTTTTCGAGGTTATTGTAACTCCTTACCAGACCATATTATTAAATAATTTGAGGGGGGGGGGGAGAGTTTTGACGTTGAGAAGAAAACTTCAAAACATTTGGCTCCTCGAGGAAATAGAAAAGTGCTACACTCTATATCATCCACAGATCCCATGCATGTATATCTATATCTGCATCCACAGATCCCATGCACAGTATATATCTATACCTGCATCCACAGATCCCATGCATGTATATCTATATCTGCAATCCACAGATCCCATGCACAGTATCTGCATCCACAGATCCCATGCACTATATATCTATATCTGCAATCCACAGATCCCATGCACAGTATATATCTATATCTGCATCCACAGATCCCATGCACTATATATCTATATCTGCATCCACAGATCCCATGCACTGTATATCTATATCTGCATCCACAGATCCCATGCACTGTATATCTATATCTGCATCCACAGATCCCATGCACAGTATATATCTATATCTGCATCCACAGATCCCATGCACTGTATATCTATATCTGCAATCCACAGATCCCATGCACAGTATATATCTATATCTGCATCCACAGATCCCATGCATGTATATCTATATCTGCATCCACAGATCCCATGCATGTACATCTATATCTGCAATCCACAGATCCCATGCACAATATATATCTATATCTGCATCCACAGATCCCATGCATGTGTATCTATATCTGCATCCACAGATTCCATGCATGTATGTTTATATCTGCATCCACAGATCCCATGCACTGTGTATCTATATCTGCATCCACAGATTCCATGCATGTATATCTATATCTGCATCCACAGATCCCATGCATGTATATCTATATCTGCATCCACAGATCCCATGCATGTATATCTATATCTGCATCCACAGATCCCATATTTTCATCACTCGCTCGATGTATAATATAAACAATGAGACTTTTCTTAGAGCTCAGGGTGTATCACTTGAAATGCTTTTGATCTTTCCTGGTATCCTATCAGATCTAGTAAAGTTTCTGAGAGGAAAAACAAACAAACAAACAAATCAAACACTGTCCAGCCTCGCACATTATGTTCAGTGGTTTGGAATATCACGATCTAATCAGAGTGTAAATTTTGTAGATATTTTTTATATGATCCTTGTCTTTATCAACACTCCATATTTCCTTCCCCCCCCCCCCCTCCCCCACCAACCGCCTTCTTACCCCATCGGGTCTCTTGAAAGTTATCGCTATAAAGAATGAAGTAGAATTAAATTAAATTGACTGTTACAGGCATATGCTCACTCAAAATAACTAGACACATTTTCTGGACATTTTGAGGCCTTCAAACTGAATTTTGTCTACACGAATGGTGGAGACCTGTATCTGAAGAGCAAACTTACACTTCAGCTCCAGCTGGAGTCACCCTATTTGTCCCTAGAATGTCAAGTTGCTCCAAGTCTTTGCAGTGTTTGGCAATTCCCTGTAGGTCATTGTCATTCAGACTTCTACACGAACAAGAAGTTAAATATTTATATTTCAAAGGATAAAGATCGCTCCCTGAACAGTATCACTCTCTGCACAGTTCTACATACAATTGTTAATTGGATACAGCTTCCCTTGACAATCACACATCAAATAGACACCCACAGCAATTCTCCCTTCATCATCCACTGTGTGTGTGACCTGCCAACAGCAGCCTTAATATGATCTCTGCAGATATACATACAAAAGTACCTTCTATACTGAACTGCCTCCACACTTGTGATTGCCAATTGAAACTTAGTCTCATCCTTTCTAAGCATAAGAGCTAACAGAAATAGTAGAATCAACTCCAGAAAGAGAGACCAGTTGAGAAAGCTTGATTGGTAGCCATTCCCCCCTCCCCCCTCGATCAGAACTTCCAAAATTGTAACCACTCTTCCAATAGTAACAGTCCTTCCAATATTAATGGTATGTAAATTGGACTGAAATAATTAGCAACTGTAGTTATTTTTAGAGAATATTCAATATATGTTGTTGTATTAGTAATGTACAACAGCATTAATTATATTAGCTTGGAGGTTTAAAAAATGGGAACATTTCTACACATGTGACGGAACCAACATTGAACAGTTGATAGCGATATTCTTGCTGTGTTGTATACAGCACCTGGCTATTAATTTTTTGAAATGAATATCGCTTGCCTTGCCGAAGTAAAAAATAGTTTCTTCAGCTTCGGACACTTGGAGCATATACGTTCACAACTCAATGCATTCCTCGATACATAGTTACTATGAGAAAAAAGTAACAACAGCAAACTAATCTGGAAATAAATATGATTGTAGGGACAATGTTTATTTTGCATCTTTATACAGTTATTGTATTGTTGTTAAGGAAACTTACCTCCAGCCAATATCCAGTTCTTGCAAGTTTGCACAGTTTTTTGTAATAACTTTAATAACACTATGGTTACCAAGTTTTAGCCTCCACAAATCCAGAGACAACAAATTCCTGGATGATTTAAAAAAATTAAGTGAGAGACATAATGAAATTTAAATATATATAATTATACCGCACATCTTTTCATATCAATTTGCTGAATAAAAGTTTGTATTTGTTATAAAGTGACTGTATTAGAACTATGTACCATGACACACTTTTGTTCGGCACCAAATAACAGCACGGTTTTTATTACAATGTGGGATATGCAACTAAAGTCTACATAGAGTGCCACAATGTTAGAAAATATAATAATTTACTTGAGATTGCTCAAACAAGCACACAACTTCTTTTCCAGTTGCTCATATTGTGCGGATGACAGTCCAATTATTGCCGTGATGCTTGAGGAACCTCCGATATTCAAATGTTCCAGTTTGGTGCATTTTCTGTTGGAAAAATAAACATTAGTCAGGAAAGGCAGCACTAACATATCCCATAGCATGCAGTGAGCATGCTCCATGCAACAACCGAATGTGTTGCTCTCAATAATGTATGAGGGTGTGGTTCGCAGAGCAAGTGCAAATGTTGTCGAAATCGTACGTGATGAGAAAGAGGAGAGCGATGAGGACCCATTTACTGACTTTAATGAAACCAAAACAACGACTTTGGAGTTCCAGTGAACCAGACGATCAGGAGCGATGATGGATGACTAAATCAGCGGCACCAATTGTACATTAAAATAAATCCTCACCCAAAGCTAGCTAAACTTATCATGAGTGATCACATGTCAGCAATTACAGGATTAAATCATAATGGATTAGTTACAGCATGAGCAATTACATCATTTAGATGACATCACTAAGTGTTCAAGTGTAGCTTGTTGCATGGGTTGGTGTTTTATGCAGACAGCATCTAACATTGCAACTGCATTGAACAAGTGAATACGAAAAACATCAGTATGTGCCAAATTTAATCACCAACGCCAGTTGAATGACGTAAATGAAACAACCATGCATGCAGCAGCTCCGACCATAGGTGAAAGGTCAAGAACCATGGGTGCTGAGTACATACTACTCTACTATGGTAAATGACAAAGGTTGTACCCAATGGCGTCGAAGGGATCTTCATCTGTTAGGTTCGTGCCATAGAGATTGAGCCTCCTCAAGTTGGTCATCTTTCCAATGTGTGACAAGGCATGCTTGCTTAGCTGAGCACATGATTGTAGATCCAATTCTAATACACGAGTTCAAGAAGGGAAAAAAGCCTTTTATGCTCTTTATGCTCTCAACTTTTCTGCCCATTACCATCAATTTCACGTTTTTTGTTGTTGTTGTTGTTATTGTTTTTTGTTGATGGCATATCCAAATTTTTACATCTTTAACACTCATAAATGATACCTTCAAGTTTAGTGCAGACTCTAGCTATGGTTGCCATGGAGTGTTCGGTGAGGTACTGACAGCACGCAAGACGAAGCGTCTTCAACTCACTCCCACATGCCTCCAGGAACCTAAACAATATGCAACATGTCAACAGCATTGTGTAAAACAACATGTAACCAACAACACTACAAAAAAAAACATGTCAACGCCATGTATGTAGAAACATTTAAATGTTGACAAAAGTGTGCAAAATAGTGCACAGTAACAACCAAAATGTACAGAGCAACAGGTATGCATGAAAGTGAGCGAGTGTCTATAAATGAGTAAAGTGCACCACTGGCTTCCACTGCTAGAAGAGGGCATGGCAGAGGATTAAAATAATGTGCAGTGCAGCAGATATTCAACAGCATGTCTGTGCTGGCCCCACATTTGTCACATTCACGCCTTTGAACTGGCTTTGTTTAAAATGCTGTATTTGCACGTAGCTATGGTAACATGCAGCAAAGTGACACTCCAAACCTGTTGATTCAGCCATTCCTCATCTTCATCTATATATATATATCTGAATAATCCTCCTCCCATGTATCTCTGCAGTTGTTCTTCACAACTATTATTTGGCCTTCACTGTGTAGTGCTGCCAGAACAGCTGCCAACCCCTACCCATCCTCTTCGAACATCCTCGGAACTATATATTAAAGTTCAACAAGATCCCTCTTGCTTGTGAGCAAAGAGGTCGAGTAAAACTGCATCAAGCATGCACCCAATAATGAAGGCTACAAAATAACAGTAATTTGGAGATCGCAAGACATTTGACGGTATGCATAGAGAATTGACTATCTGCAATGGTATACATAGAGAATTAACCATCTGCAATAGTTGTTTATACATACATTGGCAGTTGTTATATTTTGCGGCTATGGACTTTGTGCCAATGCACGTTTATGGTTCAAAGGTTTAACTAACAACACAGATGCCTAACAAAATGTTAGCAAACTCTCTTTATCATCTTGAAACACCTTTTTTTTTTAATGGCAGATTGTAAAGAAAACAACAACCAAAAAAACAAGTTTATATCTCTCATATTGTCAGCTTCTTAGCTGCTGCCACAATGGTTGGCCATCCAAAAAGACTCCCAGTGAACCTTGAACTCTTGGCTAAGCTAGTAAATTGCAGATTAAAAAAATGCTAAAAATTTTGGGGAAAAAATCTTGAAATTCATATTCAAGGATCTGACTTTGTTTCTATATTTTCTATCTCTGTTTTCCCAATCCCATAACTTCCTTACAATAGTCCATTCACCAAAAAATTAGCACTGGAAGACTCCACAAATATTCCTATGCATGCATGTCCATGACTACTCTCTGTTTCTCGATTGTGATAAAAAGGCGTGGGTAGAGGTGCTTGTTGATGATGTAATCAAGCTAGATCATGTGCTGTTTTATAATCAGAATTGAGTAGCACATGTTTTATATAAGCAGAGGGACAACCCATATCTACTGCTTAGTTTGTGCAGTTGCAGTTCTTTCACCTGGGAAACTCTTCAAAGTCCAAAGGAGACACGAGCTAATCCTTTACTGAAACATCTGCTACTTGGTTACAAGAGTTTGACTGTGCAAGTATTACCAAGTCTTTGAAGAGGTTGTAAGTGACCCTACAACACAAGAGTTTGACTGTGCAAGTATTACCAAGTCCTTGAAGAGGTTGTAACTGACCCTACAACACAAGGGTTTGACTGTGCAAGTATTACCAAGTCCTTGAAGAGGTTGTAAGTGACCCTACAACACAAGAGTTTGGCTGTGCAAGTATTACCAAGTCCTTGAAGAGGTTGTAAGTGACCCTACAACACAAGGGTTTGACTGACCAAGTCCTTGAAGAAGTTGTAAGTGACCCTACAACACGAGAGTTTGACTGTGCAAGTATTACCAAGTCCTTGAAGAGGTTGTAAGTGACCCTACAACACAAGAGTTTGACTGTGCAAGTATTACCAAGTCTTTGAAGAGGTTGTAAGTGACCCTACATGGGTGGGTAGTCAAGAACAGCAGCAAAACTTTGCACGTGGTGTCCTATAGAGTGTACAGCAACGAAGATATTGGAAAAATCATTTTAAAAGTCCCGGAGGTCCTGAAGCTCTTCCTCGTTGTACTCCTACTTAATTATTACATAAACAAGACAACAAACAAACAAACAGAAAACAACAACTCGAAACAACAACAAGAATGTTTTATTCAATAGGAAACAAATTGAACTGACTCTAATTAAATGGTAAAGGGTCATCTAACTGGCTGAGGTCAACATGGGTACAGTCTCGTTTCCATTCAAAGTAATATAATTGTTAGCAGTTTTACCTGCAGAGTGCATGTTCGGTTAGCTGTCCTCCACCTCCTGTCCAGGAGAGATTGAGTCGCTCCAGGTAAGAACAACGTCTACTAAGGCTTTCTAATGCCACATCATCCACCTAGAGAATTATATAGAGTTAATCTACTCAATGAATTCTAAAGAGTTGACAATATGAATATAGAGCAAAAATTTCAGAAAACCTCGTATTGTCGAGATCATGACTAGAAATAACACCACATTGGGGGAAATTTTTGAGGTGTTAAATGTTCACAGATGGTAATTTAAGAAAACATTGAAGGAAAATATTCATGAATATTGCATAACATATTATAGTGGAAGCTGCACTGCTCTCTGCTTGCATATTCTTGATCCTATGAAACTACAAATATTAAACTCCGCCCCCAAACCACTTTATGGTATGCACATGACTTTCATATACCATAAACTCTGGTTGTTTAGCGCTCTGCTTCTAATCCCAACCTGCAAGAAAATAGGCGCTTATCTGTACTATTGCTAAATTATGCACACTCACAAAAAAAATTACTTTTGATTAAAAAAATTAGACAGAGAACCGAAGACCTAATCTCAAGCTAGTTGAAGAAGTTACTAATTTCTCAAACCCAAGACGCATTCTCTCGAGGCAGGTTACGAAGGAGCAAGTCTTTTGAGGCGAACTAAGAAGGAACTAGAGATGGCTATTCAAGCGTTTGACTTTTTCCTTGGAACCAGGTTTGCTACAGAACTATTTGGACATTCAACATGGTGAAAGCTCCTTTTAGCCAATGATGAGAACAATTCTTGTGACAGGCTCGCTATTGGCATCCTTCACAAGCCTAAAATACAATCGTGTGTATGTTGGAAAGTGTTTTGGAAATTCATGGGCCATGGAGGAGTTACCTGCACTACTAGAATACTTGGTTAAAAGTCCCTTGCAAATAAGCAGCAAGAAGCTCATCGGGATATTACGAGACATTACAATGACCTTCTCAATAACCAACTTGGAATTTTGTTTTCTCTGAGAGAGTAAAATCCAAGTTGATTTATTGAGAAGGTCATTGTAATTTCGTTATGTCAACTGAGGAATTTGTTGAGAACGACAATGGAAGCTAATAATAGATGTACTCATACATGTATTAGCAGAATTCTTGCCTAAAATGTTTTGTTAAAATTTGTTTGCCTAGGCAGTGCAGCTTAAATGCATGTGCATAATTGGTACTTTTTTCAACGACATCGCCATCAGCTCTTCACAGGCAAATACCAGAAGGATGCCCAACAAAGACTGTTTGTAACTACAATGAAATGGGTGCTTAACAACTTTATGTGTTAAACATCGAGACCCTTAACAATCAGAGTTTACGGCATGACACTAGCAGTTCAATAACTGTAGCAAGACGGCTTTTAGATCGGCCTTTAGAATAGAGGAAGCGGATATTGGAGACAGTAAGAGTGAGGATTGTGAACACGAGTTTGACCTTAGCTCTAATGATCTGTGAAGATCAGCTCACAGAAAAGTTTCTCCTTCTTTAGACCAAGTAGTAGTCAATGCTGTAACTTGCTACCTTGCTAAGATTTAAAGATTATATTCTATTACCCAACATTATTACTCCACATTGACTTGTTCCACGTTGTAGATCTGTCATGCAGAGACAATGATAGAACTTCAACATTGAATGGACACAACATCTTTTCAAAACAATTTCAACCTAACAACATGCTTGGCTTGTCTATCTTCCAAGAACCAAAGGAAACATCTTCAAAATACTATGAATCAGGTGTGGATGTATCCTTCACTAATCTCCCAAAATCTTAGAATGATGTGAATTTACTGTTGCTGAAGAGAAACTGTATATTCAGGTGCTGCTCTTATCACATGCATTTATTTTATTTTAATTATTGATGTTATGGGAAGGGGGTCTCACTAATTCATTTTTAAAAGACCTACAACCAATTCTTCCCACGGATTGTCACATTTTGTATCTCAACTTACAGTGTTCCACCTTGACTGCAGGTCCAGGTCAGAATAGAGGAGTGGGTCATATGTGTTCTTCAGCAGCAAGCTATAAAAATACAAGCAAAACATACAAAAATCAAGCAATAGTTCCTATAGTAGTAAAATGAGAGAATCTAGAAGTCTACTAGAGGCATAACCATATTAAGAAATTAATAAATGTTTTGCCATTTAATGAACTTCAGTGCTCTCTGAAACTCATTTCATGAATGTAGCTAGGATGTAGATAGAACTGGCCACTAAAATTGTGCTATACAAGATATCACAAGAGTACTGGTTGGTCTCCTTAATAAAGCTGGATCACTTACGAGCAGGTGTGTGCCACATTGCAGAGAGAGATGATGTCCAAATAACTTAGCACATGCTGAATCAACTCATCCTATATTTGAATGTTGATAAATATATATATACATGTATATATATGTATGTATATATAAGTATAAAATAGTACTACTACTATACACTATTACTACTTCTACTACTACTTCTACTACTACTACTTATACTACTACTACTATGTCTACTACTTCTACTACTACTACTTATACTACTACTACTATGTCTACTACTTCTACTACTACTACTTATACTACTACTGTAAAGTACGCAGCTAGTGCCTCCACGTAGCAAGCACCCACTAGGCTGTTTTTAGTGATCTAGGATTTTGTAGGGTTCATGTAGCAAGCGCCCACTATATAGAATTTGATCGTAATATAAGCGCATGCGCCAATTTTTTAATTTTATTATTTTCTAATCAATTTTTTTTATATAAACAATACAATGACTGAGGCAACAAAGTTATAGAGTATATAAAATAGACAAAGTTAATGCTCGCTTTCGAAATAGATTTATTCAACCGCACCACGTGTGCAATAATACGCACGCGTTCCACTGTCGTCTGTTCAGAAAAAATCTTATTTTTAATTTTTTATAGTGCCACCTTGTTACCCTTATCTGTAATTAAAAATGGCACAAACTCATGCAGGACCAAAAATAAGAAGCTTTACTGTTTCTGCCTATGGATGTGTCCATAAATAAGCCCTTTAAAGAGAAAATGAAAGAGTTGTGGATGGAATGGCGTAGGATTTGCAACAGTAGAACATCCCATGGCAATCTCAAGCAACCCTCAAGACAACAAGCCATTGATTGGATCTCTGCTGCCTGGGAGTCAATTCCAGGAAATTTGATAGAGAGTTCTTTTCTCTCTTGTCATCTCCAACAGCATTGATAGCTCTGAGGATAGTCTAATTAGAGATTGCATTCCGACGCTGAGTGAAGACAGAGAGGAAAGAGATAGCGACGAAGATCCGTTCGCTGATTTGGATGAAGATGTGAACGACTTGGCTGAACCTGAGGAATAGCACTAGCTAAATGTTAGTTTCCAGAACAAAATAACATTTTACCCTAGACTAGAGATAGATATTTTTTGCTTGAAACTCTTTGACTTTATTTGTTTCAAAACAGCCCGATGTGCGTTATTAAGAATTGTTTCACCAATATCGCGAGGCAAGCGCCCACTACATGTAGCAAGCGCCCACACCTACGATTTGGTGGTTGAAAGGGAAGCACCCGTGGGCGCTTGCTGCGTACTTTACGGTACCTATACTACTGCTATGTCTACTACTTCTATTACTACTACAATTTCTACTACTACTTCTACTTACTACTACTACTACAACTACTACTACTACTATTATTACTACTTCTAGTACTACTAATTCTACTACTTTTATTACTACTAATTGTACTACTACTACTTTTATTACTACTACTACTACTATTACTATCTCAACTACTACTTCTACTACTACTAGTATTACTACTACTCTACTACTAATAATAATATACCAAAGATTTAGCTTGTCAGCTTTTGCTTTTTTGGCCAACGTTTCAACAGAATGCTTCAGTTTTCTTCATCAAACTACTTGCTGGCAAAGTGCTTCACACAAATGTAAGTGGTCCATTCATACATGTATACGATATATTCTCAAATTATTTAAGTGCCCCGCTAGCTTCCACCTTTGCAGAGTGGTTGTGGTTACTGCATGCCAAACATAGGCGAGGTGTTTGCGCATCATGCAGATTGCGTGGTTTTTCAAGACTTCCGAGCTTGCATTTACTTTGCTGACATTGTACTGGGCAAGGACGGCGCTGGCTGTGGTGTGGAATACTCTGCAGTCGGTGCAACATCTGTTCATATGTCAAGAGTACAGGTGAGCAATTAGATGCGATAGATTTTAGAGCGCATAATCTAGAATCTACAGCTCATCATTACCACCTACAACAAGTTTGTTCTGTTCGATCTATTCTTCATTCATCTACATCCAGAGAGGTAGGAGGCTAATTTTTCGGTGTTCTAGCCTACTCCACCCATGCTAACAACTCAGCCTCCATCTCAGGAACCGATCTCTCACCTGTCTCTTCTTCACCCCAAACTGTTGCCTGTACTTTGATTGCTGCTCAGCTCTGAAAATTGATGTACTTGAAGCTTGAATGATGCAGTACAGCTCTTCTCATCGACCTGCAGCACTGGATGTCTGCCACGATCTTGGTTGTGATGTGGTGTTTGTTATAGATATTGACCTGCAGCACTGGATGTCTGCCATGATCTTGGTTGTGATGTGGTGTTTGTTATAGATATTGACCTGCAGCACTGGATGTCTGCCATGATCTTGGTTGTGATGTAGTGTTTGTTATAGATATTGACCTGCAGCACTGGATGTCTGCCATGATCTTGGTTGTGATGTAGTGTTTGTTATAGATATTGACCTGCAGCACTGGATGTCTGCCATGATCTTGGTTGTGATGTAGTGTTTGTTATAGATATTGACCTGCAGCACTGGGTGTCTGCCATGATCTTGGTTGTGATGTGGTGTTTGTTATAGATATTGACCTGCTGCACTGGATATCTGCCATGATCTTGGTTGTGGTGTTGTGTTTGTTATAGATATTGACCTGCAGCACTGGATGTCTGCCATGATCTTGGTTGTGATGTAGTGTTTGTTATAGATATTGACCTGCAGCACTGGGTGTCTGCCATGATCTTGGTTGTGATGTAGTGTTTGTTATAGATATTGACCTGCAGCACTGGATGTCTGCCATGATCTTGGTTGTGATGTGGTGTTTGTTATAGATATTGACCTGCTGCACTGGATATCTGCCATGATCTTGGTTGTTATGTAGTGTTTGTTATAGATATTGACCTGCAGCACTGGATGTCTGCCATGATCTTGGTTGTGATGTGGTGTTTGTTATAGATATTGACCTGCAGCAATGGGTGTCTGCCATGATCTTGGTTGTGATGTTGTGTTGGTGTTATATATCTCAATAGTACACTTAACCTCAATAATAAGACGTGGTCCAATACGATAATATTGATGGGTGTGGTCTCATGTATTTGATTCTGTGGTTACAACTGGAAGGGCCCAAGTGAGACCCAACCTCATGGTTACAATTGGAGCAGCAGTTATAACTGGAAGGACAGTTCCTAATTGAGGATATATATATATAATATATATACCGTAAAGTACGCAGCAAGCGCCCTCCACGTATATAGCAAGCGCGCACTAGGCTGTTTTCAGCGATTAGGATTTTGTAGGGTTCATGTAGCAAGCACCCACTATATAGAAATTGATCGTAATATAAGCGCATGCACCAATTTTTTTCTCCTTCCTTTTCTTTTTATAGACAACAACACAATGAGCGAGGTAACAAGAGTATATAAAATAGACAAAGTTAATGCAGGCATGCCTCGCTTTCGAAATAGATTTATTCAACCGCACCACGTGTGCAATAATATACACGCGTTCCGCTGTCGTCTGTTCAGAATTTTTTTTTGATAGTGCCACCTTGACAGAACTGTAACCTGTAATTGAAAATGGCACAAAGTCATGCAGGACAAAAAATAAGAAGCTTTACTGTTTCTGCCTATGGATGTGTCCATAAATAAGCCCTTTAAAGAGAAAATGAAAGAGTTGTGGATGGAATGGCGTAGGACTTGCAACAGTAGAACATCCCATGGCAATCTCAAGCAGCCCTCAAGACAACAAGCCATTGATTGGGTCTCTGCTGCCTGGGAGTCAATTCCAGGAAATTTGATAGAGAGTTCCTTTCTCTCTTGTGGCATCTCCAACAGCATTGATGGCTCTGAGGATAGTCTAATTAGAGATTGCATTCCAACGCTGAGCGAAGACAGAGAGGAGAGAGATAGCGACGAAGATCCGTTTGCTGATTCGGATGAAGATGTGAACGACTTGGCGTCTTTCAGTGAACCTGAGGAATGGCACTAGCTAAATGTTACTTTCCAGAACAAAATAACATTTTACCCTAGACTAGAGATAGATATTTTTTGCTTGAACTCTTTGACTTTTTGAACTCTTTGACTTTATTTGTTTCAAAACAGTCCGATGTGCGTTATTAAGAATTTTTTCACCAATATCACGAGGCAAGCGCCCACTACATGTAGCAAGCGCCCTCACCTACGATTTGGGGGTTGAAAGGGAAGCGCCCATGGGCGCTTGCTGCGTACCTCACGGTATATACAGTATACTCTATAGCATTGAGGGGCAGTTGTGAATTGCTCATGTGGAACATGTTGCCAGCGAGTATACATGTGCTGCATTGTATTAATTTTTCCTGAAATCTTTGGCCAAAACAAAAAAAAAGCCGATTATCTTAGTTTAAAATAATAATAATAATAATAATAATAATAATAATAATAATAATAACAACAACAACAACAACAACAATAATAATAACCGCCATGGCTACAATAACAAAAAACAAACAAAAAACACCATCTAATTAACCCTATTAACCCTCTCACTGTCAGTTTGCTAGGCCAGTTAAAAAAAAAATTGAAGCTTGGTTATCTACAAGTCAGAAATTCATTCTAAAGTCCCTAGCAACCATATATTATGGGATAGCTCCATAATTGATAATTGTTGTAGATGGAGTTTTGTGACCACATGCTGACCACAAGATATGAATATCATTTTCTAAATTTTATCAATATTAGAACATGTTCTTTTTGCATACACTGTAATTGCTTATAAACCATTCAACATTGTATTCTGTCAAAATATATACCAAGCCTCAACTCTGCCACCATACTACACATTTAAATATGATTATTCTTCCTACATATGACATAGTTTATAATGCTGAATCATATATAATTGAGTTGTTAAATGAGTTATGAGAGGAGATGGAGAACTAGGTAGAAGACAAACTAGTTCTCCAGCATCATCATCCATCTCATCGAATCTATAAATATAAAGTACTAAACAAAGTCCCAGGACATCTATACATAGATCCTATATATAAACCTGAGAAGTCTTCTTATCCTCGTCAGGGACCAAACCATCTCTTTTTGCTGTAGCGCTGAGTTCGTCCAACCGCGTTCCAATAGTTTCTACCATTGTGGCCATCTCATCCAAGACTCCATGTTCAGAACAAGGCTCACCCAAGTAGGAAAAGATGCCAGAATTGTTCACACTCTAGAATCATCTTCAGATGGGTCAAGAGTACCGCCTGTCATGGTGGTCGCCCAAACTGCAAACAGTCTGTGTTTCAAGATTTGTCCCTCTTAGTTACCGGTAAATAACGCACTTCAATTATGTACATAAATAGAGCAAAAAATGAGCTATTTTATGATATAAGATTGCACACAAACGATTGCATGCACATTTTTTTCGATCCGTGAAACCCAAAGGACCGCATGGCTCTGTTGATGATGGGTGGGTTAATAACAATGGTAATATCTATAAGAATCCCAAGAATAAAGATAAAATCTCCCTCACATTATAATTGTTTATACTTTCAAGGATCACCTGTATACATTGACTCACAGGAAGATATGTCCAATAGCCCCACTTTTCAAAGTCGTCATCGTCATCCTGACTGGAAACAGACACTTGTCTGTCCAAGAGGGAGAGCTGATGTAGCAACCGAGTTGTGATATCCACATGAAAACCTTCAGCTCTGTCAATATAGTCTATGGCATCTGCAGATAGTAATCAAGTAGAACCCATCATTATATAGACTCAGTGGGCAGTAAAAAGGTTTAATAATCAACATCCTAGCCATGCAGTCAAGTACTATCTTGCAAGTACATTATTTTCTTTCCCCCTTTCTCCTGCACCTGCCCTCTTTATACCTCTGTCTGCATCTGTTCACCTTCTCCTCCCCTCCCCCCACCCCAACCACCCTGCTCCAAAGGGAACCCACCTGCATTTTGCTGACTCAGCAGACATATATAATGATGAGAATGTTCTAAAAGTACTCATTTTATTATTATTATTATTATTATTATTATTATTATTATTATTATTACTACTACTGCTTTTATTTTTATTGTTATTATTTGTTATTATTATTACTATAATTATTATTATAATAATTATTATTATTATTAGTAGTAGTAGTAGTAGTAGTTTATTATTAGTAGTATGGTTGTTATTATTATTATTATCATTATCATTATCATTATCATTTTATTTTATTTTATTTTATTTTATTTTATTTTATTTTATTTTATTTTATTTTATTTTATTTTATTTTATTTTATTTTATTTTATTTTATTATTATTATTATTATTATTATTATTATTATTATTATTATTGTTATTATTATTATTATTATTATTATTATTATTACTATCATTATTATCACTTCATTATTATCACTATTATTATTATTATTATTATTATTATTATTATTATTATTATTATTATTATTATTATTATTATTATTACTATCATTATTATCACTTCATTATTATCACTATTATTATTATTATTATTATTATTATTATTATTATTATTATTATTATTATTATTATTATTATTATTATTATTATTATTATTATTATTATTATTATTATTATTATTATTATTATTATTATTATTACTACTATCATTATTATCACTTCATTATTATCACTTCATTATTATCACTTCATTATTATCACTATTATTATTATTATTATTATTATTATTATTATTATTATTATTATTATTATTATTATTATTATTATTATTATTATTATTATTATTGTTATTATTATTGTTATTGCAATTTTTTAAACATCCAACATTAAAAAAAACATAAAAGGTTACATCCACTAAAACTTGCTTGTTCTATGCATAATTGTGATCTTAGCTCCAAAAGTTACTTCCTTGAATACTTCGTAGAAAAACGCAGCCCCCAAAACGGTTAAAAACATTGGAATTCATCTTCGTTGCTGCTCTGTCTACTCTCCACACACCCCCAACATACACACACACTACTTGCATGCAATAGGTTAATCAGATATCCCAAATTGTCCAATTCAAGCAGGAATTAATGTCTTTGATCAGTGAAACACACATGACGATTGGTAAAGGGTTTCGAACACAATAAACACGCTTGTGGGTGTGCAATGTTGAGCCTGGCAACTTGCTGCTTTGGAAACATCGCCAAACATAAGAAAAATCATCGACAATCTAGATCGCTCAGGTGGTGTGCTAATAGCTTCTGCAAATTATCAATTATCTGCAGCTACATTTGTTTACAGTATCTTGTTCTAAGAGTAGGATTTTTTTAAAACAGAGTAATATAGCAGCCTGTTCTAATGAATCAGATATTGTACAGCAGCCTGTACTAATGAATCAGATATTGTATAGCAGCCTGTACTAATGAATCAGATATTGTACAGTAGCCTGTACTAATGTATCAGATATTGTATAGCAGCCTGTACTAATGAATCAGATATTGTATAGCTAATGAATCAGATATTGTATAGCAGCCTGTACTAATGAATCAGATATTGTATAGCAGCCTGTACTAATGAATCAGATATTGTATAGCAGCCTGTACTAATCAGATATTGTATACTGCTCTGTTTGTCCCTATTTGCAGCATCTAATAATAGAACAAGATGGCAGGTGCTGATTTGTGTGTGGAGTGTAGAAACGGGTTAGAAAAAGTGTTCTAAAGTGCTGAGTCCCATAAGACAGACAGTATTAATCCTGGTGAAGGCTAGAAACATCGAGAGAGTACATTAAATTTTCAAGTTGATTATTGAGGTCATTATAATGAAGTAGTTCTTCACCACTCAACTAGAAACAACAACAACAACAACAACAACAGAAAATATAAAATAAAAAAATTAAAAAATGGAAACAAGAAAATAATTAAAACAAACAAACAAACAAACAGACAGGAATGCGAGGATGTGAATTGTGAATTTTAGTAAGCACCGCCAAAAATTGGACACAGCTTATAAAATGGCTATTACGCAATGAATCACTAACGCGATGAATTCACACCTAGTGCATTGTGCGCTATGTATACGAGTCTTTACTACTACTTTGAGCCTACTAATTGATATCCTACGCCACCAGCTGCGATAGCTACAAGTAGGTCAGTCTGAAAATGTTGCTGTGAAAGCAAATAAAGCAGTTTGAAAAAGTGCTAGAAGTAGTACTGGGCCTGGAGACCTATGAGAAGAAAAATATAAACTACAATGACCTTCTCAGTATCAACTTGGAATTTTACTCTTCTCAACGTTTCGACACGATGCTCTAGCATTCGATCACTTTCTCCGCTGAAGGTTGTGTTGCTATTGGCAGGTGTGCTGCCGAGAATGGGAATGCAGCTGCTTGCAAGAGATTACAGGTTTCCCATGAGGTAGGAGGGAGAGCACTGTATCTTTTTCATGAAGAACTACTCAGAATAGCTGAAGGAACAAGAAAGGCAGGGGAACTGAGTTTGCAGACGTTGCGTATTTTCCAGCCGATAAGCAGGGCGTTCATAAAAGGTGTTGCTAGGAGAGGAGGTAGATTTGATCGTTAAACAATGTGAAAGCACTGTGCATGTGTCAACACGTCACGGAAACTCCAAAGACTCCGCCCAGCCTTATCACACAAAATTGGTCGTCTAGCCATGTGCCACATATCGCAAACTTGTGGAATTTCACTTGAAATTTCCAGATTATTTGAAGATGTTGTACTAGTGACATTGCAATTTCAAATGTCCTGTGGCTAAATTAGCTGACACATGATACTAGCAATGGAGAACGGCTATGCATAGAGCACAATTTACTTTAGCTACATCTCTACCATTTGGTGGTTTTCCACAGAGTTCCACAGCATCTAGTTCAGTGTAATAGCCACATTCCTCAGAGTTGAATTCCAGACGGATGCATCTGAAATAAGCGGGAAAGGTAAGCATTAGGTGCCCAACACATTATTAGAAACTCAGGTTTGAGAGTGTGAAACCATGATGGCTCTGTCCTGTACAAACTATACATATTTGTTGGAGTAGGATTGAAAAATCTGCTGTCGAAATTAGCAATAGAGGTGAATATTAGAGTGACTGATGTTTGCATACAGTACATGGCATATCCTATACTGTACTTGATTCTGTACAATACATAGGTTAGCTGATCATCTCATTCCATGTCAAGGGATGTCACATACTGCCACAACCTTTCCTAGGATAACCTGGAATCCAGGGATACTTGAGAGTGACCTGGCTAGTCCTAGCTCCAAACTCTAGCTCTAGAATACCGCTAACCATAGCTCTAGAATACCCCTAACCATAACTCTAGAATAGCCCTAACCCTAGCTCTAGAATACCACTAACCATAACTCTAGAATAGCCCTAACCATAGCTCTAGAATACCCCTAACCATAACTCTAGAATAGCCCTAACCCTAACTCTAGAATAGCAGCCTAACCCTAGCTCTAGAATAGCTCTAACCCTAGCTCTAGAATAGCCGTGCCCCTAATACCCTAACCATAGTTCTAGAATAGCCATAACCCTAGCTCTAGAATAGCCCTAACACTAGCTCTAGAATAGCCCTAACTATAGCTCTAGAATAGCCCTAACCCTAGCTTAATAACCTAACCCTAGCTCTAGAATAGCCCTAACCCTAGCTCTAGAATAGCCCTAACCCTAGCTCTAGTATAGCCCTAACCCTAGCTCTAGAATAGCCCTAACTATAGCTCTAGAATAGTCCTAACCCTAGCTTAATACCCTAACCCTAGCTCTAGTATAGCCCTAACCATAGCTCTAGAATAGCCCTAACCCTAGCTCTAGAATAGCCCTAACCCTAGCTTAATACCCCTCTCTAGAATAGCCTTAACTAGCTTAATACCCTAACTATAGCTCTAGTATAGCCCTAACCCTAGCTCTAGAATAGCCCTAACCCTAGCTTAATACCCTAACCATAGCTCTAGAATAGCCCTAACCCTAGCTTAATACCCCTAACCATAGCTCTAGAATAGCCCTAACTATTGCTTTAGAATAGCCCTAACCCTAGCTCTAGAATAGCCCTAACTATAGCTCTAGTATAGCCATAACCATAGCTCTAGAATAGCCCTAACCCTAGCTTAATACCCCTAACTATAGCTCTAGAATAGCCCTAACCATAGCTCTAGTATAGCCCTAAGCCTAGCTTAATACCCTAACCATGTGTATATGATGCCCTAGCGCTGACAGCAGGATCCTTGAGACATAGTCAGTCACACTATCCCAGGATATTTTAGAAAGGTTAAGGTAGCATTGCACATATTTGTCCCATACCCTCTGCTCTCTGTCTCCCCTGCTAGCAAATTTAACTTGTGAATGTACAACATGCACAGATCATGAACCATCATACTTTATCATGCAACAACATACTTTATCATGCAATGTCATACTTCATCATGCAACATCATACTTAATCATGCAACATCATACTTTATCATGCTACATCGTACTTTATCATGCAATAGTACACTTCATCATGCAACATCATACTTTATCATGCAACATCATACTTTATCATGCAACATCATACTTCACCATGCAACATCATGCTTCATCATGCAACATCATACTTTATCATGCAACATCATACTTTATCATGCCGTATCATACTTTATCATGCCGCATCATACTTTTTATTGAACATCATACTTTATCATGCAACATCATACTTTATCATGCAACATCATACTTTATCATGCAACATCACACTTCATCATGCAACATCATACTTCATCATGCAACATCATACTTTATCATGCAACATCATACTTCACCATGCAACATCATGCTTCATCATACTTTATCATGGAACATCATACTTTATCATGCAACATCACACTTTATCATGCAACATCATACTTTATCATGCAACATCATACTTTATCATGCAACATCATACTTTGTTGGAAATGTAATTCCCTTCAGAGGTGGAGAAAACTTCCTTATAGCTTGAGGGACTTGGGAACACTGAGGAGACCCGGACCAGAGCGTCACCCACCTAAGCATGGGAGGGTCGCAGGATTCACACACAACAAATTCAAAACATGCAATTTCATGTAAAAAAAAAATGTTAATAAACTTAATGTTCTCACTCGGCCATAATTAATAAAATAATCACTAAAAAATATTTTTTCATTTAGTAGGTGGTGGAATAGAGTGGAAATGGGAAGGATGTTAAGGTCGCTGGTGTAAGCAGAGTCTGTCTAGCTCATGTAATTTGCCAGTAATAGCTAAACTCTAGCTGCACCTTCTTAGTTTGTAGAGCATGGACCTATCCTTCCTTCCGTTGGTCAACTTCGAGGCCGTCTACTTCTATTTTTTCCACGAAGACTATAACAGGGTTGTGGATCCACGGAAACAAACTACGAGACATTTCAGTGTAGCTCAATAGCTAACAGTTGCTCTGGCAAAGATCGAACAGCATCTGTAAGTTGAACAAACAGTTCAGGATGCAGATCAACAAAAAAACACGATAATTTTCATGAAAAGGGTGAATACGAAAATACTTGTGGACTACTTGTGGATTACTTGTGGACTACTTGTGGACTACTTGTGGACTACTTGTGGACTACTTGTGGACTACTTGTGGACTACTTGTGGACTACTTGTGGACTACTTGTGGACTACTTGTGGACTACTAGTGGACTACTTGTGGACTACTTGTGGACTACTTGTGGACTACTTGTGGACTACTTGTGGACTACTTGTGGACTACTTGTGGACTACTTGTGGACTACTTGTGGACTACTTGTGGACTACTTGTGGACTACTTGTGGACTACTTGTGGACTACTTGTGGACTACTTGTGGACTACTTGTGGACTACTTGTGGACTACTTGTGGACTACTTGTGGACTACTTGTGGACTACTTGTGGACTACTTGTGGACTACTTGTGGACTACTTGTGGACTACTTGTGGACTACTTGTGGACTACTTGTGGACTACTTGTGGACTACTTGTGGACTACTTGTGGACTACTTGTGGACTACTTGTGGACTACTTGTGGACTACTTGTGGACTACTTGTGGACTACTTGTGGACTACTTGTGGACTACTTGTGGACTACTTGTGGACTACTTGTGGACTACTTGTGGACTACTTGTGGACTACTTGTGGACTACTTGTGGACTACTTGTGGACTACTTGTGGACTACTTGTGGACTACTTGTGGACTACTTAGACTTGAACTCCATGCAAAAGGTAATAAGTTTTGCATCTAAAATATAGTTAGCTCCCAAAATAAACTCCCACCCTTCACAATGACGTCATTCTAGATGGTCGCTGCATGATCATCTCCTTAAACACAACAACAACAACAACAACAACAACATGAACACTAAAAAGTAACAAAAAACAAAAGAGGAACACAAGGGTAACCTTACGAGACAACAACACAGCATTAAATACGACCAGATAGGAACACAAGGGTAACCTTACGAGGCAACAGTACAGCATTAAACTACGACCAGAGAGGAACACAAGGGTAAACTTACGAAGCAACAGCACAGCATTTAAACTACGACCAGATAGGAACACAAGGGTAACCTTACGAGGCAACAGCACAGCATTAAACTACGACCTGATAGGAACACAAGGGTAACCTTACGAGGCAACAGCACAGCATTAAACTACGACCAGATAGGAACACAAGGGTAACCTTACGAGGCAACAGCACAGCATTTAAACTACGACCAGATAGAAACACAAGGGTAACCTTACCAGGCAACAGCACAGCATTTAAACTACGACCAGATAGAAACACAAGGGTAACCTTACGAGGCAAGAGCACAGCATTAAACTACGACCAGATAGGAACACAAGGGTAACCTTACGAGGCAAGAGCACAGCATTAAACTACGACCAGATAGGAACACAAGGGTAACCTTACGAGGCAACAGCACAGCATTAAACTACGACCTGATAGGAACACAAGGGTAACCTTATGAGGCAACAGCACAGCATTAAACTACGACCAGATAGAAACACAAGGGTAACCTTACCAGGCAACAGCACAGCATTAAACTACGACCAGATAGGAACTCAAGGGTAACCTTACCAGGCAACAGCACAGCATTAAACTATGACCAGATAGGAACACAATGGTTACCTGACGAGGCAACAGCACATCATTAAACTACGACCAGATAGGAACACAAGGGTAACCTTACGAGGCAAGAGCACAGCATTAAACTACGACCAGATAGGAACACAAGGGTAACCTTACGAGGCAACAGCACAGCATTAAACTATGACCTGATAGGAACACAAGGGTAACCTTACGAGGCAACAGCACAGCATTAAACTACGACCTGATAGGAACACAAGGGTAACCTTACGAGGCAACAGCACAGCATTAAACTATGACCTGATAGGAACACAAGGGTAACCTTACGCGGCTACAGCACAGCATTTAAACTACGACCAGTTGAAACACAAGGGTAACCTTACGAGGCAACAGCACAGCATTAAACTACGACCAGATAGAAACACAAGGGTAACCTTACCAGGCAACAGCACAGCATTAAACTACGACCAGATAGGAACTCAAGGGTAACCTTACGAGGCAACAGCACAGCATTAAACTACGACCAGAGAGGAACACAAGGGTAACCTTACGCGGCAACAGCACAGCATTTAAACTACGACAAGATAGAAACACAAGGGTAACCTTACCAGGCAACAGCACAGCATTAAACTACGACCAGCGACCAGGTAGGAACTCAAGGGTAACCTTACCAGGCAAAAGCACAGCATTAAACTACGACCAGATAGGAACACAAGGGTAACCTTACGAGGCAACAGCACAGCATTAAACTACGACCAGAGAGGAACACAAGGGTAACCTTACCAGGCAACAGCACAGCATTAAACTACGACCAGATAGAAACACAAGGGTAACCTTACGAGGCAACAGTACAGCATTAAACTACGACCAGAGAGGAACACAAGGGTAACCTTACGAAACAACAGCACAGCATTTAAACTACGACCAGATAGGAACACAAGGGTAACCTTACGAGGCAACAGCACAGCATTAAACTACGACCTGATGGGTAACCTTACGAGGCAACAGCACAGCATTAAACTACGACCTGATAGGAACACAAGGGTAACCTTACACGGCAACAGCACAGCATTTAAACTACGACCAGATAGGAACACAAGGGTAACCTTACCAGGCAACAGCACAGCATTAAACTACGACCAGATAGAAACACAAGGGTAACCTTACCAGGCAACAGCACAGCGTTAAACTACGACCAGATAGGAACACAAGGGTAACCTTACGAGGCAACAGTACAGCATTAAACTACGACCAGAGAGGAACACAAGGGTAACCTTACGAAACAACAGCACAGCATTTAAACTACGACCAGATAGGAACACAAGGGTAACCTTACGAGGCAACAGCACAGCATTAAACTACGACCTGATGGGTAACCTTACGAGGCAACAGCACAGCATTAAACTACGACCTGATAGGAACACAAGGGTAACCTTACGCGGCAACAGCACAGCATTTAAACTACGACCAGATAGAAACACAAGGGTAACCTTACCAGGCAACAGCACAGCATTAAACTACGACCAGATAGAAACACAAGGGTAACCTTACGAGGCAACAGCACAGCATTAAAACTACGACCAGATTCTCGCTGTCTTGCTATCAACACAACATCAAACTGACTTGATCTTTCCTGGAGAATCAGTCCTGAGGTTGGCATTGCACGCTAGTATCCGGACCACGCTGCCAGGGTGGTAGATCTCATAGATAGTAATACTAGAGGGGATCACAGAAACCTCGTACTCCAACTCTACACAAAAGCAATCAAGTTTAGCAGCAACATCTAAATTATGTACCTACTCGGAGTTGATACAAATGCAATCCTGCTATATATTCAAATACTTACTCAGAGTTGACATTAAACCAATCATGAAAAAAAAAATATATATATATATATATATACACACGAACATTATAATATAAGATAAGTCAGATGGGGACAATTAATTATATAATTATTACATTCTTCTGAGGTGATTCTTCTGAGGTGATAATAAGTATTATATTCTTCTGGCGTGATAATTAATTATATAAGATATGATAATTAATTATTTAATTATTATATCTTCTTCAACTTCAACAACACAATAATTTTTTTCTCGAAAAATACATCACTTTAACAAACATTTTATGCAGCCTATGTACCCCCCTCCCCCGCTCCTACTCCTCCTCCATATGAACTATTTATAACATGGCACTTCAGTGCTGACCCCGTACTTGCCCTCGTTCAGTTGTTATAGCTGTTTTAAAGCTTAGGGTACATGGCCTGGGGGCATGGCCTAAGGACCCAAAATCGGGTCCAAACCTTTCTTGAGTCCAAAGGTTTAATTATGTGGGATGTTTGTGGGAAGCTCCGAAGAATCTAGTTTGATGCCAATTTGACGAATACTTTAAATGCCCTTCAGTTGCTGAATAGGGAGGGTTTAAGTGACATTCCTTCCCCTAATTGACCCTAATCTACAACATCCTATTTCAGTGCTGACTCTTTACCTGCCCCAGTTTGGGATGCATACGCACCCGCCCACCACATGCAGCATGCATGCACACACACACACTTATATAAACATGTGGTCACCAGGCCATTGCAAATACCTGCAGAGTGTTAGTAAACAACCTTTTGTCACTATAAGAAGCCAGCCCAGTGCACATTATGTTGTCTATCACCCAAAGATTCAGAGGGAAGCTGATGCTAGCAAAACCCATTGACACCAAAGCCCCAGACTTCCCCAACCGACACATAAAAGTGTGAACAAGACAAGTCAGTCACCGACAGAACATAAGTGCTAGCACAGTTGGCTCTCTGGCATACATAACAGTCATTCTTTTTAGAAATGAAATTTGAGAATGCTAATAGCAAACCTATCCCCCTACCCCTCTACCCCCCTCCACACATACACAGACACCACAAAAATATACTCAGGTTAACGTGACATAGAACAGCTACCCACTAAGCATTCAAGTGCTAACTCACTTCACTAAAAGCACGTCCACACAGTGTGAAAGGTTGAGGTCATGGTAGGTGCACTAGTACAAAGGCAATAGAGCATTGATGCTCTTGCAGTGCAGTCACTATATAGAGGATAGGCGTCACATTCTTACTGTAATTATCACATGGTAGCCTCAGTAGCCTGGAATATTTGACTATAAAATTATTCACAAGAAAAAAAAAGTGCCATTTTTTTGGCTGTTTCCCATTAAACAGTTGGCCATAAGAAATTAGAAATTAAACACTCGAGAGATAAAAAAAATTCTGAGACAAATTGCATCGTGTTCTCTTGTCATACTGAAGGGGGATGATAACTTTTACAAGGTGTAATAAAACTCCGACTTTAGAGCTCAATAGATTCTGCACACTTCTCTCTATGAACTTTATATATGGTTCAAAAGATAGCTCTCTCTTTGGGCGTGCTCGCTTTTGATACTAAAAACTGTTGCATAGGTATAAATCATGCCCAAGTTACAGGCAGTAGAAGTTGGGGACCTCAAAACCTGCATGCCTGCAGTTCTAGCTCCTCATTGGAAAGTGCTAGACAGTTAAAATTAGTACCAGTGGCTAGAGGAAGCCCTACTCTATCCAACTGGGCGCTTGACCACGTACTTAAGTTTTAGTACCTAAGGAAACCACTCGTTGCATAGAGTAGGGCTTCCTCTAGCCACTGTTGTTAATTTCAACTCTCTAGCACTTGGCAAGCTGGAGATATTTATGTGGCAAAATCAGGCACTCAGGTTTTGAGGTTCCCCCACTTTAGCTCCAGTAACTTGGCTATAGTTATATGTATGAAAAATGTTTTAGATCAAAAGAGAGCACACAATATTTTGAGATATATATCAAGTCCATACCATGAAGTTTGCAGAATCTATGGAGCTATAAAGTGTTAATCACAAGTTTTTGTTAAAAAAAATGAAAAAAATGGAGGCATTCCCCCCCCTTCAGCTTGTATATAATTATAAGCTATGAAGCTGACCATGAGCTCTTTTGTTCAACACAAAATTCTCAAACTATCTCTTATTTCTTGAACTAAAAAAAGCAAACAGAAAAAAAGGAAGAAAAAAAATTAAAACAACCAATAAGACCAAAAACAAAAACAAAAAACTACGAAAGATTTCCTCAATTGATAAGGATCATTTGCAGGGGGAGAAATGGATTTACAGGTGGCATAACGAAAGGCATAACGAGAGAAAAACAAATAATGATTAACACACAGATGAGGACAACAATTTACCAACGAAGTCTTCACTTATGAAGTTTGGAGCTGATTTTTTCAGTTTCTGGACAGCAGATGGACAAGTCTTCCACCAGATCCCATAGCTCCTCTAAATATAGGAGAGGGGGAGATGTGATGAACATTCTTTGGTGCTGACAGTACAATCATTTCACTTTCAATAGCATGCATTATTGATGCTCATGAGAGCAAGGCCTCATTCTGCAATGAAAACTTCCAATGACATAATCATGTCTAATAAGTGTTGTTATTTGACATTACTTGCTCCATAATCATGTCTTATAAGTGTTGTCATTTGTCATTACTCGCTCCATAATCATGTCTAATAAGGGTAGTCATTAGTCATTACTTGCTCCATAATCATGTTTAATATGGGTAGTCATTAGTCATTACTTGCTCAATAATCATGTTTAATAAGGGTTGTCATTAGTCATTATTTGCTCCATAATCATGTTTAATAAGGGTTGTCATTAGTCATTACTTGCTCCATAATCATGTCTAATATGGGTTATCATAATCATGTCTAATATGGGTTGTCATTACTTGCTCCATAATCATGGGTTGTCATTAGTCATTAGTCATTACTTGCTTGTCTAATAATTATGGGTTGGCATTAATCATTGCTTGTTCCATACTCATGTCTAATAAGGGTTGTCATTACTTGCTCCATAATCATGTCTAATAAGGGTTGTCATTAGTCATTACTTGCTCCATAATCATGTCTAATAATGTAATAATGCAAATAACTCCCACTCTCAGATGCTCCCCTGTGAGGTCCTTCGGACCGCCCCGTCATGGGTGACCTCCCTGTCAGGTGCCTCCCCTGCCCTTTACACTGTTAGAAAGCATGATGGGTTTTTTTGTTTGAAGAGAGCATAAGTAAGATTGAGATCCTGTCTGATTGCTGCCTATAGCTACATGCATGTTTGTCTGGAGAATGAGCTGCTGGCAAGAATAGGTAGTGGCTCAATTAGCTATTTAGCCCATATGAAGTGCTCAGGCGTAGCTAGTAAGCTGAAGGATCTTTGCAGACCTCCCAACCGTCCAGGGATTTAGCCTTTTCAAGATTCTGTCCAGGGGTCCAGGGATTTGCTACATTTGTCCAGGGATTCTCACCCCATAATGATCAAGGTCCAATATACACATTTCTTTTGTGTGGTAAAAATTAGCAATGATCAAGGTCTTCTTTCTGCTGGACTGCAACTTGCAGAAGTTTAAGAAAAACTACCACACAGTCTCAGTCAGAATAATTTGAGTCTGGCAGTGACTAAACTTACATTTTTCATTAGTAAGTATATAGTAGCTAGCTGGCTTCAAATTTTGTGTAAATCTTTTGCTCAGTAGCTATAATATACAGTACACTGTTTGTGGGAGGGGGATGTCCAGGGAAATGACTCATTGTCCAGGGAAAATTGGTCAGGGATTTAGATTTAATCTGTCAAGGTTGGGAGGTCTGTCTTTGAGTTGTTCGAGAAAAACAAAAGGCTCGCTAAGCTGTCTGTTGAAGAGTGATTGGACAAACTGTTGGCCAGGTGGCTCTGAATTTCACTAAAACATTTTTGTTGTTGCTAGGCCAGCTGGCTACGTATATATATGTAACACCCTGAGAAAACGGGTTGGCGACTCTTATCATTAACACTTACCAAAACAAAGGCTACAGTAAAATCTCCATAACGTTCCCCCACCTGAGGTGGACCCGCCAGATTGTTAGCGACATAACTCTCAGTACCTTGCCCCCCATACTGACTTGAGAAGTTGACTACCTGAGAAGCAAACTGGTTTATTAACTTCGCCATCAATGCTACAACTTGATTGCCACCTAGCCCCACCCTTTTTCCAACCCTCTCTTTAAGGTGTGGCTTTAATGAGACCCTTTACCAATCGCTGTATTGGGTGCGGAACAGAGTCGCCTATTATTATTATTATTATTATTATTATGAACTTTACAGCCATGTTGACAGGTGTGAAATGTGTGTGAGTGATATTGGAAATAATGATTGCTGAAGGTCAATGAACCAAGAACTGGTGAAGCCTGAATGAAGAAAAGAAAAAGTAAAAGGAACAATACAGAGTTAATCAGAGTTAATCAGGGGTCCTATTAATATTGATCATATGGCATGGTGCGCAAGGACAAAGATAGTGAAAAGTGCATGTGTCGGCTGGGTCAAAGTGATTTAGGAAATAATGCCATAAGTACGGTACCAGTTGTTTCTTGATAGATAATAGTGATTGTGAAATGTCAATAGGAGGCAGTGCATTCCATAGTAGTACAATGCGGTTGAAGTAGAAATGTCTACTGTTGGAGGAGCGAGTGAATTTGTAGTTTAATTTGTGAAGTGAAGATGACCGAGTAGGGTTGGTAGAGAATGATATGTATTTTTGTATGTCAAAGTTGCTCGAACGATCCTTTAACGATTTTACAAGGAAGTGTCTATAAGTGTCTGCCTTCCTTCTGAGCTCCTTAAGCCAGGTAGGACCAGCCTTACAGATCTCAATGAACTAGTTAAGGTGCATATTTTCCTCTACTGTAGTGAATCTGACCAATATTTATGCGTGACAATGGAGGGCGAATTGAAATCCTTGGCCCGACAATGGAGGGCGAATTGAAATCCTTGGCCCTAACTGCCTAGCTACTCAAAACAAAAACGCACTAATGAGCCAACATGAGTGATAACTAGCACAGGCAAGCAGTGGATTAGAGCTTCAGCTAGAGTTCCGGCCAAGGATTTCAATTCGCCCTCCATTCTCACGCATAAATATTGGTCAGATTCGCTAGGCACAATTAGCGCCGCGTGAATTTCCGCACACAACATTTTTAGCGGGAGAATCTATAGGACTGCCACTGACTTATTGGTCTTACAAGCGCTTGTTGAGAGAGGTATTAGTTGATACTGACACCATCATCAATTGGTGCAAGCAGCATGGGCTTCTGGCTCACTCTATGCCTTGTCATGGGTGGAGGAGCTATGCATGGGAGAATGCAACAGAAACAGATGTGTACAGGTACAGTGCAGCTATAAACATGAGACAGAGAATAATACAACCCTGTTTCTGCAGGTGGAGGTGCCCAGACAGAAACTGCCGGAAGAAGAGGTCCATTCGTCATGCTTCATGGTTTGAAGGCATTCGCCTATCGCTGGAGAAGATCCTAAAGATCACCTATCTGTGGGCAGAGGAAATCCAGCAGATTAATATTAGGAAGTGGGTTGGGATTGCTGAACACACAGGTGTTGACTGGTGCCACTTCCTACGAGAGGTAGGGCTAGGCTAGGGCTATAATAAGCTAGGGCTATAATAATAATAATTTTTTATACTTCATTGCCCTCGCTCTTTACAGGGATGTGCCCAATATCTTGACAGTCATCCCGACATGCTTGGAGGTCCAGGCACTGTTGTTGAAATTGACGAAGCTAAATTTGGCAAAAGGAAATATAATAGGGGCCGAATCACGAATGGGAAGTGAGACCTAGGAGGAGTAGAAACGTGGGCACCGATAAAGTGTTTCTTGCTGTTGTGCCTTGCCGTGATGCCAACACGCTCATCCCTGTTATCCAGAGGTATATATGTGCTTCCTGGCACAGAGATTCATACAGATGAGTGGAGAGCCTATACGAGTCTCGTGGGTATACACACCTTACGGTAAACCATTCCCAGCATTTTGTTGACCCTGCCACCCTGCCACAGGTGCATACACCCAATCCATCAAGGGTACATGAACAAATACCAAGAGGAAAATTGAACCCTCTTGGAAGGGTACCTCATGGAATATGTGTGGAGGAGAAAGTATGGCAAAGAGACTCCATTTGCACAAATTATTAATCATATTTCAGATGTTTACAAAGTTTATTGTATCATAATGTAAAAAAATGTGATGGTGTCAACTAATACCTCTCTCAACAAGCGCTTGTAAGACCAATATGCAGTCCTATAGATTCTCCCGCTAAAAATGTTGTGCGCGGAAATTCATGCGGCGCTAATTGTGGCCCCTAAACTGCAATTGTACCCAGATCTCAATGAACTAGTTAAGGTGCATATTTTCCTCTACTCTAGTGAATCTGACCAATATTAGTGCTTGAGAATGGAGGGCGAATTGAAATCCTTGGCCCTAACTCTAGCTGAAGCCCTAATCCACTGCTTGCCTGTGCTAGTTATCACTCATGTTGGCTCATTAGTGCGTTTTTGTTTTGAGTAGCTTCGTCTTGTTTAAAGGGTTTTGCTCATTTTTATTCTGCTTTATGGGACCACCTCAGCAGGAGCGCTCCTAGCTGGTTGGTGTGCTTCTGCATCCAGTGGTATAATAAATAAACGAGCAGTGTTCCTGCCGAGGTCTCTGCATCACCATCCCACATTCTCCCTCCAACATACTGTAACCTGCTGTACCTTTCGCAGAAGGGAGGAGGGATGAATAGGGATGGTTCCCTGTGTCATGGCAATGTAACAAGAATCCTAGCATTGTCATCTTCATGACATGAGCATAGTTCCTTCAACATAGCACGATGGACTGGCATTATATCTTCATGATAACATCATCAATAGTGCTCTGTGGGCATACTTGACTGCTGATGATGTGTGTGTGAATCCATAAGGCTTGCAAATTTTAAGGAAGGGAGTTGCGGTTCATTATCAATATTAGCTATGCCATATCAAACAATAAATCAATGACGTGCACTGAAGTGCTTGACCCAAGCTGAAGAACTTTAGGATAATGTGAAAGGTAGTCCACAACCAGAAAATTGCTAGCTCAAACAAATCGGTATCAACCACTGTCCACGGCAAGTCAAGTAGAGATGCTGGAAATCAGTGGCTCTTTCCTTTCCTTGTAGACATAGCCACATGGCAGTTATGCACCCCTCAGTCACATTCCTGTTGATGCTTGGCCACTAGTTAATACGTCCTACATTATTCAATTCCCTGATGACCTTTTCTTATGATATCCTTTCGTAGAGAAATCTGAAAAATGATGCGATCATTACAGATTATCAGTAAGGTTTTGAATTTATTCACCGAAAAGAATTTCCTTAGCCATCCTAACTTGGTGTACTCCATTATTTTTTAAGCATGTCGGATCTTCTGATAGTACCTTCAAAGGATTTCTGTCCAATACATATAATTATAGGATTTCCAGCTTCGTAGTTTTTGTAATAATGTTTTCACCTCATTTTGGAGTTTCAGAGTATCATATAATAACTGCTGCATGTATGGTCCTGGCTACACACTGCTGCTGCTATATATGGTCCTGGCTGTACACTACTGCTGCTATGTACGGTCCTGGCTGCACACTACTGCTATGTATGGTCCTGGCTGTACACTACTGCTGCTATGTACGGTCCTGGCTGTACACTACTGCTGCTATGTACGGTCCTGGCTGCACACTACTGCTATGTATGGTCCTGGCTGTACACTACTGCTGCTATGTACGGTCCTGGCTGCACACTACTGCTGCTATGTATGGTCCCAGCTGCATGTCAGCTTACTTTTGTGAATGTCTACTTCCACACTCTACCCTACGCTAGATGATTTAGCTCAGTGTAGTCAGGACAGCCGCGTCGCCCCAGCCCAACTATAATCTTCCTATCACAGTTGAACCTGGAGCCAAAATCAGACACACTCTTATGTCTGTGTTCCCTGGTATTGGACCTAGTCGAACACCGTCTAGCCCTTAGCTAGCAACTTATGAGAATAGGTGTAAATAAGGCACAAACGAGGTGTGCCATTCTTTCACAATAATACAACTCAGTAATACTCAAAAGTACAGTTCTCAATACAGTTCTCAATACATACTTACAACTTCAGTTCTAGTATTACCTAGACTAACTCTCCCTTTCGTCTAATCACGCTTCATACTCATATCTAAAGAGTATGCGTCCCACTGCAATTATGTGCTCCCAAGTATTTACTCTTATATCTGAAATAGACGTAACCCTAGTGGTGTCCGTCCCTAGTGAGGTGAAAATTGCTCAGCCATTTTATGTCCCATGCTGCCTGGAAGATTGAGTTCCTCTTCCTGCAGGGACGTTGTCTCAATCAGGCAGCACCCCGCTCCGGCGCTGGGTCCACCTAAAAAATGCGACAGCACTTCACTATCTACCACAGTTGCTCCGTACAAGGCGGCTGCGGTGTTTGCTGGGATAAAGACCGGGTCGGTTTGGTACTTGTTTCCCTCCAAGAACACTTGCTTGTGCCCTTTTATGTAGAACTGCCATTTCACACTGCCCCCAGGAACGAGGACTGTGCAGGGAGTTGACCCCTTGGGTAAGGCTACATACTCGGAATGAATAATTCGTTTACTCCTATCAGTTCCCCCTATCCCCATCTTTTTGCAGTAAGGAAGTCTCTTTGGACAAGAGGCATAGCTCAGGACGCGTGGACGTGCGTTGCAGTGTGCTCATCTGCACTGTCCGACCAGTGGGATGCTCACTTGACAGCACCACCCTTTGGGTCATCAGCCTGGCGTCTAGCCCCGGCTCATTTGCGTCTGTCGGCCAGTAATAATCTTCGTGAGTCACATCCTGCCCAGCAGTGTTTCGTGTTCCAAATCACCCCATTAGCCGCCAAGCGCCAAGCTGTAGCCCACTCGGAGTTAGATGTCAGAGGGACTATTTCTCGGAGCACACGTTGCAAGGAAACATCAAAGATGGCCATATTAATGAACAACGCCTCCAGATGGTTACGCATGGCGTTGTTGTTATCAGCAAACACAACCGGGCCCACGATGTTGTTACCCGGTGCGCTATTCATCACGGGATAGATGTTTTCACCGTGCCAACCATCTCCAAGACCTATCTGCAGCGGTGATTCTCCTATGTATGTCCTGCGAGTCCGTAATAACGAACAAGAATCTCATGGATCCGGGGATGCGAACCAGCCCATTCGCAGGGACGTATTTGGTCACAATTCCTCTCCCTCCCACGATAGCCGGTGGGTGCTGGTCATCCACGTACCTATACTGGTGGCAGGCGATGTTTGGCGTGAAGTAAGGATAGTTGAGTCTTGCCAATATTATGCGAATCGCGTTTCCGATCCCATCTTCCATATCGGACGTCCGGATCAGAATCACAGCCACGTCCATCCCCCAGTTAGCCGGAGTTCTCTCCTCGATCCACTCACTTGGCCTAAACGGCCACACCCTCATCCCCACTCCAGCCTTGCGAGTGCGAAATTTGTAAATGACGCCGCAGCCACTGCCCAGTCAGGCAAGTCGAGTCCCAGAACCGTAGCAGAAGCAAGCCCCTGGAGAGGCAATCGTCTGGCAGCATCGATGCCTTTGGTGCCAATTATTCGCAGCTCTCCTCATATACCAGCTTGAATAGTACTCATTCATTCCGGTCTCACACCTACTTCCAACACTAGCTGCATACCGAAGCAATTTGGTGATCACCCCCACCATGGAGTGCACAGCTCCAGATTCTGTGGCGCACAGTACGCTGCCCAGGAAATGTACAACCACATCAGCGCTTGTCCTTTCGTGTTGGGTCTTATTTGTGAACTGTACTCGCTCACATTCCCTGTCTCGATAACCGGCACCAGTTTTGAAAACATGGCGCTCTTCAAATATTGCAGACCAGACGGCTCTATATTGGCCAAACCATAAAATAGAATAGGCATGAACCTCCAGTCCAGCCTCTCCCGCTCACATTTCCAGTTCGCACACATGGTCACTTTGCGCTGCCCGATGTCTGCGTGCCACCAGAAAGCTGTTTGGATTGCGGTGCAGCCAAACCTCGATGCTGAAAACACCACCATGTTAGAGAAGTACATGCCATGGTCCAGAGTGTCCTGGCTTATGATGCTACGACAAATATATATATAAAATGGTGGAGTTTGAGATGTTTGTGAAGTCTGCATGGCTTAGTTACTCGATTACTACCAGCTGTGCAATGTACGGGATAAGCTGGTTCTCAATGAAACCCTGCATCACCGCAGACATTTCCGATTCACTCATCTCTCCCACTGGCGCATCTCCTACAATCTTCGAAATTATGGATCCCACAACGGGATCTTCCCCAACAAGTCCTTCGCTATCTTTCCTATGAATCCGAGCATGTCGATCCTCTCTCTCGAGGCTGACACATGCTTTGCGGCCTGCCTCAAAACGTAGCTAGCCACTCCTAGTCGGCGGGCTCTAACTTGGTTTGCCAAAGCCTGCCCTGCGGCCAAACTCCCAGCCCGTACCGCTCCTGGCACTGCCTGCCTAAGACTGGTCCCCTTACCAAGCGCCTCCTTTGCCACAGCCAATCGTCTCTCGAATACTTTCTTAGCTGCCTCTTCTGCTGCCCTCGCTACTTCGTGAGCTATGCCTCCTGTAGACAATGCTGGTAAGGTAGGAGTAGCCGGCACCGGCTGATTTCTTGTACTCAGCCTGCCTTCATGATCCGTCCGTTTTGCAGCTGGGGCACTGCCCTCAAATAAATTGGATGGAATCGGGGTCACCGTGGTGTTGTCCTCAACGGCTCTGTCCCCTGCGATATCCCCACTCCTGCCCAGCCATATCTCTCAGTTCTGGATGGCGAGCGTCTCCTGATGACGCGATCGTGTTCACTAGCGGCTCCACACGCCTTCTCAGCACCTCTCCCTATCCTCTCTTCGGCCTCCGATGACTCCGGAAACAGGGAACCCTCAGGGAGTGATGCGGTACTCAAAAAGAAATGTATCGAATAACAAAAAATATATATAAAACGAGACCGAAATTTCAAATCTCGATGGAAAAAATCGGCAGAAAATTTTTAGTCTCCGAGCACCCTAGCTGCTCTTCTCAAACTACTCTTCAAGGCTGTAACAAAAATCAGTTCAAAATCGCTCTGATTCGAAAGTCGACACTCAAAAAGATTTTCTCTACACTTTCATGGACAGGAAATGCACTGCTGCTATGTATGGTCCTGGCTGCACACTGCTGCTGCTATGTATGGTCCCAGCTGCAAACTACTGCTGCCATGTATGGTCCTGGCTGCACACTAGTGCTGCTATGTATGGTCCTGGCTGCACACTACTGCTGCTATGTATGGTCCTGGCTTTTGTTTGTCTAAAAGGCTCTATAGCTCAGCTGTCTGTTGAAGAGTGATTGGACAAACTGTTGGCCAGGTGGCTCTGAAGTTCACTAAAACATTTTAGTTCTTGCTAGGTATGTATATGTAACGGCCTGAGAAAACGGGTTGGCGACTCTTATCATTAACACTTACCAAAACAAAGGCTACTGTAAAATCGCCATAACGTTCCCCCACCTGAGGTGGACCCACCAGATTGTTAGCCACATAATCCTCAGAACCTTGCCCCCCATACTGACTTGAGAAGTTGACTACCTGAGAAGCAAACTGGTTTATTAACTTCGCCATCAATCCTACAACTCGATTGCCACCTAGCCCCACCCTTTTTCCAACCCTCTCTTTAAGGTGTGGTTTTAATAAGACTCTTTACCGATCACTGTGTTGGTCGCCTATAAGTGTCTGCCTTCCTTCTGAGCTCCTTGAACTTAGGACCAGCCTTACAGATCTCAATGAACTAGTTAAGGTGCATATTTTCCTCTACTCTAGTGAATCTGACCAATATTTATGCGTGAGAATGGAGGGCGAATTGAAATCCTTGGCCCAACTCTAGCTGAAGCCCTAATCCACTGCTTGCCTGTGCTAGTTCACTCATGTTGGCTCATTAGTGCGTTGTTTTTTTAGTAGCTTCGTCTTGTTTAAAGGTTTTGGCTAATTTTTATTCTGCTTTATGGGACCACCTCAGCAGGAGCGCTCCTAGCTGGTTGGTGTGCTTCTGCATCCAGTGGTATACTAAATAAACGATGTTCCAGCCGAGGTCTCTGCATCACCATCCCACATTCTCCCTCCAACATAACCTGCTGTACCTTTCGCAGAAGGGAGGAGGGATGAATAGGGATGGTTCCCTGTGTCATGGCAATGTAACAAGAATCCTAGCATTGTCATCTTCATGACATGAGCATGGTTCCTTCAACATAGCACGATGGACTAGCATTACATCTTCATGATAACATCATCAATAGTGCTCTGTGGGCATACTTGACTGCTGATGATGTGTGTGTGAATCCATAAGGGTTGCAAATTTTGAGGAAGGGAGTTGCGGTTCATTATCACTCCAAACAATATTAGCTATGCCATATCAGATAATAAATCAATGACGTGTGCTGAAGTGCTTGACCCAAGCTGAAGAACTTTCGGATAATGTGAAAAGTAGTCCACAACCATAAAATTGCTATATAGCACAAATCTGTCCATAAGTAGAGATGCTGGAACTCAGTGGCTCTTTCCTTTGCCTTGTAGACTTAGCCACATGGCAGTTATGCAGCCCTCAGTCACATTCCTGTTGATGCTTTGCCACTATAATAGTTAATACGTCGTACATTATTCAATTCCCTGATGACCTTTTCTAATGATATCCTTTCGTAGAGAAATCGGAAAAATGATGCGATCATTGAATAGGAGATCATTACAGATCATCAGATCATCAGTGAGGGTTTGGCTTCCAGAATTAATTCAACAAAAAGAATTTCCTTAGCAATCCTAACTTGGTGTACTCCATTATTTTTGAAGCATGTCGGATCTTCTGATAGTACTTCAAAGGATTTTTGTCCAATACATATATAGGATTACCAGCTTTGTGGTTTTTGTAATAAATGTTTTCACCTCATATTGTGAGTTTCAGTGTATCATATAATAACTGCTGCATGTATGGTCCTGGCTGCACACTGCTGCTATATATGGTCCTGGCTGCACACTACTGCTATGTATGGTCCTGGCTGCACACTACTGCTATGTATGGTCCTGGCTGCACACTGCTGCTATATATGGTCCTGGCTGCACACTGCTGCTATGTATGGTCCTGCCTGTACACTACTACTGCTATGTATGGTCCTGGCTTTTGTTTAAAAGGCTATATAGCTCAGCTGTCTGTTGAAGAGTAATTGGACAAAACTGTTGGACAGGTGGCTCTGAAGTTCACTAAAACATTTTAGTTGTTGCTAGGTATATATGTATGTAACGGCCTGAGAAAACGGGTTGGCGACTCTTATCATTAACACTTACCAAAACAAAGGCTACTGTAAAATCGCCATAACGTTCCCCCACCCGAGGTGAACCCGCCAGATTGTTAGCGACATAACCCTCAGAACCTTGCCCCCCATACTGACTTGAGAAGTTGACTACCTGAGAAGCAAACTGGTTTATTAACTTCGCCATCAATGATACAACCACCTAGCCCCACCCTTTTTCCAACCCTCTCTTTAAGGTGTGGCTTAAGACCCTTTACCAATCGCTGTATTGGGTGCGGAACAGAGACATTGTCGCCGTTAAGTATGTGCCTTCCTTCTGAGCTCCTTAAGCCAGGTAGAACCAGCCTTACAGATCTCAATGAACTAGTTAAGGTGCATATTTTCCTCTACTCTAGTGAATCTGACCAATATTTATGCGTGAGAATGGAGGGCGAATTGGCCCTAACTCTAGCCGAAGCCCTAATCCACTGCTTGCCTGTGCTAGTTATCACTCATGTTGGCTCATTAGTGCATTTTTGTTTTGAGTAGCTTCGTCTTGTTTAAAAGGTTTTGGCTCATTTTTATTCTGCTTTATGGGACCACCTCAGCAGGAGCGCTCCTAGCTGGTTGGTGTGCTTCTGCATCCAGTGGTATAATAAATAAACGAGCAGTGTTCCTGCTGAGGTCTCTGCATCACCATCCCACATTCTCCCACCAACATAACCTTCTGTACCTTTCGCAGAAGGGAGGAGGGATGAATAGGGATGGTTCCCTGTGTCATGGCAATGTAACAAGAATCCTAGCAGTGTCATCTTCATGACATGAGCATGGTTCCTTCAACATAGCACGATGGACTGGCATTACATCTTCATGATAACATCATCAATAGTGCATACTTGATTGCTGATGTGTGTGTGAATCCATAAGGGAAAATTTATTGCGGTTAAATATCACTCCAAACAATATTAGCTATTCCATATCAAACAATAAATCAATGACATGCACTGAAGTGCTTGACCTAAGCGGAAGAACTTTAGGATAATGTGAAAGGTAGTCCACGACCAGAAAATTGCTAGCTCAAACAAATCAGTACCAACCACCACGGCAAGTGAGAGATGCTGGAAATCAGTGATAGCCACATGGCAGTTATGCACCCCTCAGTCACATTCCTGTTGATGCTTGGCCACTAGTTAATACGTCGTACATTATTCAATTCCCTGATGACCTTTTCTTATGATATCCTTTCGTAGAGAAATCGGAAAAATTATGCGATCATTGAATAGGAGATCATTACAGATCATCAGTGAGGGTTTGAACGTCTAGAATTAATTGACCGAAAAGAATTTCCTTAGCCATCCTAACTTGGTGTGGTGTACTCCATTATTTTTTAAGGATGTCGGATCTTCTGATAGTACCTTCAAAGGATTTCTGTCCAATACATATACTGTATAGGATTTCCAGCTTCGTAGTTTTTGTAATAATGTTTTCACCTCATTTTGGAGTTTCAGTGTGTATCATATAATAACTGCTGCATGTATGGTCCTGGCTGCACACTACTGCTATGTATGGTCCTGGCTGCACACTGCTGCTATGTATGGTCCTGGCTGCACACTACTGCTATGTATGGTCCTGGCTGCACACTGCTGCTATGTATGGTCCTGGCTGCACACTGCTGCTGCTGTGTATGGTCCTGGCTGCACACTTCTGCTGGTCCTGGCTGCACACTATTACTGCTATGTAGTCATGGCTGCACACTACTACTGCTATGTATGGTCCTGGCTGCACACTGCTGCTATGTATGGTCCTGGCTGCACACTACTGCTATGTATGATCCTGGCTGCAAACTGCTGCTATGTATGGTCCTGGCTGCACACTGCTGCTGCTATGTGGTCATGGCTGCAAACTACTGCTGCTATGTATGGTCCTAGCTGCACACTACTGCTGCTATGTATGGTCCCAGCTGCACACTATACTGCTATGTATGGTCCTGGCTGCACACTACGGCTATGTATGGTCCTGGCTGCACACTGCTGCTGCTATGTATGGTCCTGGCTGCACACTACGGCTATGTATGGTCCTGGCTACATACTGCTGCTATGTATGGTCCTGGCTGCACACTACTACTGCTATGTATGGTCCTGGCTGTACACTGCTGCTATGTATGGTCCTGGCTGTACACTGCTGCTATGTATGGTCCTGGCTGTACACTGCTGCTATGTATGGTCCTGGCTGCACACTACTGCTGCTATGTATGGTCCTGGCTGTACACTGCTGCTATGTATGGTCCTGGCTGCACACTACTGCTGCTATGTATGGTCCTGGCTGTACACTGCTGCTATGTATGGTCCTGGCTGCACACTGCTGCTGCTATGTATGGTCCTGCCTGTACACTGCTGCTATGTATGGTCCTGGCTGCACACTGCTGCTGCTATGTATGGTCCTGGCTACATACTGCTGCTATGTATGGTCCTGGCTGCACACTACTACTGCTATGTATGGTCCTGGCTGTACACTGCTGCTATGTATGGTCCTGGCTGTACACTGCTGCTATGTATGGTCCTGGCTGCACACTACTGCTGCTATGTATGGTCCTGGCTGTACACTGCTGCTATGTATGGTCCTGGCTGCACACTGCTGCTGCTATGTATGGTCCTGGCTGTACACTGCTGCTATGTATGGTCCTGGCTGCACACTGCTGCTGCTATGTATGGTCCTGCCTGTACACTGCTGCTATGTATGGTCCTGGCTGCACACTGCTGCTGCTATGTATGGTCCTGGCTGCACAATACTACTGCTATGTATGGTCCTGGCTGCACACTACTGCTGCTATGTATGGTCCTGGCTGCACACTGCTGCTATGTATGGTCCTGGCTGCACACTACTGCTGCTATGTATGGTCCTGGCTGTACACTGCTGCTATGTATGGTCCTGGCTGCACACTACTGCTGCTATGTATGGTCCTGGCTGTACACTGCTGCTATGTATGGTCCTGGCTGCACACTACTGCTGCTATGTATGGTCCTGGCTGTACACTGCTGCTATGTATGGTCCTGGCTGCACACTACTGCTGCTATGTATGGTCCTAGCTGCACACTACTGCTATGTATGGTCCTGGCTGCACACTACTACTGCTATGTATGGTCCTGGCTGCACACTCTGCATCAGAGATAGCAGCATGCAAGAGAGTATCTGCTGCATTGTGTATATAGCCTTCCAGGAATATGTTATAACTGATACGCAAACCTATCCAATCTGAGATGAAGCCTAACACACTTGGAGGCAGTTCATCCATTTTTTTTTAATGCCGAGCGAATGAACAAGAGGCTTATGATCGTGTTTGATTTTGACTTAACGGCCCAAGAGTAGTCATGGAAGTTTCCATATACTCATGTTACAGTAAATACCTCTTTTTCAATCTCTGCATATCTCTAAGCATCAGTGAGTGTCCATGAAAGATATGAAAAGATCTCCATTTGTGTGCTCTCTTGTAAGACAGCTGTTCCTAACCTAAAGGAAAATTATCGGCTGAAACCTTCATATTGACCTGTGGATCATATAAAGCCAGCACAGTAAGCTCTTCTTTGACAGTGTAAAAGGCCCCTCTTGTTCTGGTCCCCATATCCAAGCATTTGGAGACTCAGTAGCTCATTCAGTGTTTGACTCAGATGAGCCATACAAGGAGATTTCCAAGCTGGTTAACCACGCCTAGGCCTAAGGTCAGTCACTGACGGTGATTTTCCCATACTCACGGAGTGTACTGCTTCTATCTTGTTGGGGAACAATCTTGCCCCAACGTATGCTACACACCCAACTTGAGCTAAACGAGCCAATCCAGTCAGAGTGGTAGGTATGCTGCCACCAGAGTCAAGTCTTACTATCCCCTTCTCCCAAGAGATAAGGTTTTTATTCCTTATATAAAAAGTAGGTTAAAAGTAGAACAGCAAGACAGAACCGACTAGTCACGTGCTCAGCTGGGGCTTTTATAGGCTCCAGCAGAGCTACAAAAAATTACCAAATAAGGAAATACATGTGTGTGTGTGTGTGTGCAGGGTTCGTGTTGGGTTCAGTTTGCAATAAGCATATTCTAAGGATGAAAACAGAAATCAAGGCTGACATGAACATGATACAATTTTAATATCTATACAACAAGCATTCACTACAACACATAACTGTTTATTATTCCTAATGTCCCTGAGCTTCACTGGGGCATAACACTACCAATCTTGATTAGTAGATTGCCCAACTTTACAAATTCGTTGTTAACCCACTCACCGTCATAAGTGTATATATACGTCCAAACCACATAATGATCGGGGAAATATCATAAAAAATCGGTTGTAAATTAAGCAAAAAATTGCTCAATTCTTGCTCCACGTACATGCCCTTTCTGATCAAGTTGGAAATGACGGTCAGACTAACTTTAGACCAAGTTCTTTCTAGGATTCAAGACGACGACTACGGCCTATCAGAGGACGACAGTAGCAGCGAGGAAGGTGAAGTCCTACCTTGGGAAGAGTAGCATTGATCCTGAAGTTGTGCTATCGATGGGTCGGGAGATACTTTTGGACAAATCTTCTGGCGAGCCAAGCGATGCCACTCGAGATGTCTGTTTGGGCGGAGGAAGTCTAGCAGTGACGAAGAAGACTATGCCAGTGAGATTGTTTATAGCTAGCTAAGTAGCTCGCAAGTAAAGCATCTTCTGGATAGAATGGTTTAGCTGTTCTTTGTGGGACAATCCATATATAAATTCATTAGGTTGAGGAGGCAAGTTTAGGTTGACATTATTCTTTTTAGGTATGGTGCAACCAACCCTTTCACTGTCACCCTCCCTCATAGTCACTTCTTGTGGAGTTCATACTCCTTCATACTCCTTCAAGGCCTGTTGATCAGCGTAGTCGCAGAGCTAGGGGCAGAGCTAGGAGTAGTCAACTTGCACGTCCAAGTACACATAGTCAAGTAACTTCCAGTATTCATTTGGATACCTCAATGGCTTCTTGTACCAGTCATTCTAGTGGTTCTTCAGCTGGTCCAAGTACAAGTTCTTTTGTAAGTCGTTCCACTGCTTCTGTAGCATCCCTTTCTGCTTCGGCAACCACATTTGGTGGACCAGTTACCCATCATTTGGATGTTGTGAGACTGGCAGTTGGAGAAAGGAGGAATCATCAGCAACTCACTTCACATATTCTGAGTGCCTAGCCCTGATCTAACCTCCACCTCTTCAGCTTATGATTTGTTTTGCAAGTATTTTACTGAAGATGTGTGGACACTACTTGTAACTCAGACCAACTGCTATGCCGACATTACTCATAGCCACACACCTCGTCCTCGTTCATGGGTACCTACTACTATACCAGAGATGAAGGCATTTGTTGGCCTCTTGATTTACTTGGGAATCCTATAAATTTCTCTGTTAGAATTGTATTGGTAATCGTTAGATCATCACATAGCAACTCCTGGTATTGCAGAAGTTATGCCACTTACGCGGTTTCAACAGCTTTTTTGTTTTTTTAACCTCAGTGGTTCTGTTGTTCCATCACTTGGCCAGCCTGGGCATGATCGCCTTTACAAGGTTCGACCACTTTTGGACTTGGTCATCCCTAAGTTTGCTGAGCAGTACAAAGTTCATAAGCAAGATCTATTGATGAATCCATGATCAAGTTCTAGGATAGGCTTGGTTTCAAGCAATACATGAAAGGTAAGCCCATCAAGTGGGGTATAAAAGGTGTTGTGCTTGCAGATGCCACCAATAGCCATATTTCAAAGATCCAGATATATACTGGTGAATAACTGGGTAGTACTGCTGATGTTGGGCTGTGTACAAGAGTTGTTTTAGAACTCATGGATGGCTTGGAGGGTAAGGGCACGAATTATATACAGACAACTTCTACACTAGCCCTATATACCCTGTACCTAACACTCTATAACAAAGGCATCAATGCATGTGGTACAGTCCGGAGCAACAGACGGGAGTTTCACAAAGAGTTGATCACAAAGGCCACTAGAAACAACCGTGGCTATTATGACTATAGGACAAATGGCCCACTTCTAGGTGATGTGTGGATTGATAAGAGGACCATTTACTTCTTGTCCAACTTTCACTGCTGAGTCTGCTGCCTCTGTGAAGCGGCATAGATTGGATGGACCTCAGGAAGATGTTTCTTGTCCACCCCTTCTGGTTGATTACCAGCAGTACATGAGAGGAGTGGATGTTGGTGATAAGATGACAGAGTACTACAATATTGGAAGAAGGAGTAAAAAATGGTGGAGGAGGGTTTTGCTTACATAGTAGAGGCTAGTATCCTGAACAGCTATGTAATGGACTCGCATCTTCATCCAGCTGAACACTTTGTCAAAGGGGCATAAGAAGAAGGATTTCCTTGCTTTCCGCCTAGAGCTAGCCAGGGAATTGATAGGCTGCTACTCTTCTCGCCAGCGTATTAGCCGTCCTCGCTCGGTTGAGCACCAACGCCTGGAAAGGCTAAACATTTCTTTAGGGCATTGGTCACAGCCTATTGAAAAGGCCAGACGATGTGTGGTTGTCACGGGCACTGCATTTCGGAGCGGAAGTGCTGACACACAGTTCGGGTTCGTTCGGTATTGCTCGGTAACTGTATACCGTGTCTCTGCTCCTTTAAGCCGTCGACTATAAAAGGCGACGGGTCGGTCCTGTCCATCTCCTCCCGCTTGGCTGAGTACCACTCCTATTCCGATTCCAGAAGCGTTGGTGTGTAGGATGAAAAGTTTTTCGGGGTCTGGGCTGATGAGGACCGGTTCTTCTGAAAACACCTTTATGTCCTGGAATGCTCGTTCCCTGTCACTGGTCCACTCCACCATGTCTGGAGCATTCTTCCGTGTTGTGTCAGTAAGGGGTACTGCCATCGATCCATATCCTGGGATGAATCGTCGATAGTAGTTTGACAGGCCTAGGAATGCCCACATCTCCTTCTTTCGGATGGGCTTGGGATACATCTGGATGGTCTCAATTTTTGCCTGCAGTGGTCGTACTTGTCCTCGGCCTACTCGGTGGCCCAGGTACTGGCAGTCAGATCTTGCCAGCTGACATTTCTGTGCCTTCAAGGTCAGTCCCAGTTCTCCCATTCGGGTTAGTACAGCTTCCAGATGGGACAGGTGTTCATCAAATGTCAGAACAATATCATCAATGTATGCTGCAGCAAAGGAAGCCAGTGCTGCATTCATCATTCGCTTAAATACTGAGGGAGCGTTTTTCAGACCAAATGGCATTTGCAGAGGTACTCCCATTTCCCTCTTGGCGTGATGAAAGCTGTTTTTGGAATTGAATCATGGTGCACTGGTACCTGATGGTATCCTCTTGCTAAATCCAGTGTGTGGTAATGGAAACAGGTCCGGTTTGGTGATTCCATTCAATAGTCTATAGTCCACGCATAGTCTCACTCCGCCATCTGCTTTGGTGACTAGCACAACTGGTTATGCCCATGGGCTTCCCGATGGTCATCCATTTTCCAACAACGTCTTACCTTCATCCTCCAGTTTCTTTTGCTTGTCTGCCGGCATTCGGTAGGGCAGTTGACTTAATGGATAGGCATCTCCTGTCTCAATTCATATCTCTTGACCTGCAGCACATCCTGGCTTGTTCGAAGTCCCATTCCCAGTGACCGGTACAGCTCCTTCATCAGCCGTCCTGTGAAGTTCGATCCGCAATCTGTTAAGATCTCCTTCGGTACGCCTGTCCTGGTGAAAAGAACGAGGAGTTCATCTGCCACTGTCTGACTGTCTGTAGAGTGCAGTGCTATAGCCTCAGGCCAACGCGTTGCATGGTCCACAATCACCAAAATATGTTTCTTTCCAGTTCGGGTGCGGGGTAGTGGTCCAACCATATCCATCCCAATTCTCGAGAATGGTTCATCTATCACCGGTAGAGGGCGAAGTGGGGCTGGCTGCTTCCTCCAACGTGCAACCTTCTTTGGTTGCTTCTTCCAGTTTCTACTGGACTTCCTGCTGCTTACTTCTGTCGGTTTTGCTCGTGGTATCTCCCGTTCTCCTTGTTGAGAATTTGGCGAGGAGCGCCGCAAATGCCTGGTCCCTCTCGTCTTCCCGTCTCGAACATTCACGTTCTCTTTCTTCTTCTCTTATTGCCCGGTCGCGATCCATTCCCTCAGCCTGTGCTTACCTGGGAAGTGGCGTAGTTGACGGTGATGCTATGGCAGCTATAACAGAAGCTGTTGGCACCGACCACGAAGCAAGTTTTCAAAGTATAGGTCGCCCTACTCTGCCAAGCGAAGCTTCAGACGATAGCGATGATCATGAAGACTTCCCCCAAGGTAAGAATAGATAAGAGTTGTATAGTAAAGCCTAGTAAAGCCTAGTAACTAGCATTATAATAAGAACACTATTTCTCCTTGGAAGGTAGTCACTCATGGACCTGGAGGAGGATGAGGAAGCAGCAGAGGAGAAGACAGGGTTGAAGGAGAGGTTATTATTTATATATATATATATTTTTTATAATGTAGCATTATTTGTTTGTCTGAGTTATGCTGAACATGCAGACCTTCACAGTGCCAAACATTTCCCTTTTATTTTTTAACTATATTTATTTATATTTATGTTATGCACACTTATGCACACTTTGCACATACTTTTATTTATTTTTCAGTACTGTGGACCCTAGCCCTTACTTCCTCTTTGTTATGCTATTCACATCTTTGTGGTTTGTTATAAAAATGTTGTTGACAAATAGTTGTTGTTGACCAAACGTTGACTAGCTAACATTGCTGATTTCATGTGTATGAAACCGAGCTGAAATAGCCTTTTCAACTTATAATGATATTCACATCTTTGTGGTTTGTTATTGTGGTTTGTTATAATCAACCAAAAAATTGTTGTTGACAAACAGTTGTTGTTGACCAAAAGTTGACCGGCTAACATTGCTGGTTTCATGTGTAATATGAAATTGAGATGATATAAACCCGATATAAACCCTTTTATTTTACTTCCTGTCTCTTATAACAATATTCACATTTCTTTGGTTTGTTGCTAAGCAACTAAAATTTACCATAACGTCCGTTCACGCATCAGCTATCACCAGATATATAGTTATTGGGTATTTGTCTTCATGTGGTCCTCTATAAATAAAAAAATGTGAAATTGAGTCAGTTTTTGTAAAAAGTCCTCCGTAAATCTGCCAGTGAAAGGGTTAAAGTAGTCAAAAGACTGATGAATGTCTACAGAACATGTATTTATATATATGAAATGCCACTATTTAAACTTCAATAACATTCTCAAGGAACTCTCAGTTGACATAATGAAATTATGATGACCTCAATTAATCAACTTGAAATTTACTCTTTGGACATTTTGCTTTGGTGAAGGCTAGAGCATCTAGTCGAAACATCGAGAGAGAAAATTTCAAGTTGATTATTAAGAAGGCCACTGTAATTACAATAACATTAGAATGAGTTTCTCGATTATCTACACACTTGATGTTTCCACCACATATCCATATAGCCCACATTGGACCCTTTACCACACACACTCCCACCCACACTTTGTAAGGATATAATATACTTAATTTGTAAAGGATATAATATACTTCGGTCATCCTGAATTTCTAGGCAAGAGGAAGCCAAAAGGTAACATCACCTTCTCTTGCAAATGGACAATCTATGAAAAAGGTTATCATCTTATCGATCCAAGTGACACCACCTAGCCCACTATATTGCAGGTAGGGCCGAGCATAGTCAGTATCGATTCTTACATCACGTCCTAGCAGTTCATCATCTTGGTGACATTATCAGCATTGTCCAATTGATCCAGTCATTCAGCCCATTCATACATGCTCAGTGAGCTTATCCTGTATAGTTCAGCCTTTTCAAAATTCCTCCTATATATCCCCCCCCCCCCCCCCCCCCCCCCAATAGGGCCTTTGAATCAGAAGATTGTCAAATTGCAGACATAACATTTTAATCACTACCCTAGCCACAACCCTATAATCATGTCCCTAAATGTAGTCTTAGCTGAAGGTTAACATACTCATTTGTAAACTGGTACAATGCACTTCATGAAAATTCAAGATTCACTAATTCATAGGAGAGAGCAGATAATTTTCGGAGATACCTTAGAGAGGGCAGGGGATTCCTCACCCAGATTACTCAGATGGAAAATCAACATGCTCATTGATACATAACAACCTGGCAGTATTAACAAGGCTTCCACGTGCGCTGGAGTAGTAGGTTTCCTGGAGAAGGTAAAGGTATGACAAGCATGCTAGATAGGGTTGGAGGATACTTTGTGCCACTGGTTGTAGAGACACCAGATATGTGGCCCTTGGGGATGTTGATGTACACAACAGCGAGAACCAGCTCACATATAGTGGTTTGCTATCTCAAGAAGTGGCAAAAAATCTTGTGCAATAACTGGTAATGAGACTATGGTTGTATAACAAGAATACTTGACTAGTTTTTCAAAACCATAATTTGGGTGTGACATTAATTTGTATTGGCATTTGTTGATGTGAGTGTATTGATGAAGTCTTTATGATGTTTTGTTGTTGTTGTTGGTGGTTACTACTACTGTACTACTACTACTATACTATATATTATTATTATTATTATTACTACTACTACTATTATTATTACTACTATATATTATTATCATTATTATTATAAAATCACCTTAATAATCAACTCAAATTTTATTCACTCGACGTTTCAACTAGATGCTCTAGTCTTCATCATCATTCCTGATGAAGTCTAGAGCATCTATATAGTTGAAACATCAAGTGAGTACAAACAAATTTATGTTGATTATTGAGAAGGTTATTGTAATGAATATTGGATATTTGAATAGCAAGAACTTGCATTGTATATAATAGCTTCTAGATTTGGCTAGAGATAAAGTGGTTGGTGAGGGCATGCAATAAATATGATATTCAAAGATAAATCAAAGATAAAGAATAACAATATGTCTACTTAATGATGTCAAATAAAGGAAAATATTAAAATCACCTTCTCAATAATCAACTTCAAATTTTATTCACTCGACATTTTGACTAGATGCTCTAGCCTTCCATCAGGAATAATGAGATGCTAAGGGCCTGATATATACCGGTACTACTGTGAAACCTTTCTTGTCGCTAACTTTGGAATATTTTGCTCTAACTCATTCCACCACAGTTACCACAGAAGGAAAAATCAAAGAATGTCAGACGAGGACAAGATTTGCAGATTCTAAAGACTACTGAATACAAATGCACCAAGCGACTTGACAGGAAACTTATGATAATTGTAGACAGTAATTGGTGTGTCACCATGACAGTGAAGCTGCTTACATGTGCAGAACTGATACTTTTCAACAACAGCAAGCCAGCACTTCACAGCAATACATACATACAAATGCCTAACACTGACAGTTTGTAATGACAAGACACATAAAGTCAAAAAAACCTCATCTAAAATTTACAACACAGAAACCAGTCTCCAATTGTAGTATATAGTGGCAGGTATATAGATTGGCTTTCCTTATTCCTTTTAGAAATATATTTTGTTATTGTTCTCAATAACATTACAATAACCTACTCAATAATCAACTTGAAATTGTATTCTCTCGACATTTTGACTGGATGCTCTAGCCTTAGGAATAATAAGATGCTGCTGCTATTCACCACATGCTAAAAACCACACCCACACACATCCAGCATGTAAACAGGCAGATGTGTCTAGACATGAACCAGGTGTGAATAATTAAACAACAAACAAACAAACAGACAGGTAGACAGACAGAGAGACAGACAGATCAATAATAATAATAATAATAATAATAATAATAATAATAATAATAATAATAATAATAATAATAATAATAATAATAATAATAATAATAATAATAATAATAATAATAATAATAACCATAGCAACAAATAAAAATAATAAATACAACAATAATAAGAACTAAATAATCAACCCAAAAATAAAAAATATAAATATAAATATAAATGATAAGAACTATATAAAAATATGGAACAAATATGGTGGTCGTGGCTTCTAGTTCAGGCTCTTCAGAGTAGCTCCCCAACAGCCTGGCAAGTCCATTCCACAGTCTCGATTGAACTGCTCACACTTTGGTGCTAGGCTGATGTACAATGCCTCCTTCCTAGCAGTTCCTTCTGTCTTCTGGCCTGGTCCAAAATGGTGGCTTCCTCCCACAAAATAGAATGTCCATTATCCCATGCATGTTCAACAATTGCTGACTTATCTTTAACACACTTTCTACAAGCATCTTGATGTTCTTTCACACTGGTCTCCAACCTTCTGATGGTCTAGTGAGTTGAAACCCAGCAAACGGGCAGTTCCAGCCCCACATCTCGATTAAGCACTGATCCCACGATGTGAAATTGATGTGCAGTGCCTCACGAGCAACTCTCTTCATTTGCTGGCTCTATCGATCACAGAGGTCTCTTCCCACAAGACTGGGTGGCGTTGGTTCCACACATGCTTTACACGATAAGAGACTTCTCAAGTTATCCCATTCTACAAGCATCTTTATGGTTCCTTGATTCGGGTCTGCAACCTCATTGTCTCCCCGATGTTCACTTTTCCACAGTTGCAAGGAACCCTATACACAACTGATATCACCATGGTAGTATTCAATTTATCTCTGGCCCAGATAAGCTGAGATCTTAATATCGAGCCAGATTTAAAAAGAACTTTGATATCGAACTTTCCACACAAGCATGTCTGATATCTTCACTTAAGCCAGCCACATAGGGGATCATGATTGGGGGGGGGGGGGGGGGGGGGGGGGCAGGCAATGATTAAGGGGAGGGAGATTTACTCTTTTCAGTTTCATTGTCCTTTTTTCTTCCTTCCCCCTGCTGACTTTCTTGAAGCCGAGCAGATGAATGGCACTGGGTAGCCATTGTTAGAAAAATACTTGGCACAAAGATAGTCTCCCCATTGGTGGTAGTCATCTACTGGCTCTTTTATAGAGGCTCTTGGCAATCCCACTTCTGACATGAACTGGGTGGTGTGACCCATAGTGCAGGTATCTGTCTGTATGTGTCCTTTTCTATAACCTGTGGAGTCCTGCATGGCATCCTCTCCTCTCCTATAAAGTAAGCAGTCAAGGAAAGGAAGTTGGTCATCCTTCTTCAACTCCATGGTAAACTTAATTGTATGCCTGCTATTGTTTAGATGGTTTGGGAGTTCTTTTTCTGTCCCTCTCTTCACTATGCAGAATAGATCATCAACATATCTTTTCCGTAAGACAGGTTTTATTGGTATTGACCTCAAGGCCAGCTCTTCAAAGAACCCCACTGTATAAATTGGCCACCACAGCAGGGACAGCCTATAGCAGCTCCTTTTCTCTGTTCATAGAAGATTCCCCTGAATCCAAAGTAAGTTGATTTTAAACAAATCTCCAAGAGTTCAGTGATACTTTCATCAGAGTATCATCCTTCTTCAATATGGTATATATGTAAAACATCCACTGCCTCATTGGTACACAAGTTAAAAGAGAAGACACATCAAAACTGACTAGCATCTCATCTGAACTAAGATGTACATTTTTGACTACATCCATAAAATATCTTGAGTCTTTTACAAATGTATCAGTTTTTCCTGCAAGAGGGGAGGTGAACTGTTGTGCTTTAGTGATTTGAAAGTTGGTAAGTAGAACCTATGGATGAAACATTTTTGGAAGGTCATACAACAAAAGTAGTCTACTTCCTGTTGGCCTAACTTTATTATATAACATGGTTCTACAAACTCTAAGCGTACAACTTTCTTGTGACTTGGCTGGGTTCCGTCTTAGCAATTTGTAGCTCAGTCCAGCATCTTGTTAAGAGATAAACATCTTTTTCAGAATAACCATATTGGCCTTCTGCTGGAAGGATAACAACATTTAGATATTCTTCTCCTTGAGTGCTCTCCTTTGTTTCTGACTCAAGTTATCCTTCGGCAGTTTATATCTTCTTAAAACGCCTCATCTGATGCATAGGTCCTTTGCTTGAATCTCTTTGGCATTGAGTTCCACTGCAGCAATGGTATGTATCGGAGGTCACCGCCCACTTCTCATATCCTTCTGGTCTTATTGTTTCTTGTTTCTCTTTTCAAGTAAGTAGAGATTGAAGCTTGCCTATGTGTCCATTTGTTATTCTGTGTGTCCTCTTTGCTGCTTTCCCACAAATATTATAATACTCGTTCTTGAAAAACTTGGCTGCTAATGGATTGATTCATTGATTCAGCCACGACTTCCCTCTATAACAATAGAAAGGCTCTTCCTGATCTTTGGGAAATCCTATATCCTTCCTTACTGGTGGATTGATCTTAGGCTGGTTTGGTAATACACCTTCACCTCTGCATCTCATGCTGTATGTAATATGATGGTTGCTCCATCTTACTCTTGTGGAATGTTCTCTCGTAACATGTTACTAGTCATTGCATGTTCCTTGCATGCCGATCTCGAATTTGATTGTTCAAACTTGTATGATTATTGAGACACTTTATTAACTACTTTATGGAAATATATCACATTTATTGAGATAGACGCCAATTGGCATCACGCTCGTGCAGGTTTCGAATACTTATAAAATTTTATTTTATTATCTATGTTATCTATGTTAACTGAATAGTAAAGACTGCACTGTTTTTAGTTTTTAAAGTATTTATAGCTCTATACTCCACCCTTAGCTAAAACATTGCCTAAACATAGAAGAATCAAGATAGCCTTTGAGATTGACAAGCAGGAATTCCAAGTAGCAATATTTTTTATGGAAAAAGATCATGCCCAATAGCCAAGAGACTAATATGAAGAGTAAACAAATACATGGAGGAATAATTATAATAAGGTGATTATTTAAAAGTCAAAGTGATGATACAGTGTGTTGAATATAGTCCTTAAATTGTCCAAGTGAATTAGTTTCTTTAATATAATTGGGGAGAGAGTTCCAGAGCAGTAATAGGGAAAAATGAAAGGTAAGCAGACTGAGTTATGTATGGGATTAGCAGACGATTACTGGGATGGAAGGACCGGAGATTGTAGTAGGGAGTAGGTTGGCATGGTGGGAGGATAGAAGGATTTTTTTTGTTGTTGTGAATAAGTTTGGAGAAAAAGATGAGTTTGGTATTACACCAGCTAGAGGATAGAGATGGAAGATGAAGCTTAGTGAGAAGAGAAGTGTAGTCTGAGGACCATTGTTTACTACATAATTTACATGCAAAGTATTGTATTCTCTCAAAACGAGAAGAAAAATGGGATGATTGAGGGTCCCAGAGGAAAGAACAGTACTCCAGATGAGGATGGATAAGAGACGAAGAAGAGTAGAATTGACTGAGTAGCAGTAGAAATGACAATTCAGAAGACCAAGTAATTTACAGGTCTTGGAAGAGTGTTTGTTCCAGGATAGAGATGAAGAAAAGAGGATTCCCAGGTACTTGAACTCGGTCACGAACTGAATTGGAGAACCAGAGATACACAGAGGTGGCAGAGACTTAGTAAGAAGAGGTTGTTATAATTTTGACTTCATTAGATTAAGTGTAAGACATTGGGAAGCAAGCCAGGCAGTGATACAGTTTAAGCCTTTCTGAAAGAGAGAAAAATCAGAATGAGAATTGATGGGATGAAAAAGAAGGACATCATAGGCATAGAGAATAAGCTTAGATGAGACAGACAAAGGCATGTTACACAAACCATTGACATAAATTACAAAGAGGAGAGGACCTATTATAGATCCCTGAGAGACACCAGAAGATACATGGACAGGTGAAGAGGTGGTGTTGCGAACGTGCTGAAAGATAGAGGTGAAGCTAGTTAGTGAGTTAAGGAGGGATTGCAGGAAGGAAAGAAGATAATTAACGGTCAAAAATCAAAGATATCTAGAAAACAAGTACCAACCAATTCATTAGTTTGAAGAAGAGAGTGGAAGGACTGATTGGCCAAGAGAAAGGCTGAAGAAGAGGACCGATGGGGAAGAAAACCAAATTAAGAAGAGATATTGTATTCAATACAGAATTTGTAAAGGAGAGAGTGAACATGCTTTTCAAGCAGCTTACTAACTATAGAGAATAAGGAAATGGACCGGTAGTTAGATGCATTGTCAAGATTAGTTGAAGATTTAGGGATGGGAAAAATGAAGAGGTTTTTCCAATTGACTAGAAGACGTCCTTGAGACAAGGATGAGTTAAAGATATATTTAAGTGTAGCAACTATTTAGATTTAACATTCTAGAGGAGATCAAGTCAGGGCCAGAGGATTTGGAAGAAGGTAAATGAGAAATCAGGCCAATAACATCAGATTCAGTACAGAGAGAGTCAGGAGGACAGGATGGTTGGGAAGTCTGGAAAGGAAGGGGATAGGATACAATTGGAGGATAGTATGAATTGAAGCATTCAGAAAAAAAATTATTAAGTATTTCAGCCTTATCATGGCTAAAGGAAAACGTGTTACCATTAGATACAAGAGTTGGTACAATAAATGGTTTTTCTCATGGAGCAAACAAAAGACCAAAACTTTTTGGAAGGAGAGGATGAGAGAGACTGGAAGAAGATGCGTTTATTTCTTTAGAAATGAGAGAGCGATAAGTCAGATAAAGAGCAGGTGAATCTAGATTTTTTAGCACGTAAGAAAAGATTTTTTACTTGTTGTCGATGGCTGTTATCAATCCAAGGATAGCAAGAAGAGGGTGAGATAAATTTAGAGGGGACACACCAGCTGATCACTGATCTAAAAATCTATCTTTAAATGCTTTCCAGGAGAAATCAAGGTCTGAAGAAAGGAGTTGATCCCAGGGAAAGGAGGAAAGTAGGTAGGCAGCTCTGTTGAAGTCAGCAAGGTGATACAGCCAGATTTTAAGCTCAGTACACTTTCTAATATATAGGGAGGGAAGAAGGAAGGGTGATTTCCGTTAAGATACTATTATAATCAGAGGAGGATACAGGTGACAGAACCAAAGAAGAAGCATGAGAACATGGGATGGAACAAAAACAAGGTCTATGATAGAGAATAAACCAGAATGAGAGGTGTGTGTGGGAGAGGACACGAGTTGCTTGAGGGAGAATAAATCAGAGAGTGCAGAAAGTTGAAGAGATAGAGGCAGAGATGAGAAGGACACATCAACATTGATGTTAAAGTCTCCAGTAAGGATCAGGCCAGAGAGCACATCATGCGAAAGAGCGCTTGGAGTGTCTGAAAGGAGGGATGCATCATTTAAAAAAGGTCTATAAAAAGCTCCAGATTTAAAAGTAAATTCCTGTACCTTGACTGAGAAGAGAAAGAGTTCAAGGCTATTATGGAGGTCAAAAGGAACAGCATGTAAAGAAGAGTGTAGATAAATAGAAACACCACCACCATGGCGATTTCTATCTAGGCGATAAAGTTGAAAATTAGGTAAAGATGTCTCACTATTAAGGATGTCTGGTGAGAGCCAAGTCTCATTCACACAAAGAAAGTCAGCAGGAAGATAAGTTCTACAGAGTTGAGACAGCTCATTTAATTTACTGCCAGCATTGGAAGAAAACAGTTTAAGAGATCGGCTGGTGAAGCGCAAGGTGGAATTAGACAGAAGAGGAGAGGTTTTAGAGAGAGATTTTGGACTTTGACGTTAAGGTTTAGGTCCTTCGTGGTTTCTTTAGATGGGGTTGATAGCTGTGTGTGGGGGGGGGGGGGAGGCAGGAGATGTGGTGAAAGAAGAGATAAAAGTAGACCCAGAAGAGGGAGGGCAGGATGAAGATTTGAGGAGAGTTTCTGAGGACTGATCGGGGAAGAGAGAGGGGGAAGGTGTTTTGTGGTGGGCCTGGAGGAAAATAGTTTCGTTGGGGACATCCATTGTTGATGCCAGGTGGAGGGTGCCAATCTCTTATATCAGGGGGAAGGCAGAGAGGAGGGTTGAGTGGAGAGTGGGATTGACTCTTAGATGAGAAGAGCCTTTGAGGTGGAAAGGGATATAAATGGAGGAGGTTTGTGAAGAGTACTATGAGCACGGTGAGCTCTGTTTGGAGGCTTTGGAGGAAGGCAAGACGATAAAAAATTATTTGATGAAGAATGTATATTGGAAATGGAACAGTTGAAGGAGTTTGGCTTAGTGACAAGGGGTAGTTGACCATGTGTAGGAGAGGAGAAACTGGAGAAGAAACTAGAGAAACAGAAAATTTTGGAGGATGCATTACTTACTGTTGAGGAAGTCAAGTTAGGAGAATGGGAGGGGGGGGAGAATTGGGTGAAGAATTAGAAGCTGGGATGGCTGATGAATGATGAAAAGATGAAAAGAAGGAAATCGACTAATGTATGGTAATCAATTCAGCCTGAACAGTGGTGGGTGATACGTCACTGAGGTGTTTTGGAGTGACAGCCTAAGGGCTTGGTAGCTGTTTTCCAGCATCCGAAATTAGGTGACCAGGGTGAAAGAGAGACAGAATCATTTACACAGTGGATGCAGACAGAAGATTGTGCAGGCGAGATGAGAATACCTACACAGGTGCAGTGAGACACACTGGAGCAGATTTCACATTGGATCATATCACCTTCATGAGAACTAACACTACAAACACACTTGCTGACATCAGCAGTACTAAGACCTGGGTTAGTTTCCACGTCAACAGACATAAGTAGCAGTAGGCAGCCTACATTAGCTAAACTAGGAGAGGATAAACGGGAGAAATGACGACGATGACAGTGGGTATGACAACGAGGTTAAAGAAGAAACGTCCACGAGTTAGAGAGAGAGAGAGATGGCTGACAGAAACAAATACAAATGAAGTAATTCCAGAAAAGGTCTGTGCGGTGGATCCTCTCTGTAGATCCTACCCAAGCTATTGGGATTGACTCAAAAGATTTTTAATCCATGATCAAGAGAGTCACAATTTTTCAAGCCACATGGTAATCTCCCCTGAGCATGGGCAGCCTGATTAAATAGAAGTCTGCCCCTGTGGGTCCACAAATAAACATGTTCTAAATATAGGTCACTAATTGATGTCAATTAAGAGTCACATGGCTCTCTGTAGCTGTTGTTGTTGGTTCCTTCAGCTGGGGATCCACAACACTCACCCCTTTCCCCTCCTGCAGTGGACTCGGGAGTGGCTCGGCTTTCTCATCGTCTGACCAGGCCTGTTGAGATAGGCCTTCAGCATTCCCATTTAGTTTTCCTGACCAATGGGATATGGTAAACTGAAAGGATTGGAGGCATGTGGCAGCTCCCTATAGACCAATAAAAGAAAAGGCAAAGCTTTATGCCATTGACCATCAAACCGAACCGCTCTTCAGGGTGGCATTAAATCGCTCTACAATTACGTCTGTCTCGAGATGATACGCTGAAGTCCTGATGGCTCTGATGCCGAATGTTGTGTCGAACTTCCTCATGCATTTGCCACATCTGTGCTGGTGGTGGTCCAGAGCGGGATGGCCTACAGGTACCTGGAGCCGTAGTCCACAATAGTAAAGATATTGCGATGCTCCTCTTCCATGGCCGGCAGTGGACCGACTATGTCCATTGCTATGAGAATGGCACATCAATGATGGGTAGGGGCACAGGGTACCTTCCTGTGTGTGCCTCAGGCCGTCTTCTGGCAAGTTTGACATCTGCGGCAGAGGTAGCACGTCTCCTCATACTCCGGGCCAGAATAATTGTTGGAGTACCCTAGCCATCGTCCAGCTCCTTCCAAAGTGCCCAGCCTATGGGCCCGTCTTGAGGATGGTTTCATTATATATGGAGGAAAGGATGAGCTGGGTCACCACTTGTGTTTACCTGTGAGGCATCCAGGAGCAGTAGAGGAGTCCATCCCTCATACTAAAGGGGAATCTGCCCTCGCTACATTTTTTCTGGCATCTCTCAGGGATGGGGCCCACATCTGTGCCTGGCGGAATTGGTCTCTCCCTCCTTCAGATGGTGCCAGTTGTCCCCAGTACAGGCAGAACTCCCGGCAGGTGTGTATCTTTGCAGCTCTCGTGTGAGCATTTCTCTCTGTCATGAGCTGAAACACGTCATCACTGAGGTGTGGTAAGTCAGATATGTGATGGTGTTAAGGGTGTGGACCCATGGAAACATTTCCCCCAGGTGCATGCCCAAGCATCGGGGTGAGTGGGGTGCTATGGTCAGAATCTGACTGTGATGATGGCGGTGTGGTGACAGTGTCTTCTGAGTCTGATGTGGAGGAGGATGTCCTGGTGGAGATCCTTCATCTGGCACGTACCTTCCCACATCTGGGTTCGGGGTAGCATCCAGACTCAGAGTAGGTAGGAAACCACATCATAGCTCGGTGGTGGGACTTCTGACGTCTGTTGAGGGGCTCCTTCAGTGTGGGTCGCTCAGTTCCTCTTATTGTCATGAGCAAGATAGCCCAAGTAAGCCATCAAGCTGCAGGGTCGGGTTGATCACTGCTCGCATCAGACCTCCAGGTCCACCTCTGTAGTTTAATAGGTACAGGTGGTAGTGTTGATCGTCACAGAAGGGCCCATTCTTGGGTCCCTGGGTAGCCATCTGGGGCGAATCTGTGTCATGGTGTATCGTGTGTCCACCAACAGCTTCTGCACTGCTTTACCGTTCACCAGCCCTGAAAAAATGAGAAGGTTAGAATCAGAAGTCGACATACTTACCAGGCACATGTTTGTGGACCACTTAGCTGCGATGTATCCATATTACTGGCAGTGGAAGCATCTCTGGTCTTTCACTGGATCAAAGGAGGGTAGTCTCTGGCTATCCGTAGCGGTTTGTCAGGTTCCACTTTGGATAATCATTGTCTTGGCCACTCGCTCTGTCCCATCAGTCTGGTGGCATCATTCCTCTGGGGCCTTCAGATCTGGATTGATTGAAGACGAAGGCATCTGCCAGCCTTGCGGCTTCATCTGGAGAGGTAAGATTTTGTTGCCTCACCAAGCTTGGGGTTCTGGGCTCCATGCCAGAGATCAACTTCTCCTGTCCAATATGATTCTTGAGCTCCTGCAAAGTGGACAGTCCTTTGGTCCAGTTGTTGAGGGCGTTCATCACCCTCTGGTTGTACTGCTGGTGGGTCTCCAACCCATTAATCTTAAGGTTGTGCCACATCTGTCTGTAGTGATTTGGTGTGATGCCGTGGAAGGCATTTACTGAGTGGGTGGAAATGTCTCTTCTCTTCCAATGGCAGGCCTTCCCGGAAATGTAGGGACTTCTCATCTAGGAGTGGGAGGAGATTGGCAGCCCAAAATTCCTCTTCCACATGAAACATCGTCATGTAATCTGAGAAAGTGTGGAGGAAGCATTCTATGTCCAGCACGTATTTGAGTGCTGGAAGGGTGGGGGCCGCCCTTCTCCTATCTCTCTCCTTCAAGAGGGCAGTATGTTCCTTTCATTCCCAACGTCTCCCCTCCTCCAATGCTCTATGCTCCCTCTGATGTCTCTCTGTCAGGAAAGAGGCCAGCACCTCTCCCTGACAGCCCAGTACCACCGCCGGATGTCATCTTCCCGCCTAGGGTCAATGGAGAACAACCGCACCTCACAGATGAAATTATGAATGGATAAGAAATATTATTATGAAGCACTCACCTTACAATACGGATAGAACAATCTATAGTGATGTGATTGGTTATTAATGTCATATGATATAGTAATATAAGGGAGCTAGAGACGAGCTCGTCTTTTTGGCGATATACAAATTTGTGTATGTGCAAGAGTACTGTTCGGTATTGATCAATCTGAGTATTAAATCGTATCTACCTCTCGAGCAGAGGGGTGATACTGTGAAGGAGCCCTTGGGATAGAGAGGACAGTTTGCTAAGTTAGGTCTAAGCATGGTTGCTGGGAGTGCTTAGGCATCGTGGGAAAAATTACCCAGTAGTAGCTAACTGCTCGAGCTACTTGTACTTATGATACTCCTTTGTGGAAACATGGACAGATGGAGTGTAGAAGCTTTACTGAGCCTAATGAAGTTTCTCGATGGTGGATGACAGCAAGCACTAGCTAGCAATAAAGGCCAAAAAACCCACTACAATTATGATTGATTTTGAATGCGAATAATTTTCAATGTGTAGCTAGCTAGATTATCTTGCTAGAGCTCAAGTATAAGAGTAAGGAAATTCATAAACTGTCTCAGATTACCGAAGTTTGATGGTGCACATGTCGGCGTAAACTGAGACCATGTGTACCAATGGTCTTGCATCTGCCCCCTCCCTGCTCTATCCCAAGGCTCCTTAAATTATTATAGCTCACGACTCACAGCAACAAAGAAATCGTTCACAAACCTTGAACTGTATCCAAACATCCTGACAAAAAAGCACAAATGTAACAGAATTTGCATAATGCTGTCAAAAGCAAAGCAAAGGATGAACTCAAGACTGCCACATGTTGACCTGAGGTGCGAATGCTTGCGAGAATTCTTGCACGCATGCACATGTCAGACTTGGTAATCAGGCACACCTAACAATATGACAGATAACAATCGGTTCCGTTTCCTTTCCTTGTGTACCGTTGGCGCTGAATGGTTTAGCATCAGTCAATCGAGTTTGCTGCATTTGAACCTTGACAATAGATAGCAACACTACAGTTTATCAGGAGAACGCTACTGTCTTCTTAGACAAGTTTCTCATTTTCTTCTTATCTTCTCTTTAATTAAAAAATAAAAATAAAAAATAAATTTTTTTTTTATTGTATAATTACTATTTTTATTTATAGTCTTCAATTAATTTCCTGGTCCAAGGGAAAGGGATATCTGCTGTACCTCCCCCTCCCTCCTTCACTCTACGATCCTCTCACGACAAACTTCCCAGTATATACATATCTCATATCTCTCTCCTTGAACTAAACTCAAGTAACTCATACTTCCAGTCTTGATATAGACTTGCATCCACCACAACCATGCCCCTATGCACCATTCCTCACACTCCTCTTCATATACTCAATATTTGTCTGGCTTAGCAGATTGACCTTTCCATACATTTACCATTATGTAATTATGCCGTAATTCCACATATTCTACATATCCTAGGCAGTCTTTTAAGTATGAACCGCCCATCCCTTTAAATGACTTAAGCAAAAATGTCTGCAGATAGAATAGACAGAGTAATAAGATTCCATTACAGTCATATGCATTGACATTCGCTCGTTGTTGGCTATCTCTATGATTCTCTCATGCTCACTCTCTTTCCCACTCCCACCTCCACCTTTTTCTCCTAGCCACCTCACATCTCTCGATTTCTACGCATACTTTGGTCTCCATCCCATGCCAGTTTACTACCTTCACTTGGAGTCCATTTGGAACTTGACCCCATTTAGGTCACTCTCTTTCCCACTCCCACCTCCACCTTTTTCTCCTCCCCTCCTCACATCTCTCGATTTCTACGTCATATTTGCATACTTTGGTCTCCATCCCATGCCAGTTTACTACCTTCACTTGGAGTCCATTTGGAACTTGACCCTATTTAGCCTGCCATTTAGCCTGCTAAGAAACTGCTGTGCAAATTTTAGCTGAGATATGAGCTTTGATTTGGGGGAATTTTGCCTTCCACCATTTTAAAATAGGGATCAAACCAATGTAGGAAATATTCTCGTATTCCCTGATATATCGTATTCCCTGATATATGAGTATGAATCACTGTTGAAATGGATCAGCCTAACTACTAAGAATGCCACATAGAATGCATGACGGAGTATGTTATCCTCTTTGAATCTCACTGTAATTTCTAACAATGCACTCTATAATTGCAAGCCGTTGAGGTTAGTTCAGGAACTGGATATAGGACACTCCCAAGTCTCAAACTCCGCTCCCTTTCTGTAACACCTGATGTATTGCAACATCAAAGTGTTGAGAAGTTATGGACACTTGACATGATTCTGTGTGCACTAAGTATACAGCCAACTAGCGATTCAAATGCTTGAGAAATTCAGTAACATGCAAGACACTGATATAGCAGAATTTGTGTACAAGAGAAGTAAGTAGCTATCCAGTTACAGGCAAAAGTATAGATAGATACTAGATCTATAAGATAGATTTCACATTTTTAACATTTTTGATGCTGCCAGCTTGGCTTCTGAAGTGTATTTAAGGTATTAAGATGCTGCCAAACTGAGTTTTAGCTGAGATAAAAGCTTCTTTACTTGTCTGCCATTTTAAAATAAGTGTTACCACACTCCCATTCATGGCAACCAAGCTCTCCGCCCAACACCCCAGTGAAGGCTCACTTCACTTGCAAGTTACATTAGGCATGTGATTATGAATGTTAGCTATTGAGTGGTGAGCAAAGAAAATGAATAAAAAGCCATGCCGCCTGTTCTCACTGGCCTGTATATACAGCAAGGCTATTTTTTTACGAGGGAGGCTGTGGTTTTGAAAAGCGTGTGGGAGGTTAGTTTCTACGTTTGTTGTTTCACTTATTTCAGGCCGACTTGTTTTGTAAGGCGGCATGTCACCTATTAATCGCGCAACCCGTTCCAATAAAGTACATAGATAGGTTTGGTGGCCAGTGGCAGAAGTGCATACCATACCTCTTGTTTGCATTTCGAGAGTTGCCTCACTAGTCCACAGAATTTACGTCCTTCAAACTGGTGTATGGTTAGAATACATCCTTTTAAAGAAGAGTGGCAGGAGCCTGGTCCTTATCCTCCCCCCCTTCTTGTCGAACAAGCTTCTGGCTAAGTGGCATAGACCATTCCCGATCTCTTAGAACCTCTCATTCACAGCCTACAGGGTAAGGATGATAGCAGATGCCCAAACTGGATTTATCAGGTGGGAGTAACCCTCAGCTGTCTGTCACCTCAGCATGTCAGTGACTAAACCTCACCGGGACCAGAGGACAGATGAGACACACCCTCATCCGAGTCAGCCAGAATAAACCCGAACCTACCATACTTTCAAAGATAGGACTTGGAACAACTGCTGTCAAGACACTACAAAAATATCACAAACCAGCCAGTATTGACAGTTAAGGCAGAAATCTCCAATGACATGATTGAGTCCAGACCCATTAATTTCCTCCTTACCTCCTTCCTCAAGCCCGCATCGAAGTAGTCAAGATAGAGTTCACCCAGATGCTGGGGGCAGGACTGATCCACTCAGCAGGAGTTCATAGGTGGCTCCAACAATGTTGATTCCAAAGAAAAACAAGTTGCTGCATCCTGCATCAACTACCAGAAGTTAAATGCTGTAACCTATCCAGATCTCTTCCCGATACTGAGGGTGGAAAATCTCATCAATGCACCTGCTGCAGCCACTTTTATTATGACCCTAGATCTCACAAAAGGTTACTTGCTGGTGCCTGTGTCCAAGGACTCACGGGAGAAGACTGCCTTCACTAATCTCTTCTGGAGGTATCACTTGTCCTTGATGCAATTCAGCCTTGTTGGGGCACCTGCCACGTTTTGTACATAATGAACACCTTCTTTGGTTACATCACAGGATATGTCTCTACCTATATGGATGATATAGTTGTATTTAACTGCAGCTGGGAAGACCACCTAAAGCACATGGCTGTCCAGGCTGTTTGCACATGGACCATGTTGTGGGCAGAGGCTAGGTCAACCTGTCCAACATTTACTCATCCCCGAGCGCAAGAGAGAGTTCTGATTCTTTTTGGGGGCTAGCCAGCTACTATGGCCATTTCGTACAACACTACGCTACCATTGTAACTCCACTCTCAGATCTCACATGCAAGGATTGTGACCAGACAAACTTGTAAGGATGAAGATCCCTCCAACTGCCTTTGACACCTCAAGTCTGTCCTGTTGTCCAACCCTATCCTCCAGGGACCAGATTACTCAAGCGACTTCTTCCTCCAGACAGACGGGACATAGGAATTGGCATTAGTATCGAGTGTCTTTATAAAAGCAAACTTGACTTTTTTGTGACGCTACGAAAATAAGCACCATTGGTGACAACTTTTATGACCGTGTTACACCAGCTCAGAAAAGGGTCTCTAAAAGTATCCTGAAAAGAATGTTGCCAAGGAAATAGGGGGACAAAAGCGTAGCCAGCTAAATCACTATAATTATATTTCCTATCTTCAACTTTGAAACACTTCACTTTAATACCAATAATCCCAACTATCCAACCTCACCAATTAATCCGACATTGTTTGCCATACAAAGTGTGTTCTTGTTAGAGCTTGAAGCACTTCTCCAGAAGCTGTAATCTGTGGTGAAGTTATGCATTTTCCAGCGCTCTACTCTCTGCATATCCACGCAACTTTTAACTCCCTTTAGCACTGCTGTCACGTGGTTGGGCCTAGTAAACGAGTGATGCTGGTTTTTGTAGCTTAGTCCTGACTGCTGCCAAGGAAGTTGCGAAGTATTGGCCCAAAGAAAATATCCCGGAGAAGTTGTCTAAATGTCATTTGGAGTTTTTGCGCTCGCTAACGTCACCTGTGTCTAGGAATAAACCAACTCAGGATGACCACACCTTCGCATTTCCTGGCTTGGGTAGGATAGCAGCTAAGCTAGCTCTATTGTGTGGAGTCCTTGATAAAGTTCAACACTGCGTGCTGTTTGTTACAGATCCCAGGACCTCCTATGGTGGAGATGTGGTCATAAATTTTCCTTCCTTGGTTCTAGGTGACAAAATTCTTCTTGTATTGTGTAAATTTCTAAAACCTCCAAGTGAAATTTAATATTTCCTGTTTATTCACTACTACATATTCTATGATAATTTGATTGACAGTTTAAGTTTTACGAGTTTGATCAATGGTTAAGAATGGACTACCTGCTTCCCATGGTATCGGCTCTTCAACTGCTTACTGCTACAGGAACACAGAGTATGTTTACTTCATGTACAATTATTGTCTTATAGCATGAAGGCATGCTATAATAATGTTTTGTAGACTTAATTAGCTATAATTATGATTTGCAGTAAACTTTCCTCTGGTACCCCATGGATCTGAATATGGTGACAGTTTTACATCTGTGGAAGATGACACTTCCACTTCACTGATATCTCTCTCTGTTTCATTCCCATACTTTGGAACTAATGAAACAGGTCTTTATGTGAGTAACAGACTATCAAAACAGAATAACTAGGGCTACATCTCCACACTAGAGATAGCCATGCTAGCCATTAGGAATGAGCTAGGGATAGGGTTAGGGTAAGACTAAGAAAAGAGTGTTGTGGCTATTATTATTTCAAGTACTAGAACTAATCCAAACTCTGCCTGTAGCCCTACCCCTACTCTATTTTAGCTATATCTCTAGCCCAACAACGATCCTGGCCTCCCTAGCCTAGTCCAAGCTTAACCTTCTGATGGTGTAATGAATAATGTCCAAAACAACTATTACTCCTTGGTCAAAAGTTGCTTTTAGCTATGCAGACCTCTGGATATCAATACTTTTTGCAGCTCAACCTCTCGCTCAATAATCAACTTTAATCACTCGATGTTTTGGCTAGATATTCTAGTCTTCATCATCAGGAATAAATTATGAAGGCTAGAGCACATAGCCATCGAGTGAGTAAAATTTATTGAGAAAGCTCATGTAGCTCATCTTTCAGGGCAACTATATAGCTGCACTACATAGCTATTGTTTTGCCTCTGCTCTATGTCTAGTTCTCTACTATCGATTCTTTCTCATAGAATAAACAGTCTCTACACAAACAGGTGTATTATCTAGTCATATTAACTCCCTTAATGCAAGTGACGTACATTTGTGTGTGTGTGGATATATATATGTACATATTTATGTATAATTATTTATGTATAATAGATGTCCAACTTATATATGGTGGACATGTCTGCTATATAGAAGCTTCTTAGAAAACCAGCAGCTAGTTTGTAGGTTTTTATCAACAGACTTCCTTCCTTGGTCCAAGCAGAGACCAGTAGTAGCTATTGAAAGAGTTGTGGTTTATAGCTACAGCTTTCTCATAGCAAACCAGGTAGGTTGCATAGCTACATGTATATAGCCTAAGCTGTGGTCACTTAGAAATGTTAATAATAAAAATTATTTGGGAACCACCTAGACCAATTGTCAGAAACACTTCTGACAACTACACAACCCCAACAGCAAGTACATCTGGTTACAAGACCACAACAGGGATTACATCACTGCAGGTCATAAACCTGTCAACCCTTCCAGAAGCTTCTGTTGATAGGTAAGAAGATCTGATTGGCCATCTAGAGAATACCATGGAAACCCAGTGACCTCAATTGAGAGAGTCAGATAGAACCAAAGTAGAAAGCTAGACTGAATATGTATTGTTTGACTACATAAGTGGAAGTGTGTATACAATCTTTATTCTGCATCTAAAATTGTTGTATATTTTCATGGTATCCTAGTGAGAAAGGCTTAGGTAGGTTGGTCTATAATTGGATTATAGGCGTCAATCAGTGATACTCCTTGTATCAGTTTCAACTGGCAGCAGGCTGATAGGTAAAGGAGTGCCTGAGGTATAGGCAAGAGTTAGATCGCTGAAAACTGGTGGCAGCTGTGGGATCACCTTTTGTGAGATCCTGAACCAACTGGCTAGTTAGCTAGAAGTTGAAGGGGAAACAGATCGAGGTGATCCACCTAGCGGACTTGAATGCTAACACCCTTATTTAGCTAGAGGGTTTTTTGCGGGTTGTTGTATACTCGAGTCCGGACAAACCGAGATGTCTGAAGAGAGACGAGAACACTGTCTTCGTTCTGCCAACCCAGATATCCAAGTTGAATCCTCAGCCTCCATGACAGAATTGATGGGATAATGGATGCAGATGGAACAACGTCGAGCAGAAAGAGAAGAACGGAGAGCATCGGAGCAACACGAAAGGTTGTACCAGTTGCTAGGGGAAGCTCGAAGGTTGGAGACAGCTGAACCACTTATCTCCATGCCTAAGTTCGTACTCCAGAAGTTCCAGGAGGGCACAGATGATATGAGGGCCTTCCTGGATACTTTTGAGGAGACAGCCAGAGTTGGAATGTGGCCAAGAGCACCGTGGGCTTTGTACCTCTGATGGTCACTCTCGGGAGTTGGAATGATTGCGGTATCCAAGTTGCCATCAGACCAGCAGGAGGACTATTCTTTCACCCTGCTGGCACAATACAGAACTCCACAGAAACCTATCGGAGAAGGGTGTTTGACCAGATGTTTGATTCAAATAACCCGGATGCCTGGATGAGAACTTTTCGTCAACAGTTCGATCAATGGTTGGAGTCGACCACCGAAACTCCTCGCAATGGTGTACTGATGGAACTTGCTGAGTAAGCTTCCTGAATGGCTTGAAACCCAAATGAGGAATCTAAACCCCAATCATGCAGAGCTGTGAAGCCATTGTTGGACACCTTGCTAACCAGCCATATGGGAGAAAGGAAGCAGAGGATGTCAAATAGCATGACAGACAGAAAGATTGGGGGCAATCAACTCGTCAGGGAGGGGTACCCTGGGATCATTGTTCAACAAAGAAGAAGGAAGAAAACAGTGACAACTCGAAAGGAAACCGAGGAGGTGGAGTTCGAATTCACCCAGCACCTAAGGATCCATCAGAAATTCATTGCTTTCATTGTAATTGACTAGGACACATGAAGCGTGACTGCCGGGTGAAGCTAGAACAGGCTCAGGTTGTTTGTGAACTGAAGAAGAACAGCTCAGCCAATCAGTGGACCAGGAAGGCCCGACTGAATGGGAGACTTGTTAAAGTGTGGCTGGACACAGGATGTATCAAGTCCCTGGTACATTCCCGATGTGTTTCGAAGAAAGAAAGATTGGGATGGAGCATTCCCTATGCCAACGCAAGTGCAACAGAAACATGTTTCCGGCAGCTGAAATAACATTGAATTTGACTGGGCAGGAATACCGGAAGATAGTGAGAGTGTCACCACACTTACTAGAAGATATGCTGGTGGGACAGGATGTCCCACATCTGAGAGATCTACTAGTCGAAGTAGATGGAGACAATAACGAATCAAACAAGCGGGAGCAGGCATTAATAAGAACCAAAGCCCAGAACCACGAACAAATCATGGAAGAACAACAATTGGTTACCCAACAGACAAATGATAAGATTGTTCTCACAGAGCTAGAAGTCAGTGAGAAAGGAGAATCAGATTCAGAGAATGTGATTTTGAAGGCGACCTTTTCCTTGTCAACGAAATTAACCAACCTGAGACTCCGAAGGTGATTGAATCATCATTACTACCAGACAGGGTTTCCCCAGAACAGCTTTGTACCTTGCAGCTGATGGACCAGACCCTGGAGAAAGCAAGGCAACCGGCTGACCAAGGAGGACTAGTCATAACTTCAATAGCGGAAGATTCCTCGCTACCCTTAGACCTGGATGGAATATCAATTGCATCGTCGAACTATTCGCAAATTGGGCAGTATGACTCTCCTAATGACATCAATGTCCAGCGAGTTGGAACAACCAGGCACGTTTTGTAACCTCACCAGCACCGGCAAAGTCTCTCCACACAGAACACGGACAATAAAAGACCAAGAAACACAACTTGGTGAAATGAATAAAGAGAAATTTGTACTCAAGCTCTGCATCTATCACTTGAAGGAAGCCCTTCGGAGGAAATATGGTGACACGGACAGAGGCTGGAAATTGAATATTGAATTGAATGTTCAAATGGAGGACTTGAGAAAGGAGTTGGCAGAGAAGGACAGGCGGCTCATGCAAGCCAAATCGACGATGAATCATATGACAGCACAGCATGAAGCTCAGCTGAAGGAGTTGCGGAATCAGCTCTGTCAGAGTCCGAAAAGAGAGCATCTGGGTCAGACAGACAGAGAGCTGGCTAACGCCTTCAACAAGGTTGACCATGCCAATGTCAGCCAAATAGACGATGAGGGTGAAGAAGATCCTATCGCTTACGGCTCTCGGAAGTTACTCCGCCGGGAAACCAAGTATTCTGCAATGGAAAAAGAAGGCCTTGCCATGGTGGATAGAGTAAAGCATTTCCGGTATATATACCTAGATGGGAGGGACCTTTTAAAATTTAGACAGACCAAAACCCTCTTACCCACTTATCTCATTTAGAGGAGTCATGGGAGAATTGCCAGATGGATTTTGGCACTACAGCTGAATGATATACCAACCTGGAAAGGAATGGAAATGCAGATGGTCTTTCCAGAGAGCATGGCTCTCCTTTAAAGGAGGAGGAAGTGTCAGAAACACTTCTGACTAGACCACAACAGGGATTACATCACTGCAGGTCTTAAACCAGTCAACCCTTCCAGAAGCTTCTGTTGATAGGTACAAGATCTGATTGGCCATCTAGGAAATACCATGGAAACCCAGTGATGTCAATTGAGAGAGTCAGATGTAGAAAGCTAGACTGAATGTGTATTGATTGACTAGATAAGCGAAAGTGTGTAAACAATGGTTATTGTGCATTGTTGTATATTTTCATCTATCCTAGTGAGAAAAGCTGCCTTTAGCTTAGGCAGGTTGGTCTATAATTGGATTATAGGGGGCAATCAGTGATACTGCTTGTATCAGTTTCACTGCCATATGAAGCAGCAGGTTGACAGCTAAAGGAGGGCTTGAGGTACAGGCAAGAGTTAGATCACCGACACCAATGTAGTAGTGAAAGCTACATCTATAGTTATTAGCTATATCCTTCTCAAGACTAGCTAGCTTAACTTGTAAAAATTAATGGGCTCGCTTTGTTGGTAGAAGTTAATACAGCTACGGCCGTGGATAGTTTCTCAGTGCTATATTGAATGAAAATTCTAGATATAGGTAGGGTGGCTACCCAAAAGTTTGTTCTTGCCATAATATAACAGGCTTCCAGCACTAGATTATTAAGGGGTCCAACTACCCAAAAAAACAAAAAAACAAAAAATCCACAACATCTCTTTGCTTCAGAATTTTTATTTGAAATCTTGTATGATGTGTACCTATACACAGACCTACCTTCTGGTGCTGTGCCAACTACCCAGCTACAACTGATCCGGAGTTAGTGAACATTTAAGATTTCACGAAGACGGTCATATTTGGAGACAAATTTACTTTGGGATTTCACAACTTACCACAGGGGAAATTACAAAGTATGAAACGCAATATAACATTGAGTTTTTTTTAAATAGTGTGATCATGGACTTTAAAAACTATTGCAATATCTTGGTAGCATTTTCATTGTTTTTTTGTACCCGTTGACATCATACTTGCTTAAAATTAAAAACAGAGAATGTCATCTTGTAGAGAGGAAATAGAATCTATATAATTTTTTCTGATTACTCCAAATATGAAGTAGGGAGAACCGTCCTTGGCTCAAAAAACACCTTTTTCGGGACAGGCATTTTAAGGACTAGTATAGTATTTCAATGGTTGAACTGACCATACCATTAAAAAACACTAAAAGTGGTATACATATACATACTAGAAAAATCAAGAATAGGGAGGGGAAGTTTGGTCTGTCCTATATAGATGACCAGAAATACTGGTTTGCTTCCCTTGTCGGTCTCCGTGGCCATTGAAACTCACTATTACGTGAAGCGTCTTCTTCGCAAATGGGGAGTAATCAAGTTAGTATAAGTCCAGAATGGAGCATCCAAATCTTCTCCAATTTGGAAGGCAGCATCTTGCATGTACTGTCATCATATTTTGGGGGGGGAAACCCAAAAAACCCCAAAAAGTTTTTTTGGGTAGTGGACCCCCTTAAGCTAGGTACCTAATTGTACTCACTAAATATTATACTGGATAAATATCTGCCTAGATAGATAGTTCAGTAAAGCTTTAGCTAGCTTCATGAAGTGCCTCTAGTGTAAACTGTACTAGAATACTTCGGAGAGTTTCTCAGATATTCAGGCCTCACAGAATTGTTTAGATCTCAGATGCTGCTATTGCCGTGGCTCATTGCAGCCTCTTTGGGTGGTCTAGGGAAAGTTTTCCTTGGCTTTGGGTTCTTTTTCCTCTTTCAAGGAATTTCTTGTTGTAACTCTAGCCAACTGCAAAAAAAATTCTTTTTAGCTAGTTCCAGGCTTTTTGCACAGTTGTGTGGTTACTATGAGATACAGCAACTAATATTCTGCTGTGCTGAGTGAGGTTAGACTGTGCACAGTTGTGTGGTTACTATGAGATACAGCAACTAATATTCTGCTGTGCTGAGTGAGGTTAGACTGTGCATACGATGTTGGCTACTAGTGAGCAAATACTGAAGTACTATGAAGTATTAAACTTACAGGCTCTCTCTAAAACAATCACTGCTTGGAGGGGAAAAACTTATTTTGTGCACACACAAATTATTGAATGTTTGTGCATATAGACTCAGGTATTGTGCTATTTATCTGCTCTGAATATCGAGGTCAATAAAAGTTCCAGTTGATAATAGGCGGCTTACACTAGTACATACTATATATGTACATACATGTATATATATCTTTCTAAGCTGATTTTAATTATGGCTATTACAATTATTTTTGGTTTTCATAGTTTGGGATTCTTAGGTTGTTAATTTATTTTTATCGGTAGAGTTAACTACAAATATATCTCGTGAAAGATTTAGCTTTAGGTTTTAAAATAATTAAGTGCCAAATATGTGGTGTGGGCCTGTAGTTAACAAGCTAAAAATTTCCCTGAGCTGTCACTGATGGATTTTGAGGTAAGCATGGCCCACTAAAGTACTTCAAATCGACTGCATGATCACAAGGGGCCTCCTATCTTTCATCACTTCCCACACCAGTCCATAGAAAGATTAGTAAACACCTATATATCTTAACTGTACTTGTAGTGCATTCATTTTGAAGACACACTAGCCACAATAAATAAGCCACTATCCTTCATGTCCATCACATGGCACAGAATAAATTGTTTGAGTATGATAACTATTCAAATTTGGCATTATGGAATGTCTCCAATAAACAATTTTAGAGGTCTAGTTTCCCAAACTATGGTAATAGCTTTAATAACTAGAAGCAACGGAATATTGCAAGCGTAACCAAATGACTTTGTCACTAACAGGTCAACACCAATGGGTACCTATCATTTGGTTCTGATTTCAACGACTTTACTCCTAAAAATTTTAGTCAGGTCACAGCAGCAATGATAGCTCCATACTGGATTGACATTGACATCAGGCAATTTGGAAACATTTCTTATCGGACACTTGCTGCAAGTGAACCAACTTCAAACCTCCAGCAAATCATATCAAGCTCATTTGCCATATCAAACTTTGAATTGAGACTGGTGTTTGTGCTTACCTATTATCAAGTACCACCCTTCCGACGACCACAAGTCTTCCCCGCTCCTGTAAGTGTATAAACTTATGTATTGTATAAAATTTCAAGCCATTTAATTAATAAACTCTTTCCATATTAATCACTTTCCATATTAATGCAATATTAATTGTGTAGTAGTGTTCACATTGAAACACCCCTCCCAATAACTATTCCTCATCATAGAAATGAGCCCTATTTGATATATTGTTGTAGAACAACTCATTTCAAGCAGTACTTGTCACGGATGGAGATCTATCCTTTGTACTATTCTCTTATGGAGACATCCAGTGGGGTAGTGGGGCTAACATTGGGTTCAACTCTGGGAACAGATCTTTCATGCTCCCTGAAGCTCTGACTCCAGCCACTGAAAACATAGAGACTACTAGCAACGTGGGAATCCCTGGACTCTATGTCTATCGAGTAGACAAGGAGAGCATTGTGGGTCCCAACAACTTTACAGGTGAGCGTCAAAACAAAGGCATGAGTATATAATTAGAACCAAACATATGAGCATTACAATCATATAATTTCTGCAAGTCCTGGGACACTTTTTGATGCCTAAAAATGCATTAAATATGTTCACAAACTTTACCTATTGAAACCCATGACCACAACCCCCATATATCACAATAATCATTGATAAACAAATCAATGACCCGTTGTAAAGCTTTTCACAAGAAACATTATGGTCACAGATGGTTTTGCATGGCATAAATATGCATGGCATAAATAAAGTAGATGTGCTTGCAGAGACCTGTATTTCTTAAATCGTATATACTATTGTGCAAATTTCAGCCTAAAGCATTTTTTATGGTCATTTATCTACCTAATCCAATTATCTACCTAATCCAAAACTACATGCCTCCAAAATGTTTAACTTGCTATAGAGGTATATAGAGTACTTGTAGTCAGAAACTCATTGCAGCTCTTTAAAGACAGATGAAATGCACAACTCATTAACGATTGATTAAATGTGTATAACTTGGTGGTCCTTTGTTCCCTACAGATATTTTTAATACCAGTAGATAGCTAGTTTCAAATGATATGCTCCATGATCATTTGAAACTGAAATAAAATGCACCCTACTAGCCTGACCTTAGGTCAATCATAATCGATATCAAAGTGAGAGCCGACCACCAACCCCGATTTAGTAAGTTGTGTGATGCATGCAGTATTTACCACAAAACAACATAAGAAGAAGTGTAGGAAGTCAAGCATAAAATTTGTCTCCATTACATACATTACATATCAATGCATTACTACATGCGAAATGATCTTAAATATGATCAAGGAATGAACTCTCAATCAACTCGCAGTTGAAATATTAAAGTTACAATGACTTTCTCAATAATACTTGTACTCTCTCAACGTTTCGACTATATAGCCTCGAGCTATATACAGCAATTATATTGATGGAAACTATTAGTTTGCTCTTATATTTGACGGGTTTTTTTGTCACCTAAGGTCAGACTAGTGTGAACTGTACTTGGTTTGAAAATTATGATGGGCACACCATTAGGAATCTCTGGTATTAAAATTACTTGTGTATTGACAAAAGGCAACCAAGTTTAACACATTTAAATTATCTCGTAAATAATGTAAAGAAAGATTGCAAAAGCTTATAAAGGATGAGCTTCTTGGATAACTCTGTGGCTTCAAGGTAGGACTGAGTTACACAGATATGGTTTTCACCATTTGTCAGTGATGGAGAACTCGTGGAAGCACATAGCAGAGTCATTTTTTACATTCAATGAGTTTATGATTCTTTACCACCGGAAGCAACATGGATAATCCTGAAGAAACTGGGTGTCTGCAATGAGACCATTCAGCTATTTTACTCTTTTTATCAAAGAGTTAAGGTTAAGATCCATCGGGGTAGGTCCCTCCTGGAGCAGTTTGATGTAGAGAAAGGTTAAAACTAAGGTTGCTGCATTCTTCAATCTGTTCACTTGTCTGATGGTGGTGATCATTGGCATGGAAGAGTGGCAGGAGCTGGTGGTGGTCACTGGCAAGGAAGAGTGGCAGGAGCTGGTGGTATCATTGGCATGGAAGAGTGGCAGGAGCTGGTGGATCATTGGCATGGTAGAGTAGTGGGAGTTGGTGGTGGATCATTGGCATGGTAGAGTGGCAGGAGCTAGTGATGGATCATTGGTATGGTAGAGTGGCAGGAGCTGGTGGTGGATCATTGGCATGGTAGAGTGGCAGGAGCTGGTGGTGGATCATTGGCATGGTAGAGTGGTGGGAGTTGGTGGTGGATCATTGGCATGGTAGAGTGGCAGGAGCTAGTGGTGGATCATTGGCATGGTAGAGTGCAGAAGCTGGTGGTGGATCATTGGCATGGTAGAGTGGTGGGAGTTGGTGGTGGATCATTGGCATGGTAGAGTGGCAGGAGCTGGTGGTGGATCATTGGCATGGTAGAGTGGTGGGAGTTGGTGGTGGATCATTGGCATGATAGAGTGGCAGGAGCTAGTGGTGGATCATTGGCATGGTAGAGTGGCAGGAGCTGGTGGTGGATCATTGGCATGGTAGAGTGGTGGGAGTTGGTGGTGGATCATTGGCATGGTAGAGTGGCAGGAGCTGGTGGTGGATCATTGGCATGGTAGAGTGGCAGGAGCTGGTGGTGGATCATTGGCATGGAAGAGTGGCAGAAGCTGGTGGTTCATTGGCATGGTAGAGTGGCAGGAACTAGTGGTATCATTGGCATGGAAGAGTGGCAGGAGTTGGTGGATCATTGGCATGGTAGAGTGGCGGGAGTTGGTGGTAGATCATTGGCATGGTAGAGTGGCGGGAGCTGGTGGTAGATCATTGACATGGTAGAGTGGCAGGAGCTAGTGGTGGATCATTGGCATGGTAGAGTGGTGGATCATTGGCATGGTAGAGTGGTGGGAGCTGGTGGTGGATCATTGGCATGGTAGAGTGGCAGGAGCTAGTGGTGGATCATTGGCATGGAAGAGTGGCGGGAGCTGTTGGTATCATTGGCATGGAAGAGTGGCGGAAGCTGGTGGTGGATCATTGGCATGGAAGAGTGGCAGGAGCTAGTGGTGGATCATTGGCATGGTAGAGTGGCAGGAGCTAGTGGTGGATCATTGGCATGGAAGAGTGGCGGGAGCTGTTGGTATCATTGGCATGGAAGAGTGGCGGAAGCTGGTGGTGGATCATTGGCATGGAAGAGTGGTGGGAGCTGTTGGTATCATTGGCATGGAAGAGTGGCGAAAGCTGGTGGTGGATCATTGGCATGGTAGAGTGGCAGGAGTTGTTGCGAGCATCAAACAGATTTACAAGTAAGATCAGAAAATGCTCCAGTATATCAGTAATGCAGATGTAGGGTTGCTGATGATGGAGTCATTGTAGCAACTACAAGATCTGATGTAGAGAGAGTAACAAACAAATTTTGGCTTGCAACCCCTAAACTATGTGCATGTTGTCTGAGAGCAGGTGTGGACATTGGCAGGGAACACCAATCGCAGTTGATAAGTGGAAATATGTTCTGTAGATGAGTTGCCTTCATGATGTCTTCTGAAAGGATAGATATTGATGTAAAGAGGAGGATAGCTTCCAGGGCATTTGGGGCACTGAGCATGGCAGTTTTTCTGAATAAGAGGATAAAAATCTGACAGTCCAGAGGAAGTTATAACAGGTGTGTATTATGTATGTTGTAGTGCCCAGAGTGTCGATTCCTGCTTAGGAAGCACAAAAAGAAGCCTTATCACAGCTGTATCCAAAAGGGGCTGGAGATCGCGAACGGAAACCAATGGTCACTGTAGTAGTTAAATGAAGAGGCAATGGAGGTGGGGAAACTGGACAAAGAAATGAAGTTTGGAGTTGTTAGGACACCCTCTACATAGTCATCATGCCTCAGGTGTAGGTGGAGAAGTGGTAGGAGAAGGCAATATGGTTTAGGGAAGGTTGGAGATCCACCTGGAAGGAATACAGAAAAATGCATCAGTCCAAATAACTCATTCATCATTGGCAGCTAGGGAGATTGATTTAATTTTTTCAGGAAGTGTATATAGAAGAGAGAGAGAGTGACAGGATGAGCATAAGTGCTTGAGACGACGAGCAGGGAGGTGCAACCCAGAGTCAAGTGTCAAACATGCAGGAGGTGGTTTAGGAGTAAAGATGATGGCTGACCATATATACAGGTATCTGGAAGCTTGGGAACTGAGCACTGGACTTGCTTGACCATTAAATGGCACAGTAAAGGAGGACAATGTGTGAGTGTGTGTGTGTGTGTGCGTGAAACTTATAGGCAGATTAAGCATGACCGTCTGTCTGTGTGTGTGTTTGTGTGTGTGTTATTTGAAAGGGCAAGTCAAATCTCAAGGTCACAGAGAATGAAGGTTGATTATTCATATTTATTAAACAGAATGTTGCAGAAACTTTGAATTTGCTAGGCTAATTAAAGAAAATTAAGGTCAAGGATCAAAATTAACTACCCATGAAAGCAACTTACATTTCTTTGCTATACTTGATATATAGGCATATAAATTATAAACCAAAGAACAGGTCAAAGGGCATGGGCAGGGTCTGCATTCCTTTTTATTACACTTGATGCAAGAATAATTTCGAAGTGTTGGGCTCTGGCAAGGGATAGTAGCATCCACTGTTGCATGGCTAACTAAATGATCTGGTTATTGTGGTTTTGCATCAGTTATAATACATTGTTCATGCTAACCTTGCTCCTGATAGACAGTATAGAGTGACTTAAAGAGATTGACATCTATTGACAACACCAGAGCCAGATGTTTCAAAGTGTTAACTTTTCTGAGCAGAAATACCTGAGCTTCCATTAGCTAATAGCTAAATTCATTTGAAGGCCAGCCTATAGGTATACATATACACAACTTATTACTTAATATATACTATTTATTCACTTCTAGCTGTCGATGTTCTCCTGACGCCATCTAAACCTCTGCCAGTTCTGCTAGGTGATTATATTACTCTGACTTGCTCAGTCGAGAAGAGCCAAAACTCCACCTACCAGTACTGTTGGTTTCACAACAACTCCACCCTACATGAGCAGACCACAACAACACTAAAGCTGCCAGTAGTGCAGGCGAAGGATCTCGGAGTATACAAATGCACAGTCTACAATAACAACACCTTTGGCTCAACAACACTGCATTTGTATACAACTGGTAAAGTCCTTTTTTTCTTATCAAATCTGAGGAAATATATGTCACTGGTATTGAGGTCAAAGAACACAAAATTAACATATTTACAGAATGTAACTTAACCAGCTTTAAAAAAAATATTTTTTTACAAAACCCTGAAAGCAGGTTGTGTAATATATAGATATTTACCAAGATTTTGAATTTCTGTGGACTTTATCGTTTTCTCAGATTATATCACATTTCTTTGTACCGATGACTTCAATTTCCTTATACAAATAAATTCTAGATGGAATAGAGAGGGGACCCTATCCAATTCAAATAACTTCAAGTTGTTCCTCCCAGCAGGGCAGAGATGACATTACGAAAGATGTGTTCCAACTACTGAGCAGAGAATTTGGAGTACGACCTTTTGGTAGAGTGAGTGTATACCCAGCTAATTCCTGTGTGGATATACAACAAATCGACCCTGATGCAGGGAATGGACTGTACTGGATCTTATCAGAGGATGGAGAAACTTCTGTGCAACAGTATTGTATGTTCTAAGCATTCAATGCTGTACACAGACTTCCCAGATCCCCTCCCCCCCCCCCCCCCCCCCCCCACCACACACACACACAACCAAAAAAAATCAACAACACAAACATTATGTATAAACCATTACTTCTTTTATATAATATTATTATAATAAAATCATAAAAATGTTGCCTAGTGTAATTGTGTTATCATAAATAATAATAAGAATAAGTTGTGGCGGCGCAATTACGGAACAGTAATCAGGACATAACTCCTTTGACTTTTAATAATATATATTCGAATTGATGATCACCTTTTGTTCGTTGTATTGATACTCTCTGTCTTTCTCATGAAGTTTCAATTCTCTTTCTCTATCGGGTAGAAGAGATACAACGGTGACGCAGAACCTCGCAGGGAATCCTAAACATAGACTTCCCTACATTGGTGACCCCGACGTCCACAGCGTTCCCGCTCAACAGCGTCAATTCCTTCCTCTTCGGCATTATGGCTGAAGCACAAGCACTTGCAGATGCTTTAATGGCAGCTACAGTCAATGCAGTCGCCCTCAAACTACCAGAGTTCTCGCCTGACAGGATCGAATACTGGTTTATAGCCATCGAAGCAGAATTCAACCTCCGCGTTCCTGATTACCCAGGACCAGACCAAATACAGCTGGCAGCACTCAAGGGCCAGGTCATGGACGGGGTGATCGACATCATCAGGAATCCCACTGCTGATGGCACTCGCTACCAAGCCATCAAAGATCGCCTCCTTTCCGCATTTGGTCGAACACCCTTGGAGAGGAGCAAGAGTCTTCTAGACTGGCCTGGGATGGGTGATGGAACACCATCAGCACTCCTCAGTAAGATGCTTGTATCCCTACCCACTGGAGAGGATTCCGAGCACATCCTGTTTAAGGCCCTTTTCCTACGACAGCTTCCAGCAGATGTCCAAGACCACCTGGCTCGTTCTACGGCTCAGACAACCCATCAGCTGGCTGAGCAAGCCGATGCCTACTTCATGTTCTCCGGTGCCCGCCTGAACCAGCCATCATCACTTGTTGGCAACGTCGATGTTGCAGCCATCGATCACAAACGCCAAAAGCGCAGGACTAAGACCGACACCAGTCTGTGTTTCTACCATGGGCGGTATGGATCGGAGGCAAGGAGATGCACCCAGAACAACTGCCAGATGGCCCATATTCCCCTAGCTAAGACACCGCCAGTGGGAAACGCCAACGCCGGCCACCAGTAGCCGTGGTGGCTGGCGCAACAACCACAAGGCTTCTACATGTCCAGGATAGGGCCTCGGGACGCTCCTTCTTCATCTACACTGGTGCAGAAGCCTCTCTCGTCCCGGCTTCTCCTGCTGACCACCGCGCAGCCGCTTCCTCTGCCCATTCTGCCCCACTAGTGGCAGCCAATGGGACAGAAATTAAAACCTATGGCACACGTCGCATTCCATTCCAGTTTAGGAGCAAGCGCTTCCAAGGGTCTTTCATCGTCGCTGACGTAAACCAGGCCATCCTCGGGGCAGACTTCTTACGTGACAACGGACTGCTAGTCGACCTGGGAGGACAACGCCCCACCCCGTTCACTCTGCCACGCACGCCACTATCGCCGCACCCAGCATTGTGTGTCAACCAGTACCTTTGACCATAATCAAACCTCCTCAGGTAAACAATGTCTATGCCAACCTACTCGCCTCTAGGCCCCAACTCACTGAGTTGTGTTTTCGCAAGGACAGGGTCCCCCATGGGGTCGAGCTTTGTATCGATACTGGTCAGTCTCCTCCTCTCCGCTCGCCAGCCCGGCGTTTGTCCCCCGACAAACTCGCTGTCGCAAAGGCTGCATTCAAAGAGATGGAAGACCTTGGGATCGTCCGGCACTCCTCCAGTCAATTGGCGTCCCCACTTCACATTGCACCCAAACCTGGTGGTGGTTGGCGCCCATGCGGGGACTTTAGACGTCTCAATGGCAGTTTCAAGACTGACTGCTACCCGGTGCCTCACATCCAAGACTTCGCCGGCCAACTCGCTGGTATGACCATTTTCTCATCGATTGACCTGATTAAGGGCTATCACCAGATTCCGGTACGGGCTATGGACATCCCCAAGACAGCAGTGATTACTCCTTTTGGCCTTTTCGAGTTTTTGCGAACACCTTTCGGCCTTGCAAACGCAGCACAAGCATTTCAGAGACTGATGGACACAGTCTTGCGGTGTCTGCAGGGCATATTCATTTACCTAGATGACATCCTGGTAGCCAGTTCCTCCCCCGATGAGCATCTTCGGGATATCAGTGCCGTTTTCGATCGCCTTGAACAGCACGGCCTCGCCACCCAGGGAAGTGTGTCTTCGGTGTCGAAGAGATAACCTTCCTCGGCCATGTGGTCAACGCCGAGGGCATACGACCCATGCCAACTCGGGTGACAGCCATACAAGATTTCCCCCGCCCGGCAGTAATCAAAGAATTGCAAGCCTTGCTCGGAGTAATTAATTTTACCACAGGTTTGTACCTGCCGCTGCCCATCCTCTCTACACTGCTTTGGTTGGCCGTCCCGCCCGGACCTCTCCGGTGAAATGGTCGACCACCATGGACAAAGCATTCCGTGATGCAAAGACTGCTCTGGCCTCTGCTGCCCTCCTGGTCCATCCCCGTGCAGATGCTCCCACGGCTGTAACCGTTGATGCTTCAGATATGGCCATTGGAGGCACTCTTGAGCAATTCACAGATGGCCTCTGGCGACCGCTGGCCTTCTTCAGCCGCAAGCTCCAGCCGGCCCAGACCAGATATAGTGCATTCGACAGAGAATTGCTTGCTGCCCACGCTGCTCTCCATCACTTCAGGTATTTACTGGAAGGACGCCAGTCTCACTGTTTACCGACCACAAACCAATCACGTTTGCCCTCGGTAAGATCTCAGATGCCTGGTCTGCACGACAACAGCGCCAGCTCTCAGCGATCTCAGAATTCACCGTGGACATTAGACACGTGGCGCTCTTTCCTGTGCTGCCATTTCGGCCATCAGTGGAGGCATTGATTTCTCCGTCCTTGCAACAGCACAGCTCGCAGACCCAGTCGATATGGCTGACTGCCGGACAGCAATCACCGGCCTTCAACTTAAGGACATTCCCTTTGGACCCAATCACACAACCCTGTTGTGTGATGTGTCTCTTGGTCGACCACGTCCCCTCGTACCTGTCTCTTTCCGCCGTCACATTTTCGACACCCTTCATGGCCTCAGGCCTACCGCAAGCTGGTAGCCCGCAAGTATGTCTGGCACGGCCCTTGGTCGACAGGTCGGAGAATGGGCCAGGACATGCATCGCTTGCCAACGAGCCAAAGTCAACCTTCACCATCGTGCTCCACTATCTGAGTACAACGAGCCCATACTCCGATTCGACCATGTGAATGTGGATCTCGTAGGGCCACTCCCACTCTCTAAAGGTTTCACCCACCTCGTCACAGTAGTGGACAGAGTCATTCGCTGGCCAGAAGCAATTCCCCTGGCTAGCACAAGTATCAAAGACGTGGCTGATGCCTTCTTGAGTGGATGGATTACTCGTTATGGCCTTTCCTCTGACAGAGGACCCCAGTTCACATCTCAACTCTGGCAAGATCTCTCCAACCTCCTCGGAACCAAACTGCATCGGACTACGGCTTCCACCCCCAGGCGAATGGCCTTGTGGAAAGGTTCCATCGAAGCATGAAAGCATCCCTCAAAGCACGCTGTCAATCGCCCTCGTGGACATCAGACCTTCATTGGATCATGCTAGCACTCCGGACCATGCCGAAGGAGGACCTAGGTACATCCCTAGCAGAGCTAGTGTTTGGATCGCCACTCACTGTCCCCGGGGAGTTTGTGGGCCATGGACAGGGCGAACCAGTTCCAGAACTTCTCCGCCGCCTCCGTGACAATGTGGCAGAACTCAGACCGGTCCCCCCAGTGCACCATAGCTCTCCCACAACCTCAATTCCGGCCTCCCTCTCTTTGGCCAAATTTGTCTTCATTCGTCACGACAGCCACAAGTCGCCCCTACAGCCACCTTACGATGGCCCATTTCGTGTATTGACCACAGGGGACAAATTCTTCAAAGTCCAGGTCAGCCATCACGAGGAAACCATCTCGATCAATAGGCTGAAAATTGCACATGTTGATGAGTCTGCCGAGTTGGAAAGTGTTAAAATTAGTATACGTCTAGAGGAAGCTCTATTAAATACTGACGCGGTCATGCGTGTTGGTTGAAAATCTTTCCCAAAAATTAATTTTCCAACATTCCATTGATTTCACCCTGCTCCACCAGTCCACCACTTCCTCTGCCCCTGCATTTTATTTCATTAGTTGGACCCTTGGAACATTTAGAATTGGTGCAGACATGCTTATATAGCGACCATAAGAGCACCCTATACACATGACATCATCATTCTGGTAGTATTTGTCCAACTTTAAACCAGGTCTGCTCAGGATACTCCAGCATCAATTTCCAGAGAGATTGAATCCAACCCAAGTGGGAAATGATGCAATCCGAGTGGTTGGAGTCGAGACATCAAGCCACTCCCCTAAGCCTTTGAACCCAGAAAGTAAATCCTGCAATTTAATTAAGTTTTACCTCTTGTTGGAAAGAAGTTCATTGTAGTTCTTGCACTTTTTCTCTAGGAAGAAATGAATCAATCTTCTGGGGTAATGTATCCAGAGGCACAATATTAATGCAGCCATATATTCGCAAGATTGTTAAGGGGCAACTCCTTAATTAAGCATCCTGCTCACAGGTCAAAGGGTATGCTCATGAACTTGGATCTGTGTTTGATCTCAACTCCAGGCAGTTGCCAGTGCGAGGAGTTCAGGCAGCAAAAAAAAGAAGAAAAAGAAAGTCATCCAGGCAGGGAAGAATGTCATCAAGTAGAAGTTCACACCTGAAGCCACGCATAGCCTCGCTGATCTGGCAAGGGGGAATGCGAGGTATGATGCTAACAAACAACAAAGATACCTGCCAATGTCAAGACCCAGATCAGCATCCGTCAATACTCCTGAATTGGAAGGCACTGCTGTCCTTGGCACAGATGCTGGAGATGCGGGAGTTTTCAGACGTACAGGCTACTTAGCAATCGAGTTGCCAGGTCTGTATATAGGACACTGCAGAGGACACTGCAGTGGAGCAGGTATGCTGTATATACATATGCATGACCTACTTGTGTGATTGTACTAAACACAAGTGTTGCTTATCACAGAGATTGCCTTCTGCTGGACACCCGACACAAAGAGGTCTTTGGTGTAAACAAATGTATAAAAAATAATTTATTTGCTATTATTTTGGTATTTCTGCACCAACTAACTTGTAATTAGAGAATGGCGCTATGCGCGTTTGCTATGAAGACGCAACTCGATAAACGATTGATGTTCAACAAAAGCAATGCGTGCAATAACTGGCATCAAAGGCGTGTGCGCATGTGTAATGGATAAATGGCCCAGTCCGGTAAAGGGTCCTACGTAATAATGTTCATACAGAGAAGGTTCATTATCCACTACCTCCCCCAAGTCGACACGATGTGTCTACTTAAGTTTGGTATATCCGTATCGGGAGATCGGCTTCGGGCCCCGCTGGCTTCTGCGGAGGGGGGCCGTCGTTGCTGGCTCTGGTAGGAGTGCTGTGGGTGTGGTAGATTCGGTCGTGGGGGCGGGTGGAGTGCTGGTTACCGACGCGTATGATCATGGGCTCGGCCGAGGTATGCTCGCTGGGGTTTCGGGCGTCGTTGTCTCGGTTGGCGGCAGTGTGCCGGGGTGAGGGGTTATGGTTGGGATGGCCGGTGTCACATGGGGAGTTCCGGGTCGGATTGGGCTTGGTGGGGTGATCATCGATGGTTGCACGTTGGCTTCCAGCGGTGATGGCGCCATTGTAAGCGTCGTGGGTTGAACGTCCTGGTGGGTTTGTATCGGTAGTGGGTTTGGGGGTGGGAAGGACGGGACGGTGGTGGGCGGTGAGGAAGGGATGGGGTTGTATCGACGGAGGAAACGTCTGTTCCTTGTCGTTAGTCTTCCTGAGCCATCCGTCCTCACCGCGTACTGATGGTATTGAAGTACTTCGACCACCGTGCCCGTCTTGTCCCATTTATTAGGGTGACGGCCTGACTGGTTTTGGACCATAACTGTGTCCCCGCATTTCAGGGGGGACAGTCCCTGGGAGTGCTCGTCCCAGCGAGTGCGGTTGGTCATTGATCGTTTGGTTAGGGCTCTCTCACGTAGATCCAGGCGGTCTGTCCACTCTGTGTGGGGGCAGTATCGTTCGGGGATTCCGGGTATGAGGTCCCGTGTGGGTCTTCCAAACAGGCAGGCTGCCGGTGACATTCTCGTTTCGGGGTCTGGGCTGTTCCTATATTGTAGAAGGGCTTTGTGGAACTTGTCCGTGAGCGTGCCTCCAGGGCCGGTGTTGCCGGTGATGAGTCTCTTCATGGTCTTGACCGCCACCTCGGCGCGGCAGTTGGCGTGTGGGTGGTATGCTGATGTGATTCTGTGGTGTACCCCCCAATCGGTCAAGAATTGTCTGGTGGAGTGGGAGGAGAACTCTGGGACGCCGTCCGATGTCAGTGTGTCCGGGATTCCAAACGTGGAGAAGGTTTCCCGGAGTGTCTGGACGAGCCCGGGTGCTCCCTCCCTGGATGGTGTCACTACCGGCCAGTTTGTGTACCGGTCCACTAGGACGAGATAGTTGATCCCCTGGTGGTGGAAGAAGTCCGCTGCAATGTGCTGGAATGGGTATAGAGGCTCCTCGGGGGTGATGGAGGGCATGGCTGGTTGGGATGGGGCGTTACCGTTGCAAGTTGCGCATCTGTCCCTGGTCGCGGTTATGTCCTTGGTAATGCCCGGCCAAAATATTGATGCCTCTGCTCTTGCGTTCATGCGGCTGACTCCTTGGTGGGCGGCATGGAGGGCGTTGAGGCATGTGGGGCGGAGTGAGGCGGGTATGATGATTCTGTCTCCTCGGCATATCACTCCGTCAATGGTGGAGAGCGTGTCAATGAACGGGAAGAATTCCCTGATTGAAGGTGGCATGAGGTTTCTTCTTGCTGGTGGGCCTTCTTCGATGATGAGGATGAGTTCTTGGAGTGGTCCGTCGGCTGCTGTCGCGACTTGGATGTCCTCCCAATTGAGGGGGGTGTCGGCGATGGCTGCGCTGATGGCAGTGGCCAGGCCCAAGTCATCACATTGGGGGTCGTCTTCTTCGTTCAGGGGGGCGATGGAGATGCCGGCCAGAAGGTTGGTCGGGATTCTGGGGCATGGGGTGTCTGGTGCTGTGCTGTCATCCTGTAGGTGCAGCCTGTGGGGGGTGGGTGTCCCGGATGGGTGGCGTGAGAGGGCATCACTGGTCTTGTTCTTCACGCCAGGGATGTGCACCATCCGGAAACGATATCGGAGGGTTTTTTCTTTGAGGTTCCTCAACCTGGTGTTGGGAATGTCCTCCAGTGTGCGGTCTCCAAAGAGTTTCAGGAGTGGCTTGTGGTCGACGGCTATGACCAGGTCGCTGCAGCCAAGTACAAAGTGGCGAGCTTTGTCCAGCGCGTCGGCCACTGCCAGTGCCTCTCCTTCCACTGGGGCGTAGCGTGACTCGGCGGGGTGGGTAAATCTTGAGCCCACTAAGGTGACCTTCCAACCGTCCCGGCAACAGAATATCTCGCGGGACGGGCACTGGCAGTGTTTCTGGAATAGCCAGTACCCTATCCCGTCTTTGCTCCAGTCTGTTGCCAGGCAGGTGGGGCGGGACTTTTCGAAGATTCTTACTCCTTCGTGGATTTTCGAGCAGATTTCCTTCTTTGAGGCGTCGAAAGCGTCTTGCAGTGCGGTGTCCCAGGTGAAGGGGGATGATGGTTTCAAGAGGGCTCTGAACGGGGACATCACAGATGCCATGGAGAACGCATATGCTACCTGGTTCACAAGGCCGAACCAGGCGCGTATGTCTGTGATGCCTTGAGGTGTAGGGAAGTTGGCTATCGATTCGAGGTACTTCGGAGATGGCTTGACTTCCGTCCGGGTGATCTGGAACCCGGCAAATTCCACCTCATCGCAGGCGAAGCGGAATTTGCTCGGGTTCAGTGTTATCCCGTTTGTGGCGCAGAGGTCTAGCCACTCTGTGGCCTGATGGAAGGCCTCGGCGATGGTGTCTGACCACAGTAATGCGTCGTCGATGCACTTGGTGCGGTTGGTGATGTGTGAGATGAGTGCGTCATAGCGGGCAGTGTACGCGTCACCCGACGCAATGTATCCCTGAGGTGCCGAGCAGTACCGGTATCTTCCCCAAGGCGTAATGAACGTCGTAAAGTGTCTGTCCTCCTCCGCGAGTGCCACAGAGTGGTAGCCGTTCCAGGCGTCAAAGATAGTCTTCTTGGTATTGCTTGGAACGGCTCTGGCCTGGTGGAAGGGTGACTGGGTGTGGTGGGTTTCTCGCGTTGCATGGAGGTTGAGTGCTTGGAAGTCGATTGTCCTCCTGAGAGACCCGTTCTTCTTGGTGCAAATCACCATGCGGTGGCACCAAGTGTCCGGGGTTCCCAGGGGAACTCTCTCCAGTACGCCGAGACGTACGTCTCTATCCAGCCCAGCTTTGACCTCCTCTTGCCAGTGGATGGGGATGGATATTGGGGTGTGGCAAGGCTTGGGGGTGGCTGTGGGATCGATGGTGAGGCTCAAGGGGGGACCAGACATCATGGGTAAGGGTTGGTGTTCGCAGATGTTAAATGCGCTCGCCGCATATAGGTCCCACAGGTGTTGCTCTAGTTTCCCCCTGTTGGCTTTAGTGGCAGGGAATGGCAGTTGTGTTGGCCTGGGGGGTGGTCCTGTTCTGGTCGGGCATGGTTTGGGCTGCTGAGGTTGTCCTATCCCTACTGTGTGGCTCGCACTGTGGTTGTTGCTCCTTGATCGGCTGGGTGGGGTGGGTCGGCTTGGTTGGGTGCTGGTCAATAGGGCATCTTGGTGATGGTGAGCTGGAGGACTGGTCTGTAGGTCCGATGGTTGTGGAGGTTGTCCCTGTCTCGGTCCCCTAGCCTGGCCGTCTCCCGGGGGTGCCGTGGGCGTGCTGAGAGGGAAGCCTCTGGGGATGAGGTCCAGGTCTGAGCAGGTTGCAAGGCTGAGGTATAGCTTGCTTGCGATTGGGGAGAAGTATACCATCTGCCTCGTCTCGAGGTTCGTGGATGGTATCTTGATCCGCAGAAGGGCAGCTCCCAAGATGGGTAAGTTGGTGCCGCTTGCCGAATGCATCATGAGGTTCACGGGAATGAGGTCGGTCTCGGTGAGCTGGAGGTTGGCCAATAGGGTGGGGCCTGCGAGGCAGCTCTGGCAACCGGTGTCTGCCATGGCGGTGGTGGCGAGGTTGAGCGTCTCTCTGCGTAGGGTATGTCCGTGAATTCGGAAATCCTCCGTTCTGGCTGATATGGCGACGTTCAAGCTTGGCTGTGGTGGGGATCGTCGTTGGATCCATGAGTGGGATGATTGGTTCCAGGATTGGTGTTGGAGGATGCCTTCTGACATCGTGTCCATCTGCTCGAATACGGCACTCTCGTGCTCGATGTTCTGCCAGCACATGTGGGCTGAATGGTTTTGTCGTCCACATGTTGAGCAGGTGGTGCCGAAGGCTGGACAGTGTTGTCTCCTGTGGGCTGTCCTCTCTTGCTCTCCGTGTCCTGTGGTGCCACAGAATGTGCAGATGCCCCTGCTGTTGTTGGTGTTGGCTCTGGTGGGTTGATTTGTTTGGCCTTGGCCCCGGGTTGAGATGTGCCTCTGGTTGGGGTGGCTCTGCACTCTGGCTTGGGCTTGGTTTGTGTGGGTGGTTCGAGGTCGGTTGGGGGTGGTCTTGTTAGATTCTGGCCCTGTGCGTGGGATGGGGCGTCGTTGCTGGCGCCTGTATGTGCTGGCCACTGCCTCGCCCCCTTCGTTCTCATCTATGGCACTTGTGGTGGTAGGCGTGGTCATTGACACGGCCGAGCGCTTCCCCGCAGCTCTGACTTCCACAAAGCGGATGGTCTCCTCGACCCCCATCTCCTGGTCACTGTGCTTCAACAGGTCTTCCTGGATCTCTGCATCGGCTAGGCCAATGCAGAGCTGATCGGCAACACGCTCCTCCCCCTGGTTGGAGATGATTGCGCAGCCTGTGCATGCCTTGACAAACCTGCAGACCTCAGCTTGGCCGCGTAGCCGAGCCGCGAAAGCCCGGACAGGCTCTCCTCGGTCTTGGGTCATCCTGCTCAAGGCCACCCTGGCCACCTTAGGATTTTCCTCCCTGACAGCCAGTGCCCTGATAGCCTTGAGCAGGTCCCCTTCGGACATCTCTTCAATTGGTAAGGGACCGAGCGCGTTCCGGGTCACATCGCGCCTCAGCCTTGCATCACAGCATTCTAGGAGCTGGATGGGGATGTCTGTGACGGTCAGCTGGACAGCCTGGACCGCCATCGAGTGGTAAAATAAGACCAACCCTCGGTCGTGCCTCCGGAGGAGACCTCTGGCCTCTTCACAGGCGCGGGTCTGGCCTTGGTAGCCTGGCTGTGGGTCATGGCATGAGTGGATAGCACCACTGGGTCCATCCCCGTTGGCGTGCTGTAGGTGCATCCAGGGAATGGGCATAGTACTGCTTCCATGAGGTTGGTGGGCGTCTATTGGAGTGATGCCGACAATTGTTCATCAGGTAGCCGAATCTTCTCCTGCCAGGTCTAACAGACTAATAGAATCTATTCTCTACCAATCAAGAGTTATTGCACGCATAGAGAATGGCGCTATGCGCGTTTGCTATGAAGACGCAACTCGATAAACAATTGATGTTCAACAAAAGCAATGCGTTCAATAACTGGCATCAAAGGCGTGTGCGCATGTGTAATGGGTAAATGGCCCAGTCCGGTAAAGGGCCCTACGTAATAATGTTCATACAGAGAAGGTTCATTATCCACTATTCGTTATATCAGAAAATGAAAATAAATAAAATTAGCAATGAAGATGCCCCGAAATAGAACCAATAAAAACATCCACCCAACTGTAATCCTCGCGAATTATGCTCAAATATCCACCCACTTTCTTTTCCTAACATTATATTTTCTGACAAACATATATATATATATATATATGATGGTTAAATCGATCCTGAAAATTCTATGCATATATTTTTTCAACCACAATTCTTGATCAGCAGTTGCACTATTACAGTAACATTTGTCTAGTATACATTACAGTAAGCACTAAACTTTGTTTTGGGAAATCCAGATCAAGCTATATTATTTGGACAGGAAATCCGACCAATTTTTTCCCCTAGGATACTTCATGATGCTCAGAAGCACCAAGTACTTCTTCAAAAGTATGCTGAATAGCATAATTCACCAAGGTCATTTCATTATATTCTCCTGGCAAAATGTGCTTGAACCCCAGAGACGACCATCCACTAGCAGCAGCCCCTGGGCTTATATGTGTGTGACATTGCACACTTGTACATACTAGGGATTACCACCAACAAATATACACGAGCGTGACAAATGAGGTACACAAGCATATATTCCAGCAGCTTTTGAATGACAACTCAAATCCATATCAACACTGTCCTCTACCACGTTCGATTTCACACACAAGTTCCACCAACTTCATCTCAACATATTCCAGAACACAAAGTGCATAATCTGTTGGCTTCCATTTCTTCGGAAAATTCATTTCCGACTTGTACAGAATTCCTACATGGGCTGACAAGACCTATCTAGAGCCGAGTTTTACTGTCAGTCATCTTCTTTCCCAAAAATATTTTACCAAATGTAAATAGGTTTTCAGAAGCTTCTATTTGGCATTGCTAAAAGGAGAACCACAACAATAATAATAATAATAATTGTCATGCATTATAGTCATTCTAATACGCAGACAACTAGGTGTTCATTGTATGGCCAGCGCTAACACTGCCTGAGAGGTGCTCGAGAGGACTGAGTTTTCCCTAGGTGCACTGACGTTTTTAATTCCTTTTTGGTCTTTCTGTGTGGAGTTTTGGAACCACACATTTTGGGTTCAAGAAGTCTGGAATTGGAATATTGTAAATAATGAGTGTCTGTGTCAGAGGAGAGGACAGGATAGGATGGTGAAGTTACAAACTTGGAAATGCCGCTATGAGTTTGGGGGTCAGTTGTGCATCGTGACAGCAAATAATTGCTGCCACTTCCACCCAGGTCAGTATCTACTCCAGGCACAAAACTATGACCTCCTTGTGTCAGAGGCCTAGGAGGCTCGTAGGATGTCTCACTTCCACAAGAGGTACGAGTATTGACAATCAGACGGGGGACATCCCTGGAAGTCTTGACACATATACTCCCATTCTTAAAAATGGCTGCTCGACTCACTGCTGGTACAAGTTTAGCCATTTTTGATTGCAGGTACTGGGACTTGCGCCTGATCATGTAGCGGAACCGGAACGTGGCCAATACAACAGCGCCGACAGCCCTGAAGCGAGCATAGGGTCGGGGGTACTTGGATGGTGGGGGGTAAGTGGGGGGACGGTTGCGGATCGGTGCTCCCATATCAGCCATCAGTTTGAGCGCCACTTGCTGGGTTTGGTAGAAGGCATCCAAGTGGCACTCCAGGTATGTCTTCTGGAATACAAGGGATTTGCGGTGGACCTCAGCTTGGCGATACTGGGCATACAGCCTTAGCACCTGTGGGAGTGAATGACATGAGTAAGTGGAGGGGCAGAGAATAAAGGTGGGAGTGAATGACAGGAGTAAGTGGAGGGGCAGAGAATAAAGGGAGGATAATTGGAGAAAGGGAGAGGGGAGGGAGAGAAATGAGGAAATCACAGACAGAATGAGAGTTACATTATGCAAGTTCCACTATTGTTTACTTATTCCAATGCACCAATTCTTATAGCCCATTGTTTTTACATTCAAATGACTGTAGTTTGAAATAATTTGACCATGTTTCAATGGGAAGAGGAGGATCCTATAAACAATTGAAATCAAGATACTGAATGGAGAAAGGCTCCATTTGGATATCCGATGTAAAGACAGGAAGACAGAAGAAACAAGTTAAAAGGGGAGAGTCAAGGCCTGTCCACACTGCACGCAAACTGATGCACATTAATGTGTGTTGGGTCTTAGGGGGGAAAAATTCTTCAATCAATGTGCATTTGTCACACCTACATAAGCACCGAAATAAACCGTACGAAGAAAAAATAATGAGCCTACCAAAGTCAGGAGAAAGTCAGTAAAAATGATATACTGTATCTTACATAGGCTCCAAGTAACTCGCATCTGGTGGGTCAAGCCTGCATTTGAGAGACAAAGCCTGCCGACCCGCCAGAGCTCCGCATCTGTCAGCAACAGGTCAACTCTAGGGATACAGCATGCATGCCTGGCAATACTTGGAGCTCAGTTGACTTGGAAGCACTGCTCCAGTCACATGATGATATCCACAAGCAATAGAGTAAGGTACAACTGCAATAAATCTGGCAGCCCAGCCTTGCTGAGGAATGCCACACGTGCAGGTGGGACATACAATGCTACTGCCCACACTTCTCACAAGAATTGATGTGTTTGTGTGCGGTCACTGCAGAGCTAGTCAAACAAAAGTCTCAAGCACTTGTTTAAAGTAAATGTGTATTTGTGGTGGACAATTTTTGTTGTTGTGTGCACTGCTCCATGAAGCTAACACCCATGAATGGATGGATGCTCCAAAATGTGCCTTGGAGGTTTAAAAATTTTCAGAAATCGGGATCTATGCTGTAGTTGAGAAGGAGTTTTTTTGTTTGTTTTTGCATCCTTTTCTTGTTGGTCAGCTACCCACAGACGTGCATGAAACATTTTTTGCTGCAGAAAAGAAAGAAGAGAGAGCTGAGGAAAGGCAGAACCAATGAAGGTTGTGACTGCATGACCTTCAGAAGTGCAAATGCAGAACGTATAAACATAGCAACAGTTCTCTAGCTATGTAGTTAGTCTAGCTAGCTAGTTTGGCGGCCACAAATTCGAGTGGGACAAAGACGCGAGCGAATGAAATTATTTCGACGTATACTCATGTAGTTATTTGAACACTTTAATTCATACAGTAGCGGTCAAAAAAAATTTACGTACCGTTGCGTTGGGTAAACGTTCAACGCAGAAACCTTTCTTAAGAAACGCTCAAGCAACGCTCAAGGAACGCACAGGCAACGCTCAAGCAACGTATTGCGAACGCAACGCACGAACCGTTATTTAATTACCCTACTCCACTGTTCGATGGAGCGCGTAAAGTCAAGTCAGTCGGCCTACTGTTGATTACTGTTCTGTTTTGTTGCAGCTTCTACTTTTGATTTGTCATGGGAATGGCTTACAGAAGAACTCTCGCTGCTACCTTCGCTCTGAGCAGTAAGTGTAACACTAGGTAGAACTCCAATGGCTTGAACCTCTAGCGCCTATCTGTGGTAGTGACCCAGCCTTTACTTCAGTCTAGTTGTTAGTGTTACATATTTAAAACGAAACCCCCCAAAATAAAAGCTAGAACAGTGGATCCACTAATGATAATTATACTGACTATTGTTTTGTCTTCTGGCAGAATGAAAGTTCTGGGTGGCTGTACCAAGCAGCAATGTTTTAGGGTGCTCCTCAGTGGGAGTGGGAGGCCAAGGCAGTGAGGGTCATATATAAAGGCAAGATTTCAGCTATTGTTAAGTTTTAAATCAAATTCTTTAAATCAAGTTCAGGTGTGATTTACTATTTTGAAATGCAGTTACCAGGCAGCCATGGAGGAAGAATTCAAGCTTGTTATGGAAGATGAGGATTACAGTTCTTCACTCTACATCTGTGGTGGTGGGATCAGGACTGGACTTGTTCGATAACTATATAGTTGTTTTTGAAATTATCATTATTTTATACCTTATTGATAATTTAACATCTCTAGTATTACCCAAACACACAAGTGGCCCAACCCTCCAGGTGTCTTTTCTTCTGACATCTACAGTTAATCAAAATTGTGTTATGCTGTCCACCAATTCATCTTTGGACTTGGGCTTGACTTCTCTCCTGATGTACTCTTTCAACTCGTGTCACAGGTCTTCAATGGGGTTGGCATCTTGAAACTCGGGAGGCATCCTCCAATTTATATCGAACAACTCTATAGCCAGCCTGGATGTACGTTTGGGGTCAGTGTCCTGCATGAAGCGGTGATGGGAGCAAACATTCTTTACAAAGGGTAAAATGGGTCTAGTGAAGAATTTGAACAAAAAGTGGTGCTCTCATAATACCGGCCCACACATGCACCTTCACCAAATGTTTCACGCTATAATCAAATAAACAGGTTTAAAAGACCCGAGTATACATCTACACCTTATTACACAACCATAATACAACATGAATCATATCTTGGCTTGTTCTTTCGTGCCTGCCTTTACAAAAAAAAGCCTATGTGTTTCCAATTGAACTGTGCACTCGTCTGTCCATTGGCTGCCTCTTCAAGGTTCTGCCTATCTCGCTCCAATCTCTTGACCTAGGACAGGGATAAATGATACTGCTATTGATCATGTTATTACATGAGTCACTATACCAATTCACCAGTGTTCTATATCAATATCTTGCCCTAGACTTAAGCCGGCATAACATCTACAAAGTCCCTAAACTATATATATATTTTTTAATCCAATGGCTTATCCCAATCGGCACATTGGCTCTAACCAAAATACCATCAAGACCCAGGCCTAGATTATCATTAGCCACTAGCAACCAACATAGCTTCAGTGTGACACAGAAAGCTTCTACACTAGATATTAACTTTCACATAGTTCCATCCCAAAACTAGTTCAACACAAACTTTATTGGCTTCTCTTATCAGTTGGCATTACCACTGCCTCAAAATATCAACATAAGCAATGTCCTGCAAAGCAAGACTGAGTTCCCTTCGCTGTGAAGGAGAACTGCAGTTGGTATGCTGTCTTCTCATCATCTTCCAGCATCTTTTCTACCACGAGTTTTGGGCCAGCAATAAAAAACGAAGATCTCCCGCTCCACGGCTGTAAGGCGATCCAGTGCTTGACAAAACTGGACGCTTTGCCTTGTTGCTGTCACGCCCTCCTTCAGACAATAGCTGCAGCCTTGAATCCTCTATATCCTAAAGAATACAATTCTGTTTCTTCTAATAGAATAAGGCATCTTGATTCTGAAAAAGAATAACCGCTAGAGCAACGACAGTTAGCCCGCCTTCGTCGATCTGGCATGCGCTAGAGAAATTCAATTTTACAACACTCAATTAACGATCTCTGCCTAACGTTTTTGGCCAACATTTAGCGAATGTATGGCGAACGTTCGGCTAACGGTACAGCAACGCTGCGACTCAAACGTACCACAAACGTCCAACGCAAACGGTACGTAAAGTTTTTTTTAACCTCTACTGTAGCTCTTTTAGACTCAAACCGCCTATCAAGGTGGATCAGATTAATGCAGCTCAATCTAATTCGAATTCAGTGTGGACGTGACCAAATGTGCATTGACTTGTGCAGTGTGGACAGCCTTCAGAGACAAAGAACATGGAGAGGGGAAGAGAGATGAAAAATTAATAAAACTTAAATGTCAAACATGAACAAGTTCTATACAAACAATTTAGTATTTCACTTCTTCGAGCGATCCCCTCGCACTTCATTTCAACTATTATTAAGATTTAAGAGCTCGTGGTAACATGTACCTTGGAAGTTTCTAGGCCACACTTGCCTCCTAAGCACTGCAAGAGTGCCCTGGCCTCGGCTAGCTCCTGCTCCAGACCTTCAGACTGCCTCAACTTGGAAGAGTACGAGTTGGCACGCTCCTATAGAGATGGCAAAAAACCCTCAACAGTAGTATTTAATACATTTTACAATGAAATGAAAAACAGTGCCCATTGCTTGAACTGATAACAATGGCGAAAGAAGGTAAAGGAAAAAGGTAGGGCAATGTTCATTCTTCTTCACATGATATTCCTTAACAACTAAGACTGTGTCATGTGATATCATCATGAGTTTACATATACCTCCCATCTCTTTGATTCCATCTTCAATTTCTCTTTCTCCTGCACAATACTTATCTGAGATTGCTCAGAGTGAGCCAGTTCCTCGCGTGCCATCTACAATTAAATAAGATAGCCTGGGGTTAAACACACACCACATAAAATAATGTGTGCATTGTTATTATATATATAATATACATACATAAAACAATGCATGTTAAATAACGATGACAATATTATTATTACGACAATGCAAAAAAATTATAATTATTACTACTACTATTACTACTACTATTACAACAATGCAAAAAAATTATAATTACTACTGCTATTATTACGACAACGCAAAAATTATAATATTATTATTACTACGATTATTAACAATGCAAAAATTATGCCCCCCCCCCCCCCCCTCAAAAAGTGAGAACATGTATATACAAACCTTGAGTTTTATTTGAAGATTCTGATGCCGCAGCTTCAGATCATGTATCTCCCTCTGTGCCACATCTGCTCTTGCCTTTGCGGGGAGCTGCTGTGTGAGGCAATTAACCTCTGCCTGAGTTCTGTGGAGCTCACCATGCAAGGAGTTTATTTTCTCAGAACTTGCTAGATTATCCTTTAGGGTAGGGAAGTGTAAGAAAAATATAATTCATGAGACTGTACCATATATAGCAGCTCCCAATATTATTATAGTGGGTATCATAGTTCTATATTAGACTGCCTCCTAATTGTATCTCACCTGCACATGCTCGTCAGTGATGAGGGCAAGCTCAGACCTGAGCCTGGCAGTGAGCTCTTTCTCCTTACCGAGGCATCCCTCCAGCAGCTTCAACTCAGACTCCATACGACCAGTTTTGTTTGATCTTGAAGATAATTCTGACTGCACAGGGTAAAACACAAAAAATGCAATGGGCATTAAAAAAATGTTTGCACTCTCTATAAATGTACCACGTAACAAGTGGATATCTTCGAGGAGCTTAGTTTTAACTGTTGGAATCCAATCCAAGAATAATTATAAGAAGAGGAGTGAGCACAGTGAGGCTGCCACAATGCACTACACAAATCCTTCTGTCAGTCACTATCGGCAAATACTTAAGCCCCTTTAAAATATCCCTCTCGATAATTTCTATGGCAACATCACTACCAGTGCAGTCCCAATTCAGCTAGACACACACACACACACACACAAGTGTATAACTAGCACATACCTGCAGGTGAGTGTTGTGCATCTGGAGTGCTCCCTTAGCTCTCTGGGCCTCTGCTAGCTCCTCCCTGGAGAGAGTCAGTGCAGTCCTGGCCTGCTCTACCTCAGCACTAGCTGCCTGGCATTGCCCAGACTGTTGGGCTAGCTGACACTTCAGCTCCACCACACACGCTCGATTCAGGGAGAGAGAATTCTGGAGCACAGACACTTGAGTTTGGGATGACTGCAACTCCTAAATTGTAATATAAGTCATGGACAACAATTCATCAAGCAGAAAGGACAGCCGACTACACTTAGTAAGCCATTCTATCTTGGCATTAAAGGTTGTCATGGCATTAAAAGCTATCATGGCGTTAAAGGCTATCATGTTGCTAAAGACAGTCATTGCAATAAAGGCTATCATGGCTATCATGTTTAAGGCTGTCATGTCGCTAAACACTGTCATTGCATTAAAGGGTGTCATGATGTTAAAGCATTAAGATAGACACTCCTTACAAACTTCTTGTTTTTCAGAATCTAAACAGGTCTGACATAGCATCCCCATTGAAAATGTTTTCTGGTACTACACTAGCACTACCCAATGAACGTTGGAACTACTGGTTTATTAGTTGAACAATTCACGGTGTAGTGAACGTTTTGTCAATCACCTGATATTTTTCTTTGCACATGCCCAGTAGAAACGAATATGCATATATGGGCAACGATAGTAGCTACCGCATTGATTATCTCTTTTGCTAAGGAAGCTGCACACGCACCTACGTCTAGAAGGAACCATGCTGAATCCCTTTCTTCTTGGATACGCCAAGATGGATTCTCTGCTTTAAATTTTTTATAGATGGAGCAAGATTTAGCTTTCGTCAGCTTACCTCAATGGCTCTGATGTTTATACAAAATTGCAGCTTAACAAAATATTAACAAAATACTGCATAATACGTCTATAAGAACCAGCACATGGCCCATTCTATCTTGTGCTCACCTGCACGTGTTCGTCAGCGACGAGGGCAATCTCAGCCCTGAGCCTGGCAGTGAGCACTTTCTCCTTACCAAGCTGCCCTTCCAGCTGCTTCAACTCAGACTCCATACGACCATTATTGCTGGACCTTGAAGATAACTCAGACTGCACATAGAGAAACGAAAGATGCATTTGGCGTAACATAGACTTTTACAATCGCTAAAAATGTACCACTGTATACGTCAGGATAGTTTGAATGCATTTAACATTTGCACATTTTCACTGCTAGAACCCAGTCCATGAATACGCATGATGAAGACGACCAAACTATGGGTGGCTTCCACAACTCTTGAATCATTCTGCTTAGGCCTCTCCATACTGGAAGCACATTGGAGGTGCACCCAGTACTAGTTTACATTCAGCAACCTGAATTTGAACATGTGCGTTGGTGCATCGACACTAGAGCTTGTGTCGGTTATATCAATATTGTGTTTGTGATATCCACACTAGTGCTTGTGTTGTTGGTAGCAACAATAGCGTGTGTGTTGGTTGTATCAACACTAGTGTGTGTGTTATTGGTATCAACAATAGAGTGTGTGCTGGTTGTATCAACACTAGCGTGTGTGTCCGGTACATCCCTGAACAGAAACACGATGGAGCTAATCATCAAAAGATGCTCTCCCCACCCCACCCCCCTACAACAGGAAGCTAAAGATTACTAAGATTTTTTTTTTGGAGATGTACATAGTTAAACATAGTTAAGTATAAGTTAGTCTATATGTAGCTGCTTATGCCCTGCAAACAGTTTTATTACGTTAGTAAAAAGCGACGAGTGTTTTAGTCTCCTTCAAGCTAAAAACACAGCAGTGAGGGGGGTTCTATTTGTTGCACACTCACATAATTATCATAATCATTATTTATTGCTCTGAATCAATTCAAACGACCTCTCAAGGTTAGTCATGCATCTAATATGCACTAGGAGGCCATTTACGAATTCAAGTTCAGTGTGGTTCAACCAATATGCATATTCATGGTACAGTGTGTACAGACAATACCTGCAAATATTTAACCCCTCAAACACCTGCAAATATTTAACCACTGAAAACATGCAAATATTTAACCCCTCAAACAGCTGCCTCAAACACCAGCAAATATTTAACCACTCAAAAAGTATCCCAGATTAATTCATCTTGCAACACTCATCTAATGTACTGTATAATTACCTGCAGGTGAGTGTTGTGCATCTGGAGCGCTCCCTTAGCCCTCTGGGCCTCTGCTTTCTCCTCCCTAGAGACAGTCAGTGCAGTCCTGGCCTGCTCTACCTCAGCACTAGCTGCCTGGCATTGCCCAGACTGTTGGGCTAGCTGACACTTCAGCTCCACCACACACGCTTGGCTCAGGGAGAGAGAATTGTGGAGCACAGATACTTGAGTTTGGGATGACTGCAACTCCTGCATTGACAAGGTGTAATATTTAATGAGAACATTTATCAAGCAGAAATGGAATTAATGCATTAACATCAACATCTATAGAAATCTCCCTGTTTATCTGAATCAACATACTGGTTTCTGTTTATCTGAATCAAGATGCTGGTTTCTGTTTATCTGAATCAAGATGCTTGTTTCTGTTTATCTGAATCAAGATACTGGTTTCTGTTTATCTGAATCAATATACTGGTTTCTGAATCAAGATATTGGTTTCTGTTTATCGGAATCAACATACTGGTTTCTGTTTATCTGAATCAAGATGCTTGTTTCTGTTTATCTGAATCAAGATACTGGTTTCTGTTTATCTGAATCAATATACTGGTTTCTGAATAAAGATATTGGTTTCTGTTTATCTGAATCAAGATACTGGTTTCACACACCACACCTTTGAAAAATGTAGAGCTTTCTTGTAAATTTTTTATGTGGATAAAAAATTTTATGTGGATAAAGCAGCACACCTTTCGTGCCTGGAAAAGAAATAGTTATAAAGAAATATGTCTGAAGGCTCACTTAAAGGTTTAAATTCTTTTCTATAGGTCCACGGGTTTACAAGGAGGGATTCAAACGGACACTAGAAGTGTTTTGAAAACAAAAGATTCATTTTCTCACCGCAATGCTCAGGTTATTGCACTCAACTGCAGCTTATTGTACATCCACTAGAATGATGTAAAAAGGTGATTTTCGAGATCAATGTGTTAGTTAATGTTCATAAAAACCACATCATAAATTTTAGATGCTATTATTTCATAGATATAGTGTTTCCTCACTCTTCGATATTTATAATCAAGACAAGATATTTAATCGGAACTCTATATAGAGCTCCAAATAGAAAATAATGCACAATCACTAGTTCTATTTTATGCAGCCCTCTTCTCAATCTATCTTGAGCTCACCTGCCTGTGTTCATCGGTGGCGAGGGCAAGCTCACACCTGAGCGTGGCAGTAAGCTCTTTCTCATTACCAAGCTGTCTCTCCAGCATCTTCAACTCAGACGCCATACGACAACATTTTGAAGATAATTCAGACTGCACAGAGAGAACCAAACAAAAAACAACACAGATTAGACACAAAATCGACAACCTACCACTGTCTAAAATGTACCAATGTGTATGTGTACCAATGCTAAAGTAATCAGCATCCATCCACACAACTGCATAACTAGCACGTACCTGTAGCTGAGTGTTGTGCATCTGGAGCACTCCCTTAGCTCTCTGGGCCTCAGCTAGCTCCTCCCTGGAGAGAGTCAGTGCAGTCCTGGCCTGCTCTACCTCAGCGCTAGCTGCCTGGCATTGCCCAGACTGTTGGGCTAGCTGACACTTCAGCTCCACCACGCACGCTTGGCTCAGGGAGAGAGAATTCTGGAGCTTAGACACTTGAGTTTGGGATGACTGCAGCTCCTGCATTGACCAGGTGTAATGTACGACATGGAGGAAATTCCTCAAGAAGAAGGGACAATACACAAACACTCACTCAGTTATGGCATTGAAGTCATAAGACAAGCAACTTCTACAAATTTCTATTTTTTTTTTTTAATAAACAAAATTTGAAAAGACACTTGGAAAATTATAAATTGTCTAGTACTAAAATTGTTATGAATGTACTCACAACTGTTGTGAAGATCCATTTTTTTTAAATGGTATTTATTAATTTATGTATTTTTTGGTTTATATACTAGTTTAGTGAAGGATTCAAGATATGCCAAAGTGTCCTTTAACATCAGCAATGGCCGAAAACACAAGTTTAAGCTACACCAACCGACTGGATGTAATAAGCCCATATACGAGCAAGCTCAGCCATGGTTAACAAAATTAGAACCATTCGCACTAACACATGGTTTATTTCCTTGCATAGGTCTATATAGTAGACAGCAGGACCCTTTATTTTGGTTTATAATTGCAACTGCCATCTTGGATCGGCACAGTCCAGGCTTGACCTGCTGTTCCTGGAAGTTCTCATGCTAAGGAAGGCCAGAAAGGTACCCATGCATACCTAGAAGGAGATGTTCAGAATCCCTTTGTTCTCAAGAAAGGTTACTCCCATACATAAATGATTCTTTTTGCTATATGTTACACTGACATAGCGAGATGCATCTTTTGTTTGCTCTCTTTCCTCAATGGCTCTGAATATTATACCAAAGTGCAGCTTATTAGTTTTACATTCTAAAAAAAATTTGATACTTGGAATAAAGTTATGGCATATTAATGATTATTAAAACCATATAGTTAGTCCAGGGGCAATTGGTAATGAAACTGCCAAAGTCAGTTAGAGCTGGTGTCCATTACTTTTGGAACATGGTATAACCACTATACACAAGAGTTATAGCTGGCGTCCAAACATGGTCTAAGCACTATACACTTGAGTTATAGCTGGCATCCATTATTTTTGGAACAAGGTCTAAGCAATATACACAAGAATTATAGCTGGCGTCCATTATTTTTGGAGCATGGTCTAAGTACTATACACATGAGTTATAGCTGGCGTCCATTATTTTGGGAACAAGGTCTAAGCACTATACACACAGCTCTACTTCACTCCGACATTCAAATTACTACTACAAATTTACTCCGAATATCATTGAATTCCTAATACTTGAGAAAAGCAAATAATTTCATAGCGGACGATTCCAGTTCTACACTATACTGCCTTCAAAGGCTCACTCTATCTTGATCTCACCTGCCTGTGTTCGTCGGTGGCGAGGGCAAGCTCAGACCTGAGCCTGGCAGCGAGCTCTTTCTCCTTACCGAGGCATCCCTCCAGCAGCTTCAACTCAGACGCCATATGACCAGTTCTTGAAGATAATTCAGACTGCATAGAGAGAAACAAAAGATGCACTAGGCCTAACATAGACAGACCAAAGCCTCTGCACTCACTATAAATGTAGCAAGTAACAAGTGGGGTATCTTCGAGGGCTTTAGTTTTAACTGTTGGGATCCAATCCAAGAATAATTATAAGAAGAGGAGTGAGCACAGTGAGGCTGCCATAATGCACTACACAAATCCTTCTTGTCAGTCTCTATCAGCGAATATTAAGCCCCTTGAAAATATCCCTCTCGATAATTTCTATGGCAACATCACTACCAGTGCAATCCAAATTCAACTAGCCACACACACACACAATTGTGTATTACTAGCACATACCTGCAGGTGAGTGTTGTGCATCTGGAGTGCTCCCTTAGCTCTCTGGGCCTCTGCTAGCTCCTCCCTGGAGAGGGTCAGCGCAGTCCTGGCCTGCTCTACCTCAGCACTAGCTGCCTGGCATTGCCCAGACTGTTGGGCTAGCTGAGACTTCAGCTCCACCACGCAAGCTTGGCTCAGGGAGGTAGAATTCTGGAGCTTAGACACTTGAGTTTGGGATGACAGCAGCTCCTGTATGTATATACATTAATGAGTCATGTTTAAAACTAATTCAATAAATGTCTGTTCGACTATACAGCACTTGCTATGCACCACTACAGCAAAATAATCAGGGAATGCCCCCTGAGGTGAACAACACACACACACACACACACACACACACAGCTCTCTCACGTACACACTGCTGTCTAGTTAAAATTTCAATTTGACATCTTCCTCAAACGTGGTTCGGCATCCCCCCCCCCCTAAATGCATACATATATATTTAACACTTCCAGTGTACCTTGAACCCTTATGTATAGTGCAGCTGAAACTTGCCCCCCATTAAAAGCCATGACACTTGTCTTCAAGATATGCCTATCATCTACTTCAATATTATTTAATATCGTTCAAAGTTTTCCGATGATTGCAGCGATTCATCTGCTTCTTCTTACTGTAATAAATGGAAATCATGACATGCTAGAATGTGTGTGCATCATTGAGCCTAGCAGCTGCTGCACAGAGTGAATGGCTTGAGTCATTGAGCCTAGATAACTCAATATAAAATAGCTCGATCTGCATGCTTTCTTTTGGTACTATGTACAGGCATAACCACACCAAAGTTACAACTCGGTATAACCATACTAAAGTTACATACTCACTCTATGTATAGATATAACTACACCAAGGCTTCATACTCTATGTATAAGTATAATCACACCAAAGTTACATACTCTATGTGTAGGTATAACCACACTAAAGTTACATACTCTATGTATAGGTATAACCACACCAAAGTTACATACTCTATGTATAGGTAAACATACCAAAGTTACATTCTCTATGTATAGGTATAAGCACACCAAAGTTACATTCTCTATGTATAGGTATAAGCACACCAAAGTCTATGTATTACACCATCATCTAGCATAGAGCTTGCGCAAGCTGCAAAAAGTGTAATACATAGACTTTGGTGTGCTTATACCTATACATAGCCTTGGTGTGGTTTTGCAATACTCCATTCATTGTTCTGTAAGCAATTAATCACTGAAATGCTCCAGCTCCCATTATTTCCGCTCCATAATTAGAACACTGAAATGCTGTAGCTCCTATTATTTATGCTCCATAATGAGATCACTGAAAGGCCCCAGCTCTTATTATTTACGCTCCATCACTGAAATGCTCCAGCTCCTACTATTAATGCTCCATAATTAGATGTATCTTATCATTGCTGGTGTAGAAGATAAACATTGGGAAACACATAGTATCACCATGACAATGGCACTAGTGCATGATAGTCTCTTATACATCAGGATTTTTGAGTGATCTCAAAATATGCAAGGAACAAAACACTCACTCAGTAATTCCACTAACGGAGCAGAAGTCCATGCACCAAATATGACCTCATATTTGGTCTACGTGTACTTGCCTTTTAAAAAGTAAGGAAATGATTTCTACATCGTGTGTTATAAAATAATAATAACAGTAGAGTAAATTAATTCTTTAAAAAATAGGAAAATAAAAAGATTGAAGAAATGTTGTGGGTGAACTTTTAATAGCACAATCCACAGGCATACTCACTACCTGTTGGTGGCAGTCAATACTATTAGCACAATCCACAGGCATACTTGCTACCTGTTAGTTGCAGTCAATACTATTAACACAATCCACAGGCATACTTGCTACCTGTTGGTGGCAGTCAATACTATTAGCACAATCCACAGGCATACTTGTTACCTGTTGGTGGCAGTCAATACTATTAGTACAATCCACAGGCATACTTGCTACCTGTTGAAGGCAGTCAATACTATTAGCACAATCCACAGGCATACTTGTTACCTGTTGGTGGCAGTCAATACTATTAGCACAATCCACAGGCATACTCACTACCTGTTGGTGGCAGTCAATACTATTAGCACAATCCACAGGCATACTCACTACCTGTTGGTGGCAGTCAATACTATTAGCACAATCCACAGGCATACTCACTACCTGTTGGTGGCAGTCAATATTATTAGCACAATCCACAGGCATACTTGCTACCTGTTGGTAGCAGTCAATACTATTAGCACAATCCACAGGCATACTAGCTACCTGTTGGTGGCAGTCAATACTATTAGCACAATCCACAGGCATACTCACTACCTGTTGGTGGCAGTCAATACTATTAGCACAATCCACAGGCATACTTGCTACCTGTTGGTGGCAGTCAATACTATTAGCACAATCCACAGGCATACTTGCTACCTTTTGGAGGCAGTCAATGGCGTCACTGGCTTTATTCACTGACTGCTCCACTGCCGACTGCACAGAGTCAAACTGCCGCTGGAGTCTATCTCTCTCCTTGGACACTTCCCGCAGCTGTCTGTTCTCTGTGTCCACTTCGAGCAACTGAGCATTCTTACCAGTGAGGTCCCCGTGCAGGGAAGACACCTTTTTCTCCAGCTCACACGACCGAGATTTCTCCAAGTGGAGTTGGTGTAGTAGACTGCTGTCTGCAGTATGACGTGCATGCTCTGCTTGGGAGCGCCACTCTTGCTCCTACAACACAATCAGGAGTTCACCATAAAGGCCAATACATACCAAGACTCCATCTTTCTCTTCGTCTGCCCCCAGTGTCCTCCTTTTTGTCCCATTCTCTCTTCACTATCTCCCCATTTTGCTTTTCTCTCATTCTCTTTTCTTTCCACTCTCACATTTCTTTAAGGTTATCACTTTCTCTTTGCTCACTCTCTTCCTTCTCTCTTCACTCCTCACTCCATCTTTCTCACTCTTCCCATCCTGTCCCCACTCTCTCTCTTCTCTCCACACTCTCTCCTCCTCTCCCTCCACATCCCCTCTTAAGACAATAGTATATGTATGTTCAACAGCATCCCCCATCATATTGCTGTCCTGCATAATAACCTCCTGTTTGATACATGCATTGATAAATGCTACCAATGGAAAAAAAGTGACACCAACCACCCAAATCCTGCAATACCCGTCTTTCGTGTTCCTCCTTGGCCTTCCCATTAGCCTCTCGAAGTTGACCGATTTCCTTCACAAGCGAGTTCCTCTCAACTGTTGGGAGTTCTTCTATCAAGCCACTCTGTCTACAGAGCTATACAAAAAATATATTGAATCTGTTATGAATTATTAGGTGCTGATTTTTTTTTTTTTGGCCGTAGAGAGTTGGCCATAGAGAGATGTTTTCACAGATGGTAATTGACATTGGATGGTGTAGAGTATAATGGAAACCACTCCTTGTTCTGGTAACCGTTTTTCCTACTCGTAGATTGGAATGTAGCCACGAGAAATATTTATTCAAAGCCACAGAAAATACCTCGTTAAACAACGTGTGTGTGTGTGCGCGTGTGTGTACAAGAGGATGTCAATTATTATAATAAACCCCCCCCCTCCAACCATGTGCATTAAGTACCTGATCAAGGAGCATCTGATAACTGACAGAAGAAGATGAGCTGCCACTATCTTCATCACGAGCTCCGTCTCCCACGTCACTCTCTCCTCCTCTCTCCCTCGTGTTCGGTATGTCAGGAAAGGAGATGGCTGAAGACAGAATTTTTCTTTCCTGCTCCAAGATCTTTTCCACTGCTTCTAACAATTCCTTTCTCCAATCCCTGACATCATAATCCCCCTGCAAATCATACAATAAATTAATTTTAAAAATAAGAAATTAATTACCAAAACAAGATAAGATATTAATTACCAAAACAAGAATTAATTACAAAAAAAAGAAATTAATTACCAAAATAAGAAATTAATTACCAATTACGATTAGTTACAAGGGTAAGGAATAAATCACAAAAAAAATGTATTACCCAAAAAATAATCCAAAAAATAACCACAGAAATAATGAGATCTCTAAGAGGATAGCTACCATCTTAGGAGCTCATATCACCACACCAAGAATAAAAAGCTTCCAAGAACTAAAATTCAGGGGACTCATGGAGACTAAATGAAGTAGAGTAGATGCGATCATCCCTGATTTCCCGTCCTAAAGCTGACCCAACCTTCCTCTCTCTCCCTCCTAGCATATCGGAACCCCACTTTAATGTTCCCTCCAGGCATATCGGAACCACTCTTTAAAATTGGTGAGAAAACAAACAAACAAACAAACAAACAGACTACCTTGGCTGCCCTAATGTCCAGCAGAAGTCGCTTGAAATGATCTAGCAAAGAATCGATCGATGCTCCATCAGCGGGGGCACAAGGAAGGTGGGCAATGGGTGCAGGGGGGACGGACATATTCGGAGCAGAGGTACGAGGGACATTGCTGTCAAGTAATACATGCATGTACAGTTTAGTATAACCATAGTATACAAGAAGCTGGTGGTTTAGGCTTGGGCCATCTGATGGCAAGACCATCTAACACCAAATGACCACTTACACGTTTGACCACCGTAAGTACCACACCTGGATATCCTTCATAGTGAATTTAAAAAATGAACCAGGTGCAACGTATACTGTTGTAACGATGAGAAAGCTTTTGAATTCAGGTTCGGATGGGGAGGCAAGCACAATAAAAAGATGGCTGACTAAATTGTAACTGCAATCATGAAGGTTTCCTGATATTTACTGGAGTTTCTAGAAGGCATTCCTACACAGGCACCCATGCTCACCTGGAATCACTCGCACTCCCTTTGCTCTGGAGAAAGTTGGATTTCAATGCCGTTAGTTTGGTTGTAGACACAGGGAGAGCAACGTAGTGCTGCGTAGCTTTAGTCTGCTTACCTCACTGGAGCTGATTCTTATACCAACTGCATATTATATTTGGATTCTAATGATAGAAACGGTTTGTGTTTTTTGAAAATGAAAGTCATAGCCATAAATATCATTACTGGGCAATAATTAACAAGCAGTGTCCATGCAGAGTCCTCATCTATTTTGTATGGACCCCTGAGAGTATGTACAGTACACACCCCAAAAAAATTTTACGTACCATTTGCGTTGTACGTTTGCGGGACGCTTGAGTCACAGCGTTCCTCTACCGTTCGCCATACGTTCGACAAACGTTTGCCAACAACGTAAGTATGTGCGAACGGTACGTTAGCCACGAATCGTTAAGCGTTCTAATATTGAATTAACTTGCGCATGCTCTCCCGCGATCGACGAAGGCGGGAGAAAGGCTAATGCTAGTTACACGTGTTTTAGCGCTCACTTCTACTCTGACTTTTTAGCGCTCACCTACTACTCCGAGTAAATGCTTATTCTACATTTAAGAAACAGAGGATTCTCACTCTGGAATCAAGAGGATTCAAGGCTACAGCTATAGTCCGCATTTTGAATGAGGAGGGCATGACAGCAACGAGGCAAGGCGTCTACAGTTTTATTAAGCGGTACCGTGAGACTGGTACAATCGCCAGACAGCCAGGGAGTGGGAGACTTTCGTTGGTGACATCTGCTGTCAAGAGAGTTGTAGAGGAAAAGATGGACGAGACAACTGCTTATCAATTACACCTCCTCCTTCACAGCAAAGGATATCCACTATCCCTGAGGACAGTGTTGTGGTGGCAGACATTGCTTGGGTGGACTTTTCGAGGCAGTGTATACTGCCAACTTATAAGAGATGTCAACAAGGTTTGTTGTGTTGTGTACATAGTTTAAGCTAAGCTAGTGAAAGTTAATACCAGTGTAGAAGCTTTCTCTTATGCTGAAGCTAGTGGCTAATGATAATCTAGGCCTTGGTTTTGGGGGCAGTTTTGCTAGAGTCAATGACGATCGGGATAAGCCATTTGATTTAAAAAAATTGGGCACCTTGTTGGTGTGATGCTTTAGGACCTAGGTAAGATATTGTTATTGAACACTGGTGAATTTGTACAGTGACTTGTGTAATAAGCCTGTGATCAAAGGCAGTATTATTTATCCCTATCCTAGGTCAAAAGATTGGAGTGGGCCAGGCAGAACGTTGACGAAGCAGCTGATGGGTTTTTTAATGTTATTTGGACAGATGAGTGCACGGTTCAGTTAGAAACGCACAGGCGGTTTTGTTGCCGAAAGGTAGGAAGGGCACCAAAGAACAAGCCAAGGTATGTTACATGCTGTATATTTATGATATACAATCTGTATGTTTGATTATAGGGCGAAACATCCAGTGAAGGTGCATGTGTGGGCAGGAATCAGCATGAAAGGGAGAACAGGAATATGCATATTTGATGGTATCATGAGAGCACCACTTTTTGTGGAAATTCTCAAGAAGACCTTTTACCCTTTGTGAAGGTCCCCGGCATAGCTACATGCATGACAATGACCCCAAGCATACATCTAGGCTGGCTCAGGAATTCTTGAAATCAAACAATGTTAATTGGTGGAGGACACCTCCTAAGTCTCCAGATGCCAACCCCATTGAAAACCTGTGGCACGAATTAAAAGAGTACATCAGGAGGGAAGTAAAGCCCAAGACAAAGGCTGAATTGGTGGATGGAATAAGACCATTTTGGTTAACTGTAGATATTACTAAATGTCAGAAATACATTAGACACCTTAGAAAAGTAATTCCTAAAATAATAGAACTAGAGGGTGCAGCTACAGGGTACTGAATATTTAGTAAATCGTTTTCTTCAAGAGTTTTAGCTCTTCGATAGGAAGCCCAGGCAGATCTCGGTTCCCCATGGGAGTACACATGTTCATTACATTCTGTCCAAATATTGCCTCTCTGGCTAGCTTGCATGCCAAGGCTCCGACTTTGCAGAGAGGTTGCAATTTTAGATATCTTGCCAATACTGTGCTAATATCCTCAAGGTCCTCTTGTATCATATGAGATGGTAGTGCCCGCTTCACAACACCAATTGGCTTGCATGCAGGGCGATCACAGGTTGTGGCTATGGCAGCAGGAGAAGTGACAGGTGACGGAGGTGGATGTGAGGTGTGGGTTGGAGGAGGCGGGGAACGAGGAGGTGGAAGTGAGGTGTGGGTTGGAGGCGGCGGGGAACGAGGAGGTGGAAGTGAGGTGTGGGTTGGAGGCGGCGGGGAACGGGGAGGAGAGGTTGGGGCTGGAGGAACTGATTGAGAAGAGCCTCTTCAGAATATCCTCCAATGTTTTCTCAATTTTTTTGATTGATCTCGCCAGTTCTTTCTGGCCTTTCTCCATCATGTCAAGCCTCTCAGATTGCTCCAACACTGCCATCTCCATGTTCAGAGCTGTGGCATTATGGACATTTGACCAATAATAAATTTACATGATGAACCTTGACCAATAATAAATTTACATGATGAACCTTGACCAATAATAAATTTACATGATGAACATTGACCAATAATAAATGTACATGAACATTTGACCATGAACATTTGACCAATAATAAATACATGAACATTTGACCAATAATAAATTTACATGAACATGAACATTTGACCCAAACATTTGACCAATAATAAATTTACATGCAATTGACCAATAATAAATTTACATGAAGATTTGACCAACAGTTATAAATTTAGGTGCACTTACCAAACTCTGAAGTAGGAGTTGTTGCCCTGGCATCACCCAATACACACTCGCCAATATCCTCCATTTCTTGGTGAAAGTTCCCTGGCACTTCAAATTTCTGCTAGTTCAGCAGAACTAGGCGAGGTCACCAGTATTATGGAACCTATTTGGTGAAATCAAATTATGATGGACACCCTATGAATTTTAATTACTTCACCTTCAGCAGGTTTCTGGAATTTCCCTCTTTTGGGGTCTCTGGTAGACATCTGAATTAGAAGATTTTTAGAATTGATTACTTCCAAAATAAATACATTCAAAGCTTACAGGAATAGATTCAATTGGATCAGAAGAGAATAGAGTTGGCAATGGAGAATGTGCCCGAGCTGTGCAGGAGGGCAGCATCATATGACCATAGTAACAAAAATCCATCATTCCAGATGAAGGTTAGTAGAATCATTGAGAGTACATTATAAGTTGATTATTGAACTGTAACACACCATCAGGTTTCTTTCCTTGAGGTTCTTCCCCTTGACCACTCCTCCTCTTCCGCTTCGAAGTCTGAATTAAATTCGTTGAATTTAACTCAGATTATAATCTATTGGATTAATTAAGTAGTTGAATATAGATTGTTATTACTAAATAGTTCCACAGTGTGCTGTAATATATATGTGAAGGCCTTAACAGGCTCAGCAATATCAAAATTAAATCATCTAAATAAACAACTTACACCAGACTGTGCCATTGGTTGAGGGCAAGGAGCAACATTTTCCTCATCGTCTTCAAAGACTGGCTCAAACTCCTCCTCCAGCTCCTCCGTGGCTGCTTGGATACCTATATTTCAGCATAATAATCTCACTTGAACTCGATTTTTAAAAACTTCTTTCAAACTTACCAACAGCTGAAATCCTCCCTTTGAAAGTCAGCCTCCCCGCTTTGACCTCACAGTCCTCTCCGACCAAGGTGCCCCCTTAAAACTTTGCTGCTTGGTACAGCAGAGACCGAATTTTCTTCGGGCCAGAAGACCAAACAATAATCTGTAAAGTATCAAGAGTTCAAAGATAAATTAATTCTGATCTAAATGCTCTCAAGATGAACACGCTATGGTTAATGTACAGATCTTTGCTAGAAGTAGCTAAAATCTTGGTTGTTACTGGGTCTCTGCGCTAGCTTTTAGCTGTTTTTCCCCTTCAGGCAAGTATACTTACTACGATGAGCCAAGGTAGCAGCTAGAGTTCTTTGGAGAGCCATAGAGCAAACAATAGATAGCAATGAGAAGCAGCAGACTGTTCAACCTCGAAGTAGCAAGTAATCGAACGTGCCCTTTCGTACACGTGGTGAAGGCTACCGGAAATGTGATTGCGCATAATTTAAGAACGGTCCGTGCGTCTGAGCATTGCCTGTGCGTTGCCTGACCGTTGCTTGTGCGTTGCTGATTAAACGTTTCTGCATTGAACGGAAGCCCAACGCAACGGTACGTAAAGTTTTTTTTGGCGTCTACTGTAATACTAGGGCATGGTATAAACACTAGGGCATGGTATAAACACTAGGTATACTAGGGCATGGTTATAAACACCAGGTAGTACTAGGGCATGGTATAAACACTAGGGCATGGTATAAACACTAGGGCATGGTATAAACACTAGGTATTCTAGGGCATGGTATAAATACTAGGTATACTAGGGCATGGTATAAACACTAGGTATACTAGGGCATGGTATAAACACTAGGTATACTAGGGCATGGTATAAACACTAGGTATTCTAGGGCATGGTATAAACACTACGTATACTAGGGCATGGTATAAACACTAGGTATACTAGGGCATGGTATAAACACTAGGTATACTAGGGCATGGTATAAACACTAGGTAAACTAGGGCATGGTATAAACACTAGGTATACTAGGGCATGGTATAAACACTAGGTATACTAGGGCATGGTATAAACACTACGTATACTAGGGCATGGTATAAACACTAGGTATACTAGGGCATGGTATAAACACTAGGTATACTAGGGCATGGTATAAACACTAGGTAAACTAGGGCATGGTATAAACACTAGGTATGGTATACTAGGGCATGGTATAAACACTACGTATACTAGGGCATGGTATAAACACTAGGTATACTAGGGCATGGTATAAACATCAGGTAAACTAGGGCATGGTATAAACACTAGGTATACTAGGGCATGGTATAAACACTAGGTATACTAGGGCATGGTATAAACACTAGGTATACTAGGGCATGGTATAAACACTAGGTATACTAGGGCATGGTATAAACACTAGGTATACTAGGGCATGGTATAAACACTAGGTATACTAGGGCATGGTATAAACACTAGGTATACTAGGGCATGGTATAAACACTAGATATACTAGGGCATGGTATAAACACTAGGTATACTAGGGCATCATATAAAAGAAGATATTCAGGGCTGTGTGTCCCAGGATCTGGTGGGGTTAGTATTACGTGGGCAACAACTTATGTACTTTGGATATCCGGGGGCAAGGAGGATTGGAGGAGGATAAGCTATTGCAGACCATAAATCACCGCTTATGTTAGTTCAACTTACTTAATGGAGCGCACGAGGTCTCTGACTTCGCCAGACGTGCTCACCAAGGACGGCCCTAGCTCCTACACAGAGTAAATGAAGCATAAATGACTTGCATACTCAATGTCGGTGTGGAATTGTGCAGAGCAGGAAATTCTGCGTTACTGGAAAAATTTTGCCACTTGGTCGCCACTTCGTCCAAATCCATCCAAATCCAATGAAAATTTAAACCTCAGACACCAGGTTTGCAAGCCATTCCCTTTCTCAAATCGCTGTACATGAGAAAGTAGTGATTTGGAAAAGGGTCTAGCTCACGAGATCGTATGCACACATGGGGTTGCTAGCTTCCTGTTGGGAGGGCAATTCCTCTCCAACAGAGCATCCCAGATGTCGGTATGGATGTGTTATTCTGAGGATCCTTCCAAGCTATCGCAACACCTTGCAAAGATTAAAACAAAATTTTCTACAAGGGACTTCATATAGACGTTACAAAAAATTCCACCAAGAACAGTCTCCACTATACAGACGTAGACGGGTCTAAGGGTGGGGCATAAAATCAAAATCGGAAATAATTAGAGAAAAGTGTCCCCTCTTGAGAGGACCATAACTCCCACATGCTTCCAGCGGGCATCCAGTCCTCTGGACAGTCTAAAATGAACCATAGACCTTAATTAAGGGGGGACAATAACACTTTTTACAAATACTTAAAAACAACTTGTGGTCACAATTTTGGAGCTCCATAGATTCTGCACACTTCACAATATGGACTTGATATGAAGCTCAAAAGATAGGTCTCTATGTGTGCTCTTTTGATACAAAATGATATATTACTTAGGTTTACCTCACCAAAATTACATGCATTCAAAGTTGGGGACCTCAAAACCTGCATGCCTGCAGTTCTGGTTCCCGATTGGAAAAGTGCTAGACAGTTGATCTTTGGCAAGAGGGATGCCCTACCCCAAGAGTGGTTTCATTAAGTGCTACAACGCGAGTATGTGGTCAAGCAAACAGGTTGAAAATCAATTTTCACAGAACTGCAGAGAATTCAAGCACGCAGGTTTTGAGGTCGCCAACTTTGACCGCATGTAGCTTTGGCATGGTTATACTTACGCGATGTTAAAAATAATCCGTAAGAATTTTTTTTGCGTCAATATATTTTTGTATTTTTGTAGAACTCGTCGCCCCTACGAATTTTTTTTTTTTTACTGGTGCGACTGACCATGAGGCAATATCAATGGACTTCTGAAGAGACACCTGCTGAAGAGCTATGGATGAGACTGCTCCATTGGCTCTTCTTGAAAGAGAGCATGTTTATTTGGAAATCAACCTTGGAGGGATTGTGAACAAGACCCATTAACTAGGAGATCACTAAGCAGGTGGTTGCTGGGTACAAAAGGTGCCACCAGGTGTCTAGGAAATTGCTAAAGCTGTGTCCACTTCTCTGAACTTCAAATACCTTAGGAGAGAGATATTTCCAGCACTTCTAGAAGGTAGCTTTCTTTTCTGCCCTGTCTGGTGTGTGTCCACGAGCAAGAGTACACATCCACTTACCATTTTATGCTAAAAAAAAATCACATTTTATATTTAGTTACTAAAATTTATAAACAACAAATAAAAAAATTCCCTGATTTACGGTATGACCTCAATAATAATGACGTGTCGTTATTTCCCGTAATTTTTAAACCAATCCAATGCAGTTGCCACTTACAACAATCTTGTGAAGGAGAGCCGTTTCTTCTTCATCAAGATCAAGCCAAGACTCACCCACACTGCCGGCATTTCTGAGAGACTGCAAGATCTTATGGCCTTCAGATAGATTCCTGATCTGCAGACACAGAAACAAAAAGGGGAAATACCTTAAACAGAGGGGAATCGCAGAAATTAAGAGGGGAAATCCCATGCATTTCAGGAGTAATGCTTGGTGAACTATCAGTTACATAGTACAGATAGAATGATGTTCTCAATCATTCAACTTAATTTTCCAGACTCGACGCTTCAGCTAGATGCTCTTGCGTACATCAAGAATATATAGAAGTGATGCTTGTAACTAGTCAGCATCACTTGGTCAGAGTGCAGAGAAACTCGGCACTATGCTACTCAACATTGCCTGCTTCAAGACTACCTTCACTCATGCCCAGGAACTGTCTGAGTTGTTCCTTTCCCAGTTTGTGTTTAGGTCAGCCCTAGAGTTGGAGCTACCCTAGGTTGAGAGTTAGGGCTGTCCAAGGACTAGGGTTAGGGCTAGGGCTGTCCAAGGACTAGGGTTAGGGTTGTCCAAGGACTAGAGTTAGGGCTAGGGTTAGGGCTATCCAAGGACTAGGGTTAGGGCAGTCTTAGGGTTAGGGCTAAGACTGACTAGAAGCAGGGTTAGGGCTCTCCAAGGGTTAGGTGTAGGGCTAAGGTTAAGGCTCTCCTAGGGTTAAGGATAAAGACTGTTGTAGGTGCAGGGATAGGGCTGTTCAAAGGCTAGGGCTGTCCTAGGGCTAAGGTTAGGGCAGTCAGGCTGTCCAGGGTTATGACTGCCCCATGCCCAGGATTAGGGCTATCCTAGGGTTAGTACTAAGACTGTCTAGGAACAGGGTTAGGACTGCTCTAGGGCTACAGGTAGAGAGGGCTGTTCTAGGATTAGGGTTAAGATTGTTCTTGGAGCAGGATTAGGGCTCTACAAATCCTGGAGTCAGGACACAAACAACATACACCACACACACACCACATACACACACACCACACACACACACAACATACACACAGGTTTACACGGTCAAAACAAAAGGGCATCTGAACACAATAATCTCTTGCACCTACTTCTCCATAAAAACAAAGCACACTGCAAACTGACCGCCAATGTACCGTCGCCACGGTAACTGACCTCATTGTTGCACTGCTGCTGAAGCCGGAGCTGTTCCTCTTCGTGCTGGAGCTTCAGAGCAGCCACCTCACCCATCATGCGAGCCTCGACCTCAACGATCTTCTCGTGCAGTGCCTCCGCGTGAATCAAGTCGAGCTCAGACAACTACAAGACGAATGCGAGAAGAAAACAACTCATCAAAGCATCGGCCACATGACTTGCTAATCATCACAGAACCACAGACATGGCACCTTCCAAAACATGGGCTGCTGCTGAACTTGGCCGTGGGATACACCGAGTTAAACAGTACGTAACGTAATTTTGGGGAGAGATAAATGAACAACAGAGAACAATTATCACCTCCTGACATAGTAAAGTACAAATCCCTAATCACGTTGAGAAAGTGGAGGTTGGTCGAATACTATCGTCGTTAAAAAAAAAACTGATATGAGGAGGCAGAGTCTAGTGCATACAGAGTAAAGTAGGTCAGGGTAGGGTTTCATTTAGAAAATTGTCCAAGGGGGGAGGGGGGGGGGGGGGGGCAACTGGAGGAATCTGAATATTAAGGGGTGGCATGATGGTTAAAGATGTGACAAAGTTTCTAATGAATTTTAATTTTAATAATACAATTTCCAAGGGGGGGGAGGGCAAAAAGGTTCCAAGGGGGGGCAGCCGCCCCCTAAATGAAACCCTGCAGGAATTTTTTTTTTAATGCTGATATAAGGGGGCAAAGTCTAGCGCATACTGAGTGAAGTAGGTCAGGGTTATAACATGCTGACGACAAAGAAGATTGGGCAACCCCCTAGAGTCCAGTCACCACAGCGAATAAGCAAGACAAAACATGCTAGTTGAATAGTGTCTAGTGACATTATTTGTACCTTCTGTGCCTGCTGGGCATTGATCTCCTTCACTTCCTGTTGGTGGGCAGCCCTTTCTGCTTCGAATGTCAGAGCATTTTCTGCTAGGGTTCTCTCCACTTGCTGCTGATGGGAGGTCTGGTCCATCAAATGAACTTGCTCCAGCTGCCCCGGTACGTCGCGATGGTGCGAGACTTCGAGCTCTCGCATCCTCGGAGCATTCGTCACTCCTTCCGTGACCATCTTCTCGGCTTGGTGAGTAGTTCCTAATTCCATCTCCGCATGCTCGCGGTCTTCTTTAAGCTTCCGGGCATGCTCGGCTGTAATCGTTTTAATTTCCTGTTGGTGGGTCTCCTCCAACTCTGTCAGCCGGGAAGCCAATCGGACCCGTTCTTCCCGGAGCTGCTTGAAGAGTTCCGACTCCCTGCTCCGTAGCTGCTGTTGATGGAAGCACTGGAGCTCCACAGTGAGCCTGTTCCGTTCCAGTTCAAATTTACACGAGTAATCCGACGACATCACCTTCAGCTCTCGCTCGTGCTCTTCTTTGATTCTGGAGACCTCTGCGTGTATTTCCTGTGCATGCTCCTCCCCCATCGACGCCATCTGCCGCTGGCAAGTGGCTTGGATGTCACGGCATTTGTTCATCCATTTGGTCTGAGCAGCATCGAGGTCTCTCTGAAGAGACGTGATCTGCTGGCCTAGAGAAGTCCGGCATATCTCCCCAGTCTCCAGTGAAAGCACGTGCTCCTACGAAGAATTAAGAGTGATGCAGTGGGCAATGTTGGTGCTCATCTTAAGTGTTATGTAAGGGGAGGTGGCATTTGTGAAATTATAGGGAGGGGGGGCAAATCAGAGATTGAAATTATGGGGGGGGGGGAGGCAAATCAGAGTTTGTGAAATTATGGGGGGGGGGAAACTTGGAAATCTATCAATAATCCTATTTAGATATTTAAGGGGGTGGGATAGAGAGAAATACTGACCATATATGGATCTAGGGGAGGGAAGGGGGGATACGGGATAGAACTACGACTTATTTAGCCAATAAAATCACGAGAATCAACCGACTGGTATAATATGCCGCAGCTACTTTAATTGAACTATGTACCTTGACCTTATCCTCCAAGGCAATGTTGACCTCTTCCTTGTGCTCCATTTCGGCCGCCAGCATCTTCACCTCTCGCTCCAACCTCTCCACCTCCCTTCTCTGCTGCCCCTCCTCCTCCCTCCTCTCCACAACCTCCTCCTGTAGTCGCCGCACTTCCACCTGGACCTCTTCGAGAACACGCCCCTTCTCCTTCTGCTCGGCAATCAAGCTTTCCTTCTGTTGAAGAACATTTTACGTAATTTGACTTTTTGTTGTTAAGTAATGTTCGGGAATATAGAGTTGGCCCTCAAGTGGAAATAGCTATTGTCAATGCTTTCTAGACTTTGTTGTTAAATATACGAAGTTTAGATACATGAATACCTCACAATATTACAATTTCAGACTACATATTATTATTTATTTTTTTACTACGAGATTCAGTCACATGACCTGACTAGTACCACATGCTGGAGTTCTGCTCCACTTCTTTCTCATCTGTCACTTCACTAGTACCACATGCTGGAGTTCTGCTCCACTTCTTTCTCATCTGTCACTTCACTAGTACCACATGCTGGAGTTCTGCTCCACTTCTTTCTCATCTGTCACTTCACTAGTCCCACATGCTGGAGTTCTGCTCCACTTCTTTCTCATCTGTCACTTCATTAGTAACCACATGCTGGAGTTCTGCTCCACTTCTTTCTCATCTGTCACTTCACTAGTACCACATGCTGGAGTTCTGCTCCACTTCTTTCTCATATGTCACTTCACTAGTGCCACATGCTGGAGTTCTGCTCCACTTCTTTCTCATCTGTCACTTCATTAGTAACCACATGCTGGAGTTCTGCTCCACTTCTTTCTCATCTGTCACTTCACTAGTGCCACATGCTGGAGTTCTGCTCCACTTCTTTCTCATCTGTCACTTCACTAGTGCCACATGCTGGAGTTCTGCTCCACTTCTTTCTCATCTGTCACTTCACTAGTGCCACATGCTGGAGTTCTGCTCCACTTCTTTCTCATCTGTCACTTCATTAGTAACACATGCTGGAGTTCTGCTCCACTTCTTTCTCATCTGTCACTTCATTAGTACCACATGCTGGAGTTCTGCTCCACTTCTTTCTCATCTGTCACTTCACTAGTAACACATGCTGGAGTTCTGCTCCACTTCTTTCTCATCTGTCACTTCACTAGTGCCACATGCTGGAGTTCTGCTCCACTTCTTTCTCATCTGTCACTTCACTAGTGCCACATGCTGGAGTTCTGCTCCACTTCTTTCTCATCTGTCACTTCACTAGTACCACATGCTGGAGTTCTGCTCCACTTCTTTCTCATCTGTCACTTCACTAGTACTACATGCTGGAGTTCTGCTCCACTTCTTTCTCATCTGTCACTTCACTAGTAACACATGCTGGAGTTCTGCTCCACTTCTTTCTCATCTGTCACTTCACTAGCTGGAGTTCTGCTCCACTTCTTTCTCATCTGTCACTTCACTAGTACCACATGCTGGAGTTCTGCTCCACTTCTTTCTCATCTGTCACTTCACTAGTAACACATGCTGGGAGTTCTGCTCCACTTCTTTCTCATCTGTCACTTCATTAGTACTACATGCTGGAGTTCTGCTCCACTTCTTTCTCATCTGTCACTTCACTAGTGCCACATGCTGGAGTTCTGCTCCACTTCTTTCTCATCTGTCACTTCACTAGTAACACATGCTGGAGTTCTGCTCCACTTCTTTCTCATCTGTCACTTCACTAGTACTACAAAACTGGGTGTGGACTTGCTGATCTCAAGGGGTCCACTCACTGTCAGCTTAAATATGTATATATCCTGGGGGTATTGCTTAGCAAGCCTGGAATTGGAGACAGAGAGTGACTGAGTCTAGCTAAGACTCGAGGTAATAAAAGAAGTAGGTAGCTCATTACATTACAAGTGCTATAGCGTAACAGTCTCTCTCATTGTTCCGCTTCTTGCACAGACAAACATCTTCTAACTACTGCTGCCCACATAACCTGGTCTGCCTGGCAGCCTCCCACACAGCAAGGCTTAACACACTCATCCCTAGTAACCTCTCCTCCATCTGTGCCAGCACTGTACAGCCTCTCACATAGCAAGGCTCAACACACTCATCCCTAGTAACCTCTCCTCCATCTGTGCCAGCACTTTACAGCCTCTCTGCCAGCAAGGCTCACTAGTAGCCTCTCCTCAATCTGTGCCAGCGTTATCCTATTGTTGATGCCAATTATGCTATTGATGATGCCAATATTAAAGAGAAGAGTTTTCTTTATGAAATATTATTCACTAATTTAATCTTTCGAAAATAAATCAAGATGAGTGTTTATAAACCCTTACAGGACAACCGTCATGAATCCGTGACTTAATTAATTGTTACGCGCAGACGATGGTCACATTCAAAAAATTTTAATAAGGACGTCACAGATTCATGATGGGCTTTTTCTTTATGATTTCCCTTTACCAGCTTTTTTCTTTGTGATATTCCTTTACCACGCACCATAACTAATCAAAATGCCTTCCGTCCTTCGTTTAGGGGGCCCACCCCGAAGAGTTAATTTACAAGCTCCAGCAAGCACACTTTTCCAGGCAAGAATAAGAACGGATCAAATATTGTGGGCAATGTGTTGGATAGATACTTATGTGGAGATGAGCGAGTGAGTAGAATTATGTTTAAGATAATTGCCAAACCATTTGAACCAGTGAAACCAGTGATATATCCCAGCATATGCTGGAGTGTATTGGCTTAGATATTCATCAGTTGTTGATACTATAGCCTGCAAATTTGTGTATATTTAATAGCTGCCTTAATCCATTCAAGCCAGGGTTTCATTTAGAAAATTGTCCGATGGGGCAACTGGAGGAATCTGGATTTTAAGGGGGGGGGGGGGGGGGGGGGGCATGATGGTTAAAGATTCGACAAAATTTTTAATAATACAATTTCCTAGGGAGGGCCCCCCCCCCTAAATGAAACCCAACAAGCACCTTTCACTATCCCCAACAATTTGTTGCACTTCTTCTTCGAAAATCAAGCTCTTCAGCTTTTGACATTAATTATATATATAAAAGTTCAACAAAAGCGCTACTATAGGTGTCCTCGGCTACAAGCCAAAACCCGGCAAGTAGTTAGCTCATGCTAGGCAGTTGCCTGAACAAAAGTTGTAGTCTTGCAAGCAAGTCTAGTGCAAGACCTTAACAGGTGACAAAATTATTCAGCTCGACCAAAACGCTAATAGCTATAGCTCAACAAGAAGCGCCATAGCCAAAAAGATGGAGAAACGACTTGTCCAGAGAAGTCTGATTATGTTGCAGAAACAATGAAGAATTAAATGCAACCTTAGATTGAGAGCCCGAGCACCACTAACTTGCTTCTTGAAAAATGCAATCGAGTAAAATAGTGCCCGCCACAGCGCAAGTTTTTTTGTAGGTTATTTTTTTCAATTTTGTCTGTTGTCTCGAAGAGTTAAATACTGTCCTTTAAGGGTTAAATACAGATTTAAGCTGTCATCTAATGGTTAAATACAGGTTTAGGCTGTCCTCTAAGGGTTAACTACAGCCTCAGGTTGTCCTCTAAGGGTTTAATACAGCCTCAGGTTGTCCTCTAAGGGCCTCAGGTTGTCCTCAAAGAGTTAAATACAGCCTCTAAGGGTTAAATACAGACTCAGGTAGTCCGCTAAGGATTAACCAAAAAAATCAATGAAAAAGGGCAGATTATAAGCCGACATTAAAAATGCTATTTCACACTCTGAAGTACAAACCCAGCCACACCTACCTCAACTATGATGGCCTTCTCCTGCTGTAGCTCCTGCCACACCCCTTCCAATTCAGTAGCACGCACCTCACAGACGGCCCTCCACTCCAGAACCTAACAGCAAACACAATAATGCTCTGATATTTGGGAGGGTGGGGGGCAAGAAGTACACAGGCTTGAGGACTAGTGGAAACAAAACCAATCAGACCAGCCCAATTAGAATACAATATAGAATTATTTTAATATTGCTATTATTATTAACAAACTCCTCCGTTGACATCTATGTACAGATACAAGGCTAAAGCCTTTAGCAAGATTATCGAGAAATATAAATATATATAAAAATAAAAATAATTATATTATTATAATTGTTTACACGAGCATGTCTAATGACAACAAAACTAAGCCACGCCTTTTCAATCAATTCTTCCAGGATGTTCGTGGCTGTGATAGAGTTTCTCTACGTCACACTTGAGTACGTTAATATGAATCTACAGATCCAGCAAACATTTCTGGGTGTGGCCAAGATTTGATGCCCAAACCAAGGATTCATCTATTCACCCAAGCCAGCCCATCCACCGCCAAACACTGATACTTCGGACATATTAGTCTAGTTGCCTTTATATTGTTCATCAAAGTCTCCATAGTGTCTTTGAACCTGAGATAAAATATGGGGGGAATTTGCTCATCAATATTCATACCAACTGCCTTAAGCTAAGCTCGTTGACTATTCATATCACTAGAATGCAAATGCAATACGCTACAGTTTGGCATGCATGCTATGTCTGCAGCAAAACTTATAGCCAAGAGATCCATCCCCAAGAGCATCTCTTTCCTCAAGCACAAAGGACCTTCAGAGCATGCACATAACCACAGATGCCTGTGCAGATGCCCGCAGCAGAAGGGCTTCCAGAAACAGCAATAAGGTTCTGGAAAAGACCATCCATGATGGCAGTTGCATTCGTCGGCCCCCCCTCCCCCACCCTGCCCTTATTTTTACACTCACCCCGTCAAACTGGCAATTTTTGGGAGAAGAGGAAGGGTTCTTTTATATATCAATAGAGCAGTTTACGAGGCACGTGCAGGTCAACAAATGCGGTATTTACCACGTGAGACGGTTCAGTTTTTAACTTAAAAAATATATATATAACTAGTGTTGGAGTTTGCACCTGTAGACATCAATCAGTTAGTCATCAAGGGGAATTTGGGCCGAGGGAACACAATTGTTAACATACTCTTCAATGACATAGACAAGCACCTTGTTCTCAAGGGAGGCCTTCTCTTCCTCCATGCTTCTGAAGTGCTTCACCAGGTTCTCTGTTTCCTTGGCCAATTCGCTGCTTACAATGGCCGCAGCTTCTAAACTCTGGAAATACACGTCCACAGGCAATGAATACATCATATAGAAAACTCTGGAAATACACATCCACAGGCAATGAATACATCATATAGAAAACTCTGGAAATACACGTTCACAGGCAATGAATACATCATATAGAAAACTCTGGAAATACACGTCCACAGGCAATGAATACATCATATAGAAAACTCTGGAAATACACGTTCACAGGCAATGAATACATCTATAGAATACTCTGGAAATACACATCCACAAGCAATGAATACATCATATAGAAAACTGTGGAAATACACATCCACAAGCAGTGAATACATCATATAGAACTCTGGAAATACACGTCCACAGGCAATGAATATATCATATGAAGTCATATAGAAAACTCTGGTAGTTAAGCCTCTCAATGTTTAGCACACAGTAAGCTGTTAAGCACCTATATCATTGACAAACCATCCTTCGTCCTTATGCCGCGTTGCTGTGAAGCGCTGGTCTCAATGTCATAAAAATCAATAATCAGTTATGCTCACGCATCTACTTCTCCAGAAAAGCCAAGTCTTTGAAAAAACACTACACAACTGCACTTATGATTGGCTAAAGTGGTCCTTAGTTTTTCCTGGCAAGCTTCGTGATGCTCATTTGCAGAGCACTTCTGGCCATTGTTGGTCCCGTCTTTTAGCAGCCGCTACTTCACAGGTAAATCGCCCCCACGGCCTATGAAGTAGTAGGTTGGGGTAGGAAGCAGGGTGCTCAGCAACAGGAGTATAAAATGTTTCACAACTGCTCACTGCCACCACTGCAGAGTTTGTGTCGTAACTTCAGCAGGCATGCCTCATGGGAAGGCGGCAGGGGCTGTCCTCATAAGCTTAGCCTCTAATCCACCAGCCCTAATCCCAGACTTACCCTAGCACTAGCTCCAGCCCTAATCCCAGACTTACCCTAGCCCTCCCAAGCCCTAATCCCAGACTAGCCCTAACTCCAGCCCTAATCCCAGACTTACCCTAGCCCTCCCAAGCCCTAATCCCAGACTTCCCCTTGCCCTAGCTCCAGCCCTAATCACAGACTTGCCCTAGCTCCAGCCCTAACCACAGACTTCCCCTAGCCCTAGCTCCAGCCCTAATCCAGTATCTAGCCTAGCTCCAGCCACTTTACATAGCATCCTTACTTCCTAGCCCATACTAGCCCATATAAACCTTAGGAATGTGACAGATATACAATACAGGACACCTGGTCACACACGACCGCAATACTGCAGATGGCAACCAGTTGGAGTCATGGGTGGATCCAGGAGATGTGGCTATTGGCATAAATAAAGATCTAGCTATTGGCATAAATAAAGATGTAGCTATGGACATAAACAAAGATGTAGCTATTGGCATAAATAAAGATTGTAGCTATTAAAGATGTGGCTATTGGCATAAATAAAGATTGTAGCTATTGGCGGATAAATAAAGATGTAGCTATTGGCATAAATAAAGATGTAGCTATTGGCATAAATAAAGATGTAGCTATTGCCATAAATAAAGATGTGGCTATGGACATAAATAAAGATGTAGCTATTGGCATAACTAAAGATGTAGCTATTGGCATAAATAAAGATGTAGCTATTGGCATAAATAAAGATGTAGCTATTGGCATAAATAAAGATTGTAGCTATTGGCATAAATAAAGATGTAGTTATTGGCATAAATAAAGATGTAGCTATGGACATAAATAAAGATGTAGCTATTAGCATTTAATAAAGATGTAGTTATTGGCATAAATAAAGATGTAGCTATTGGCATAAATAAAGATGTAGCTATTAGCATAAATAAAGATGTAGCTATTGGCATAAATAAAGATGTAGTTATTGGCATAAATAAAGATGTAGCTATTGGCATAAATAAAGATGTAGCTAAATAAAGATGTAGCTATTGGCATAAATAAAGATGTAGCTATTGGCATAAATAAAGATGTAGCTATTGACATAAATAAAGATGTAGCTACTGGCATAAATAAAGATGTAGCTATTGGCATAAATAAAGATGTAGCTATTGGCATAAATAAAGATGTAGCTATTGGCATAAATAAAGATTGTAGCTATTGGCATAAATAAAGATGTAGCTATTGGCATAAATAAAGATGTAGTTATTGGCTAAATAAAGATGTAGCTATGGACATAAATAAAGATGTAGCTATTGGCATAAATAAAGATTGTAGCTATTGGCATAAATAAAGATGTAGCTATTGGCATAAATAAAGATGTAGTTATTGGCTAAATAAAGATGTAGCTATGGACATAAATAAAGATGTAGCTATGGACATAAATAAAGATGTAGCTAAATAAAGATGTAGCTATTGGCATAAATAAAGATGTAGCTACTGGCATAAATAAAGATGTAGCTATTGGCATAAATAAAGATGTAGCTATTGGCATAAATAAAGATGTAGCTAAATAAAGATGTAGCTATTGGCATAAATAAAGATGTAGCTATTGGCATAAATAAAGATGTAGCTATTGGCATAAATAAAGATGTGGCTATGGACACAAATAAAGATGTAGCTATTGACATAAATAAAGATGTAGCTACTGGCATAAATAAAGATGTAGCTATTGGCATAAATAAAGATGTAGCTATTGGCATAAATAAAGATGTAGCTATTGGCATAAATAAAGATTGTAGCTATTGGCATAAATAAAGATGTAGCTATTGGCATAAATAAAGATGTGGCTATTAGCATTTAATAAAGATGTAGTTATTGGCATAAATAAAGATGTAGCTATTGGCATAAATAAAGATGTAGCTAAATAAAGATGTAGCTATTGGCATAAATAAAGATGTAGCTATTGGCATAAATAAAGATTGTAGCTATTGGCATAAATAAAGATGTAGTTATTGGCATAAATAAAGATGTAGCTATGGACATCAATAAAGATGCAGCTATTGGCATAAATAAAGATGTAGCTATTAGCATTTAATAAAGATGTAGTTATTGGCATAAATAAAGATGTAGCTATTGGCATAAATAAAGATGTAGCTATTAGCATAAATAAAGATGTAGCTATTGGCATAAATAAAGATGTAGTTATTGGCATAAATAAAGATGTAGCTATGGACATAAATAAAGATGTAGCTATTAGCATTTAATAAAGATGTAGTTATTGGCATAAATAAAGATGTAGCTATTGGCATAAATAAAGATGTAGCTATTAGCATAAATAAAGATGTAGCTATTGGCATAAATAAAGATGTAGTTATTGGCATAAATAAAGATGTAGCTATTGGCATAAATAAAGATGTAGCTAAATAAAGATGTAGCTATTGGCATAAATAAAGATGTGAGCTATTGGCATAAATAAAGATGTAGCTATTGACATAAATAAAGATGTAGCTACTGGCATAAATAAAGATGTAGCTATTGGCATAAATAAAGATGTAGCTATTGGCATAAATAAAGATGTAGCTATTGGCATAAATAAAGATTGTAGCTATTGGCATAAATAAAGATGTAGCTATTGGCATAAATAAAGATGTAGTTATTGGCTAAATAAAGATGTAGCTATGGACATAAATAAAGATGTAGCTATTGGCATAAATAAAGATGTAGCTATTGGCATAAATAAAGATTGTAGCTATTGGCATAAATAAAGATTGTAGCTATTGGCATAAATAAAGATGTAGCTATTGGCATAAATAAAGATGTAGTTATTGGCTAAATAAAGATGTAGCTATGGACATAAATAAAGATGTAGCTAAATAAAGATGTAGCTACTGGCATAAATAAAGATTAGCTATTGGCATAAATAAAGATGTAGCTATTGGCATAAATAAAGATGTAGCTAAATAAAGATGTAGCTATTGGCATAAATAAAGATGTAGCTATTGGCATAAATAAAGATGTAGCTATTGGCATAAATAAAGATGTAGCTATTGGCATAAATAAAGATGTAGCTATTGGCATAAATAAAGATGTAGCTATTGGCATAAATAAAGATTGTAGCTATTGGCATAAATAAAGATGTAGCTATTGGCATAAATAAAGATGTGGCTATTAGCATTTAATAAAGATGTAGTTATTGGCATAAATAAAGATGTAGCTATTGGCATAAATAAAGATGTAGCTAAATAAAGATGTAGCTATTGGCATAAATAAAGATGTAGCTATTGGCATAAATAAAGATGTAGCTATGGACATAAATAAAGATGTAGCTATTGGCTAAATAAAGATGTAGCTACTGGCATAAATAAAGATGTAGCTATTGGCATAAATAAAGATGTAGCTATTGGCATAAATAAAGATGTAGCTATTGGCATAAATAAAGATTGTAGCTATTAGCATAAATAAAGATGTAGCTATTGGCATAAATAAAGATGTAGTTATTGGCATAAATAAAGATGTAGCTATGGACATAAATAAAGATGTAGCTATTGGCATAAATAAAGATGTAGCTATTGGCATAAATAAAGATATTGGCATAAATAAAGATGTGGCTATGGACATAAATAAAGATGTAGCTATTGGCATAAATAAAGATGTAGCTATTGACATAAATAAAGATGTAGCTATTGACATAAATAAAGATGTAGCTATTGGCATAAATAAAGATGTAGCTATTGGCATAAATAAAGATGTAGCTATTGACATAAATAAAGATGTAGCTATTGGCCAATAAATAAAGATGTAGCTATTGACATAAATAAAGATGTAGCTATGGACATAAATAAAGATGTAGCTAAATAAAGATGTAGCTATTGGCATAAATAAAGATGTAGCTACTGGCATAAATAAAGATGTAGCTATTGGCATAAATAAAGATGTAGCTATTGGCATAAATAAAGATGTAGCTAAATAAAGATGTAGCTATTGGCATAAATAAAGATGTAGCTATTGGCATAAATAAAGATGTAGCTATTGACATAAATAAAGATGTAGCTACTGGCATAAATAAAGATGTAGCTATTGGCATAAATAAAGATGTAGCTATTGGCATAAATAAAGATGTAGCTATTGGCATAAATAAAGATTGTAGCTATTGGCATAAATAAAGATGTAGCTATTGGCATAAATAAAGATGTAGCTATTGACATAAATAAAGATGTAGCTACTGGCATAAATAAAGATGTAGCTATTGGCATAAATAAAGATGTAGCTATTGGCATAAATAAAGATGTAGTTATTGGCTAAATAAAGATGTAGCTATGGACATAAATAAAGATGTAGCTACTGGCATAAATAAAGATGTAGCTATTGGCATAAATAAAGATGTAGCTATTGGCATAAATAAAGATGTAGTTATTGGCTAAATAAAGATGTAGCTATGGACATAAATAAAGATGTAGCTATGGACATAAATGAAGTTATTGATTTATTTGCTAACACGAGTCTAATACGTATTCATTTTACTTAGAAATCCTTAAAAAAATTTCTTGTCAAAATTTTTAAAATCTCAATAATTTTGCTCTTATAATACTCCTTTGACCTTTCATATGTGATATTCATATGTGATATGCATGTACATGTCATCTCCTAATCCCACACCCTCAGGGTTCTATCTACTGGAGGAGCCCCCCCCCCCCCCCCCCCCCCCCCCCCCCCCAACCCAATTTTTTTTTTTTTTTTTTAACTTGTCCTGCATGGTTAAGTTAGTTAAGGTGCACAAATTTCTTGTTTCTCCCTCATATAGAAATTTCTAGATAGAACACTGACTCTCTCTGATGCAAGGTATATACTCTGGGTCTACAAAATTTTAACCACTCCCCTCCCCCATTTCAATATGCCCTGGATCCATCACTGTAGACAACCGTTAATACTATTTAAAAATAATGATTGACACCTACAATTTGGATAAATAAAATGGTAAAGGGTCATCAAAAGAGCCAAGAACATGTCAGCATTTGGTAAGCCACTCAAGCAGATAGTAGTTAGCTTCATCACATGAATATAGCGTGTTTTGGAGAAACTCGACAGGATTTTCCTGTCTGTCCTGTGGCGTGGTGGGCCACCCCGGGGGATCTTGCAAGGACAACCACCAACTCAAAGTTGTTTCCCACCTGACTGGGGCAGGGCCACGATAGAGCGGGATATCTTGGGATTGGTCATGCCTTTACAGAACATGAAAATATGTAGGACATGGCACTACAGGACATGGCACTACAGGACATGGCACTACAGGACATGACACTACAGGACATGACACTACAGGACATGGCACTATAGGACATAGTGCTACATGACATGGCACTATAGGACATGGCTCAAGATTAACCGTAAATACCATTAGCACCATATGGCGCAAACTCGAAACATCGCCAGGAATTTTTTTAATTAGTATTACGTGCCTGTGCACATGCCCAATAGACTACTCTATTGATTTAAAATACGATTGGGCGGGGCAAGCAAGCAGAATTAAAACTTTTTTTCCATTTTTTTAATTTAAAGGTTGATGATCACAACTGTCTTCATAAACGGTCTTGCTACTGTTTCTGGAAGTTCTTCAGCACCACAAGCTTACGAGGATCCATTCTGAATTCCTTCACCTTTGAGGAAGGAGGCACTCTGAGTCCATATTGATAGATGGTTTAGCTGTAGATTTTGTTGTAGACATATAGCAACGCAGCAGCGTTGAGTAGCTTTTGTTTGCTCACTTCAACAGAGCTGATCCTTATACCAGCTTATCGCATTTACATTCTGAAAAGTTTGAGTATAAAATAAATCAAAAATAAAATAAAAAAGTTTTAGCTAAAAGTATAATTATTACAACAAAGTAATAAAGTCGGCGTTCAATTGGTTAAGAGGGGGAATTTTTTTTAAAGAGGGAGTGAGAAGATTACATATTTATAGCACCATGGCAACAACTCATGTCACATGTTTCCATATTGAGGACACCAGACATGCACTGTAGTACTTCAGAGTCGCACACAGAAAAAGGCCCACTCGGTAACAGAAACAAACCCTCCCCCCTCTCCCAATAATACAGATGATAATGCTATTATTAGCATGAACGCATAGAAACATTAGAAAATTATCTGATATGCCAAACATTTCTCCCCCCAAAAAACACATTTCACCCTCACAAACATTGCATGCCCCCTCCCCCCCCACAAACATTGCACCCACCTCCCCCCCACCGAATAAAGATATAGGAGACCCAAGTACATAATGCAAAAATTAAACTGGGAATTACCCCAATGTCAATTAGAACCCTTGATTGATATGCTCCCATAATTATCACCTTGGTTCTCTCTGTCTTGACAGCCAACTCCACCTTCATCTGCTCAAGGAGAGACAAAGCTCTCCGTAACTCCTCCTCCTTGTCCCTCAGCCTCGCCCCCTCGTCCTGAAGTCTCATGACCTGCCAGCAAAGAATAATTGCCCATGGCACAACAGGACATATAAGGAGATAATCACAAGGGCTCGAACAAAGACCGCCCATTCACGAAAGGTCATACAAGAGCTTCTAGACTAGAGGAGAGTGCAGCTGTCAAGAGAGAGCTGCTCCAAACATTCCTCCCCCAAACCCACTAATATTTTAAGGGGGTATTTTCTAGAGGGAGGCGGAGTTAAAATAAGTGTGAAGCTCATGGAGAAGCTGAACGCAATTAAAAGAATGGGAAGATTCAGATTCCAGAACCAAGGCCAGAAGCTAGACTGCAGAGCAAGGGAACTGCATGATGCATTGCATGGCCCCATATAGACTGCAGAGCAAGGGAACTGCATGATGCATTGCGTGGCCCCATATAGACTGCAGAGCAAGGGAACTGCATGATGCATTGCATGCTCCCATATAGACTGCAGAGCATGGGAACTGCATGGCCCCATATAGACTACAGAGCAAGGGAACTGCATGATGCATTGCATGCTCCCATATAGACTGCAGAGCAAGGGAACTGCATGATGCATTGCATGCTCCCATATAGACTGCAGAGCAAGGGAACTGCATGATGCATTGCATGCTCCCATATAGACGGCAGAGCAAGGGAACTGCATGATGCATTGCATGGTCCCATATAGACTGCAGAGCATGGGAACTGCATGGCCCCATATAGACTACAGAGCAAGGGAACTGCATGATGCATTGCATGCTCCCATATAGACTGCAGAGCAAGGGAACTGCATGATGCATTGCATGCTCCCATATAGACTGCAGAGCAAGGGAACTGCATGATGCATTGCATGGTCCCATATAGACTGCAGAGCATGGGAACTGCATGGCCCCATATAGACTGCAGAGCAAGGGAACTGCATGATGCATTGCATGGCCCCATATAGACTGCAGAGCAAGGGAACTGCATGATGCATTGCATGCTCCCATATAGACTGCAGAGCAAGGGAACTGCATGATGCATTGCATGGTCCCATATAGACTGCAGAGCAAGGGAACTGCATGATGCATTGCATGCTCCCATATAGACTGCAGAGCAAGGGAACTGCATGATGCATTGCGTGGCCCCATATAGACTACAGAGCAAGGGAACTGCATGATGCATTGCGTGGCCCCATATAGACTACAGAGCAAGGGAACTGCATGATGCATTGCATGGTCCCATATAGACTGCAGAGCAAGGGAACTGCATGATGCATTGCATGGTCCCATATAGACTGCAGAGCAAGGGAACTGCATGGCCCCATATAGACTGCAGAGCAAGGGAACTGCATGATGCATTGCATGCTCCCATATAGACTACAGAGCAAGGGAACTGCATGATGCATTGCATGGTCCCATATAGACTGCAGAGCAAGGGAACTGCATGATGCATTGCATGGTCCCATATAGACTGCAGAGCAAGGGAACTGCATGATGCATTGCATGGTCCCATATAGACTGCAGAGCAAGGGAACTGTATGATGCATTGCATGCTCCCATATAGACTACAGAGCAAGGGAACTGTATGATGCATTGCATGGCTCCCATATAGACTGCAGAGCATGGGAACTGCATGATGCATTGCATGGCCCCATATAGACTGCAGAGCAAGGGAACTGCATGATGCATTGCGTGGCCCCATATAGACTGCAGAGCAAGGGCATGCTCCCATATAGACTACAGAGCAAGGGAACTGCATGATGCATTGCATGGCTCCCATATAGACTACAGAGCAAGGGAACTGCATGATGTATTGCATGGCTCCCATATAGACTACAGAGCAAGGGAACTGCATGGCCCCATATAGACTACAGAGCAAGGGAACTGCATGATGTATTGCATGGCTCCATATAGACTACAGAGCAAGGGAACTGCATGATGCATTGCATGGCTCCATATAGACTACAGAGCAAGGGAACTGCATGATGCATTGCATGGCCCCCATATAGACTGCAGAGCAAGGGAACTGCATGATGCATTGCATGCTCCCATAAGATGGAGACACATTTTAAGCTGTCGCACAAGCAACACTGAGATAGATAGAAAGCTTCATACCTCAGCCAGTGTGGACGTATAGTTCCTGGCAAGTTGGCGAACACTACCGTGGAATCGAAACAGGCTAAATCGGATGGACTGTGGATCCAAACTTGATGATATTGCCAGTTCTTGATACTGATTAGCATCAGCGGCATCCAGAGCAGTGCTGCTGAGGTCGAACCCTGAACTCTCCAGATCAAACATACTGACTTGAGCCTGTGTTACAGTAGTATCCAGAGGGAAAATACTGAGATCATCTGGAGAACAAGTAGGTGAATGTTGTTCCTACATGCAAGGTGAGATAACAATCATTAATAATTACTATCCGACTTATGGCACTCTTTTCATAATTACCTTTTTTTGAGGGCTACATACAATTAATAGGACAGCTTTTAATAGCACGTGCCAATTTTTGCATTAGACATACTGCCTTATGTACTGCGGCAAGGGGTTAACTTGCACACAATAAATAAAGGAAATTTGTAGTCGGCAAGGGGTTAACTTCACACAACAAATAAAGGAAATTTGCAGTCAGCACGGGGTTAACTTCACAACAAATAAAGGACATTTGTAGTCGACAAGGGGTTAACTTCACAACAAATAAAGGAAATTTGTAGTCGGCAAGGGGTTAACTTCACAACAAATAAAAGAAATTTGTAGTCAGCAAGGGGTTAACTTCACACAACAAATAAAGGAAATTTGTGCAAAGTGGATTCAAATTATGTGAACTACACTGTGTGGCACATCTGATGCTCTAAATAGTAGCACGGGCATTCTTTTTAAATTTAAACGAACAAGGAACGAGGACTAGTGCAAGTATATATATATAGAGAGCAATTGTCTCGCATATCAGAAAGTGGATGAGAGCCACGAACACCTTTGGTCTTCCTGACGCCAGGCTTCACTTGCTCTCTTAGCATAAGGACTTGTTTGATATAACATGATGTGTATATCCACCATAGCATCAAGTCTGCATCTAGCATTTCAAAGTGTGTCCATTCTGGTCCTTAGTGCTTGATCTCGTCAGTTTGGCTTGGAGGACTAATAGGATGGACCATTGTAGAGATACGTCACTAATAGGGTGGACCATTGTAGAGATACGTCACTAATAGGGTGGACCATTTTAGAGATACGTCACTAATAGGGTGGACCATTGTAGCGCTGCATCACTAATAGGGTGGACCATTGTAGAGATACGTCACTAATAGGATGGACCATTGTAGCGATATGTCACTAATAGGGTGGACCATTGTAGAGATACGTCACTAATAGGATGGACCATTGTAGCGATATGTCACTAATAGGGTGGATCATTGTAGCGCTGCATCACTAATAGGGTAGACCATTGTAGCGATATGTCACTAATAGGGTGGACCATTGTAGTGATATGTCACTAATAGGGTGGACCATTTTAGAGATACGTCACTAATAGGGTGGATCATTGTAGCGCTGCATCACTAATAGGGTGGACCATTGTAGAGATACGTCACTAATAGGATGGACCATTGTAGCGATATGTCACTAATAGGGTGGACCATTGTAGAGATACGTCACTAATAGGATGGACCATTGTAGCGATATGTCACTAATAGGGTGGATCATTGTAGCGCTGCATCACTAATAGGGTAGACCATTGTAGCGATATGTCACTAATAGGGTGGACCATTGTAGTGATATGTCACTAATAGGGTGGACCATTGTAGCGATATGTCACTAATAGGGTGGACCATTGTAGCGATATGTCACTAATAGGGTGGACCATTGTAGAGATACGTCACTAATAGGGTGGACCATTGTAGCGCTGTATCACTAATAGGATGGACCATTGTAGCGATATGTCACTAATAGGATGGACCATTGTAGAGATACGTCACTAATAGGGTGGACCATTGTAGAGATACGTCACTAATAGGATGGACCATTGTAGCGATATGTCACTAATAGGGTGGACCATTGTAGAGATACGTCACTAATAGGGTGGACCATTGTAGCGATAATTATGTCACTCTCCCAGGAGTAAATGCTGGGTATGCTCCATGCTTCATTTCCTTAAGTTTGGTTGAAAATTGTTCCTTTGCTGAGTGCTTCCAAACAAGTTCTTGCAGTGGGTGTTTGTGGATACCCAGCAGGTGCTAGACTAATCCTGCCATTGTGGCAGCAGTTCAGGCCTCCATATTAAACCTTAAAGCATCACAACACTGGTACAGTGGCGACATTGGCCCAAGGTAAACTTTGCATTGCAAGGACTTTCACTGGTACTTCTTCTCGCTAGTTGGACTTTCACTGGTACTTCTTCTCGGTAGTTCCATATTTCTCTGTTCACCTCTCTCCGGGGGTTTCTTTCGCGAGGTAACAATGTTCTTGTCTCCCCCCCTCTCCCCAAATGGATATGCTGATACATTCTCTACATTTTCATCAAGACGATCCTCAGTCTGCATCTGTCTCTGCTGCTGCTGAGGCTCTATCTCGCACTTGCGGCATTTCTCAGGTTAACGTAAGTTGCTAGTATTTTACTGTGCATGCTCAGTAGTGTGACACACAGGCACACATTATTATATAATAATAATACTAACAATAATAATAATAATTAACAATAATAACATCATCATCATCATCATCATCATCATCATCATCATCATCATCATCATCATCATAATAATAAAACTATAATAATAATAATAATAATAATAATAATAATATAATGATGATGATGATGTGATGATGATGATGATGATGACGACGACGACGACGTTGATGATGATAATAATAATATAATAATAATAATAATTACAAGAGCAATCAGATATTACAAACCTCTGCCACTCCCAACAATTTTTCTCATTCTGAACAGAACGATGGTTGTCAACAAAGAAAGTGGCTCCGAGGGAATCTGGCCTCGCTAGCAAACTGCTTGCGTTAAGTGAGCTCTAATTAGCTAGTGTAACTGATTGTCACCATGCTGCATCATTTGTGCGCTAGCCTTGTAATGCAAAACTAACATGCGCAGGTAGACCTAAACAAAATGGCCATCAACGCCGCCAAGTGGCATGCCTCTTCTGGCGATGGTGACTTCTACTTCTAGCAAACCTAAATCATCACCAAAGTGTAATGGTTTGGACCATGACCCATGCCTAACCTTTCGCTAAAATTTCATGAAAAATCAATCAGCAAGTTTTTGTGTAATTCTATGAACAGTCAGACAAACTGAGTTGGAAGCATAAACCTCATTGGTGGAGGTAGTAATAACAACAGCAATATACTTACTGCTCCATTATTTGTGGTGGCATCAGCTTTGGGAGTATCCAGGAGAGAGTGGTTGTGGTGTTCAAAGGTGGTCGTCTCCTGCGTCTCATCTAGGTACATGAAGGATAGGGGTGTGGCACCTGGGGGCACTAGGTACTGACCTATGGAAGGAGTGCTCACTAATGTAGTCCCTACAGATTTGCATAACATATGGACACACAATACATGTTTGTAAATATATGTATATATATACACACATAATATACAAATATATGTACATATATATATACACACATATATTCATATACACATGTATATTCATATATATATATACTAATATATATACATACATATATACACACGTATATATCAATAATATATACACAAATATATTCAAATATATATGCATACATATTCAAATCATGTACATATATATATATACAAGTATATGCACATATATACACACACGTATATGCATATAATATATGCATATATACACACACGTATATGCATATAATATATGCATATATATACACACGTATATGCATATAATATATGCACATATATACATACACGTATATGCATATAATATATGCACATGGTGAAAAACATCTAAAAGCAATTATTGAAGTTTTATTATTCTTTGGAAAAATATGAAGAATTTCTTATTGCACTAACTGCTAAAATTATCTTTTACATCTAAACTTGTGGCAGTGATGAGTCCAGGCACTAGTTCTAGAGGACAAAATAAGCCTTCCCCGAGAGCCAGGTCGGTACCCTTACCCTGCGTGAATGGAACATTGTTAGGCTGGCTGCGGTGATTTCTGCTGCTTTTCAAGCTAGCCTCGATTTACAGAGATGTGCAGAAGATATAGCCAGTGCTCTCACTAGATGGGCCAGGGAAGGCCTTGAGATGGTGAGAGCCTCCAACAGTCACGTACTCTAACAAAGTTAGTAGTGCATGGCTTTAACTCACATGCACCCTAACAATAATTTGGAATGCAATTACTCCACAAGCAAGCAGCTTTGCTCACCTCTACTGTGAAGGAGCTCGGTGATGTTGCTGGCAAGACCGCTATCCATGCTCTGTGCCTGCAGGTCAGTCGTAGACTCCAAATAAATACATTGCATATAACAATAAATAGAGCATGACTTATACCACTAGAAACATGTGGTTCTACATGGTTGGACACAAGTCCTACCATGGCCATATTCAAAATATCTGGGACTATCCCGGGATGTCCCTAACGAGGGTGACTGACTATACAGCATGGATCCCTGGGTGCCTAGGACTAGTGGCATTCTAGGACTAGGGCTACGAATATTCTGGGTGTAGGGCTAGGATCAGGGTTATGGGTATGCTATGTCCAGAGTCTGAAGCACCTGCTATACAAGCATTCCAGGAACCTTGCTGTATAGTCAACCCACACTAGAAACACCCTGGAATGGTCCCAAGTACTTCAGGAACCTTGCTGTATAGTCAGTTACCCACACTAGGGAAACCATGGAATGGTTCCAAGTACTCCAGGAACCTTGCTGTATAGTCAGTTACCCATACTAGAAACACCCTGGAATGGTTCCAGGTATTCCAGGAACCTTGCTGTATAGTCGGTTAACCACACAAGAGACACCCCAGGAATGGTTCCAAGTACTCCAGGAACCTTGCTGTATAGTCAGTTACCCACACTAGGGACATCATGGAATGGTTCCAAGTACTCCAGGAACCTTGCTGTATAGTCAGTTATCCACACTAGGGACACCATGGAATGGTTCCAAGTACTCCAGGAACCTTGCTGTATAGTCAGTTACCCACACTAGGGACACCATGGAATGGTTCCAAGTACTCCAGGAACCTTGCATTCAGCTACCCACACTAGGGACACCATGGAATGGTTCCAAGTACTCCAGGAACCTTGCTGTATAGTCAGTTACCCACACTAGGGACACCATGGAATGGTTCCAAGTACTCCAGGAACCTTGCTGTATAGTCAGTTACCCACACTAGGGACACCATGGAATGGTTCCAAGTACTCCAGGAACCTTGCTGTATAGTCAGTTACCCACACTAGGGACATCATGGAATGGTTCCAAGTACTCCAGGAACCTTGCATTCAGCTACCCACACTAGGGACACCATGGAATGGTTCCAAGTACTCCAGGAACCTTGCTGTATAGTCAGTTACCCACACTAGGGACACCATGGAATGGTTCCAAGTACTCCAGGAACCTTGCTGTATAGTCAGTTACCCACACTAGGGACACCCTGGAATGCTTCCAAGTATTCCAGGAATGCTGGGGTGTTTTAGGACAGTCTATCGCAGTATAGGAAATGTACACCCTTTAAGGATAACTGTAGAGAATCGCTCTCGCACATTCATTCTGTTACATAGAGCAGCAACACTGCAACATGACCAACAACATTCTGCTACAGTGAGCAGCAACACTGCAACATGACCAACAACATTCTGCTACAGTGAGCAGCAACACTGCAACATGACCAACAACATTCTGCTACAGTGAGCAGCAACACTGCAACATGACCAACAACAATACCTGCAACCTCACCTATATATATATCTGACCAGGAGTCAGTCATTCATTCTTCATTGCAAGCATAACTGGGTAATCTACCACAGGCACACACAACTGCAAAAGCTGGACACACAACAGCATCTGCTAACAATAAAATGGCTGCTGAACTCCAAGCGGCAGCTGAACTCCAAGCAGCTACTTAACAAACAATGCCCATGAGCAGGTGTCATCAATGTGTTCTAGGTCTTACGGGTATGGATCGTTGAGTGCATGCACCATACCAGCTAGGACAGACGGGTGGAATTTGGACTGTTGCTGAGTATATAAAGCCTTGACAATATCCACAAGTCCGACTGGTTTCCAGCAATGGAAGTACCACAAACTTTCTCTGAAGAGGAGATATACTCACGACTGGCACACTTGAACAATTAGAGACTAGAACCAACACTGAAGTAGGTGCCTAACAAGTGGAGGCTAGAGCCAACAGTGAAGTAGGTTCCTAACAAGTGGAGGCTAGAGCCAACAGTGAAGTAGGTGCCTAACAAGTGGAGGCTAGAGCCAACAGTGAAGTAGGTGCCTAACAAGTGACTAGAGCCAACAGTGAAGTAGGTGCCTAACAAGTGGAGACTAGAGCCAACAGTGAAGTAGGTGCCTAACAAGTGGAGACTAGAGCCAACAGTGAAGTAGGTGCTAACAAGTGGAGACTAGAGCCAACAGTGAAGTAGGTGCCTAACAAGTGGAGACTAGAGCCAACAGTGAAGTAGGTGCTAACAAGTGGAGGCTAGAGCCAACAGTGAAGTAGGTGCCTAACAAGTGGAGGCTAGAGCCAACAGTGAAGTAGGTGCCTAACAAGTGGAGGCTAGAGCCAACAGTGAAGTAGGTGCCTAACAAGTGGAGGCTAGAGCCAACAGTGAAGTAGGTGCCTAACAAGTGGAGGCTAGAGCCAACAGTGAAGTAGGTGCCTAACAAGTGGAGGCTAGAGCCAACAGTGAAGTAGGTGCCTAACAAGTGGAGACTAGAGCCAACAGTGAAGTAGGTGCCTAACAAGTGGAGACTAGAGCCAACAGTGAAGTAGGTGCCTAACAAGTGGAGGCTAGAGCCAACAGTGAAGTAGGTGCCTAACAAGTGGAGGCTAGAGCCAACAGTGAAGTAGGTGCCTAACAAGTGGAGACTAGAGCCAACAGTGAAGTAGGTGTCTAACAAGTGGAGGCTAGAGCCAACAGTGAAGTAGGTGCTAACAAGTGGAGGCTAGAGCCAACAGTGAAGTAGGTGCCTAACAAGTGGAGGCTAGAGCCAACAGTGAAGTAGGTGCCTAACAAGTGGAGGCTAGAGCCAACAGTGAAGTAGGTGCCTAACAAGTGGAGGCTAGAGCCAACAGTGAAGTAGGTGCCTAACAAGTGGAGACTAGAGCCAACAGTGAAGTAGGTGCCTAACAAGTGGAGACTAGAGCCAACAGTGAAGTAGGTGCCTAACAAGTGGAGACTAGAGCCAACAGTGAAGTAGGTGCTAACAAGTGGAGGCTAGAGCCAACAGTGAAGTAGGTGCCTAACAAGTGGAGGCTAGAGCCAACAGTGAAGTAGGTGCCTAACAAGTGGAGGCTAGAGCCAACAGTGAAGTAGGTGCCTAACAAGTGGAGGCTAGAGCCAACAGTGAAGTAGGTGCCTAACAAGTGGAGGCTAGAGCCAACAGTGAAGTAGGTGCCTAACAAGTGGAGACTAGAGCCAACAGTGAAGTAGGTGCTAACAAGTGGAGGCTAGAGCCAACAGTGAAGTAGGTGCCTAACAAGTGGAGACTAGAGCCAACAGTGAAGTAGGTGTCTAACAAGTGGAGACTAGAGCCAACAGTGAAGTAGGTGCCTAACAAGTGGAGGCTAGAGCCAACAGTGAAGTAGGTGCCTAACAAGTGGAGAGTAGGTGCCTAACAAGTGGAGACTAGAGCCAACAGTGAAGTAGGTGCCTAACAAGTGGAGACTAGAGCCAACAGTGAAGTAGGTGCCTAACAAGTGGAGGCTAGAGCCAACAGTGAAGTAGGTGCCTAACAAGTGGAGACTAGAGCCAACAGTGAAGTAGGTGCCTAACAAGTGGAGACTAGAGCCAACAGTGAAGTAGGTGCCTAACAAGTGGAGACTATAGCCAACAGTGAAGTAGGTGCCTAACAAGTGGAGGCTAGAGCCAACAGTGAAGTAGGTGCCTAACAAGTGGAGGCTAGAGCCAACAGTGAAGTAGGTGCTAACAAGTGGAGGCTAGAGCCGACAGTGAAGTAGGTGCCTAACAAGTGGAGACTAGAGCCAACAGTGAAGTAGGGTGCTAACAAGTGGAGACTAGAGCCAACAGTGAAGTAGGTCCTAACAAGTGGAGGCTAGAGCCAACAGTGAAGTAGGTGCCTAACAAGTGGAGACTAGAGCCAACAGTGAAGTAGGTGCTAACAAGTGGAGGCTAGAGCCAACAGTGAAGTAGGTACCTAACAAGTGGAGACTAGAGCCAACAGTGAAGTAGGTGTCTAACAAGTGGAGACTAGAGCCAACAGTGAAGTAGGTGCCTAACAAGTGGAGGCTAGAGCCAACAGTGAAGTAGGTGCCTAACAAGTGTAGGCTAGAGCCAACAGTGAAGTAGGTGCTAACAAGTGGAGACTAGAGCCAACAGTGAAGTAGGTGCCTAACAAGTGGAGGCTAGAGCCAACAGTGAAGTAGGTGCCTAACAAGTGGAGAGTAGGTGCCTAACAAGTGGAGACTAGAGCCAACAGTGAAGTAGGTGCTTAACAAGTGGAGACTAGAGCCAACAGTGAAGTAGGTGCCTAACAAGTGGAGGCTAGAGCCAACAGTGAAGTAGGTGCCTAACAAGTGGAGGCTAGAACCAACAGTGAAGTAGGTGCTTAACAAGTGACTAGAGCCAACAGTGAAGTAGGTGCTAACAAGTGGAGACTAGAGCCAACAGTGAAGTAGGTGCTAACAAGTGGAGACTATAGCCAACAGTGAAGTAGGTGCCTAACAAGTGGAGGCTAGAGCCAACAGTGAAGTAGGTGCCTAACAAGTGGAGGCTAGAGCCAACAGTGAAGTAGGTGCTAACAAGTGGAGACTAGAGCCAACAGTGAAGTAGGTGCTAACAAGTGGAGGCTAGAGCCAACAGTGAAGTAGGTGCCTAACAAGTGGAGACTAGAGCCAACAGTGAAGTAGGTGCCTAACAAGTGGAGACTAGAGCCAACAGTGAAGTAGGTGCCTAACAAGTGGAGGCTAGAGCCAACAGTGAAGTAGGTGCCTAACAAGTGGAGACTAGAGCCAACAGTGAAGTAGGTGCTAACAAGTGGAGGCTAGAGCCAACAGTGAAGTGGGTGCTAACAAGTGACTAGAGCCAACAGTGAAGTAGGTGCTAACAAGTGACTAGAGCCAACAGTGAAGTAGGTGCCTAACAAGTGGAGACTAGAGCCAACAGTGAAGTAGGTGCTAACAAGTGGAGACTAGAGCCAACAGTGAAGTAGGTGCCTAACAAGTGGAGGCTAGAGCCAACAGTGAAGTAGGTGCCTAACAAGTGGAGACTAGAGCCAACAGTGAAGTAGGTGCCTAACAAGTGGAGACTAGAGCCAACAGTGAAGTAGGTGCCAACAAGTGGAGGCTAGAGCCAACAGTGAAGTAGGTGCTAACAAGTGACTAGAGCCAACAGTGAAGTAGGTGCTAACAAGTGACTAGAGCCAACAGTGAAGTAGGTGCCTAACAAGTGGAGACTAGAGCCAACAGTGAAGTAGGTGCTAACAAGTGGAGACTAGAGCCAACAGTGAAGTAGGTGCCTAACAAAAAGTAAGAGCTAAATAGACACACAACGAGTTAATACGGCATATATTTCAGGAGACACTCGGCAATGATTCCAATACCTGTTTCTGATCTGTCAAGTGTTTGTCATCTTCATCTCCACTCTCTGCTCCGCTCAATCCGACCGCAACATCATCACTCACAGAGTCACGGCTACCTCCACCCGAGAGGTGCTCCGTGAAAATAACGTGGTTTTGAGGGGTCTTGTGTTCAGGCCATTGGAAGGGTTTACTGGTCTCTGCTGGGGCTGCAGAGACTGTGTGAGGATGCATGCAAGAGGGAAATAAAACAGAGTCCTGGTTGTTGACTGAGAGTATGTGGGCCTATAGAGAGGAAACTAAAGGGAGTATGTAGGGTTATAGAGAGGAAACTAAAGGGAGTATGTGGAGTTAACTAAAGGGAGTATGTGGGGTTATAGAGACTAAAGGGAGTATGTGGGGCTATAGAGAGGAAACTAAAGGGAGTATGTGGGGTTATAGAGAGGAAACTAAAGGGAGTATGTGGGGCTATAGAGAGGAAACTAAAGGGAGTATGTGGGTTTATAGAGAGGAAACTAAAGGGAGTATGTGGGTTTATAGAGAGGAAACTAAAGGGAGTATGTGGGTTTATAGAGAGGAAACTAAAGGGAGTATGTGGGTTTATAGAGAGGAAACTAAAGGGAGTATGTGGGTTTATAGAGAGGAAAATAAAGGGAGTATGTGGGTTTATAGAGAGGAAACTAAAGGGAGTATGTGAGTTTATAGAGAGGAAACTAAAGGGAGTATGTGGGTTTATAGAGAGGAAACTAAAGGGAGTATGTGGGTTTATAGAGAGGAAACCAAAGGGAGTATGTGGGGCTATAGAGAGGAAACTAAAGGGAGTATGTGGGTTTATAGAGAGGAAACTAAAGGGAGTATGTGGGGCTATAGAGAGGAAACTAAAGGGAGTATGTGGGTTTATAGAGAGGAAACTAAAGGGAGTATGTGGGTTTATAGAGAGGAAACTAAAGGGAGTATGTGGGTTTATAGAGAGGAAACTAAAGGGAGTATGTGGGTTTATAGAGAGGAAACTAAAGGGAGTATGTGGGGCTATAGAGAGGAAACTAAAGGGAGTATGTGGGTTTATAGAGAGGAAACTAAAGGAAGTATGTGGGTTTATAGAGAGGAAACTAAAGGGAGTATGTGGGTTTATAGAGAGGAAACTAAAGGGAGTATGTGGGTTTATAGAGAGGAAACTAAAGGGAGTATGTGGGTTTATAGAGAGGAAACTAAAGGGAGTATGTGGGTTTATAGAGAGGAAACTAAAGGGAGTATGTGGGTTTATAGAGAGGAAACTAAAGGGAGTATGTGGGTTTATAGAGAGGAAACTAAAGGGAGTATGTGGGTTTATAGAGAGGAAACTAAAGGGAGTATGTGGGTTTATAGAGAGGAAACTAAAGGGAGTATGTGGGTTTATAGAGAGGAAACTAAAGGGAGTATGTGGGTTTATAGAGAGGAAACTAAAGGGAGTATGTGGGTTTATAGAGAGGAAACTAAAGGGAGTATGTGGGTTTATAGAGAGGAAACTAAAGGGAGTATGTGGGTTTATAGAGAGGAAACTAAAGGGAGTATGTGGGGCTATAGAGAGGAAACTAAAGGGAGTATGTGGGTTTATAGAGAGGAAACTAAAGGGAGTATGTGGGGCTATAGAGAGGAAACTAAAGGGAGTATGTGGGTTTATAGAGAAGAAACTAAAGGGAGTATGTGGGTTTATAGAGAGGAAACTAAAGGGAGTATGTGGGTTTATAGAGAGGAAACTAAAGGGAGTATGTGGGGCTATAGAGAGGAAACTAAAGGGAGTATGTGGGTTTATAGAGAGGAAACTAAAGGGAGTATGTGGGTTTATAGAGAGGAAACTAAAGGGAGTATGTGGGTTTATAGAGAGGAAACTAAAGGGAGTATGTGGGTTTATAGAGAGGAAACTAAAGAGTATGTGGGTTTATAGAGAGGAAACTAAAGGGAGTATGTGGGTTTATAGAGAGGAAACTAAAGGGAGTATGTGGGTTTATAGAGAGAAAACTAAAGGGAGTATGTGGGTTTATAGAGAGGAAACTAAAGGGAGTATGTGGGTTTATAGAGAGGAAACTAAAGGGAGTATGTGGGTTTATAGAGAGGAAACTAAAGGGAGTATGTGGGTTTATAGAGAGGAAACTAAAGGGAGTATGTGGGTTTATAGAGAGGAAACTAAAGGGAGTATGTGGGGCTATAGAGAGGAAACTAAAGGGAGTATGTGGGGCTATAGAGAGGAAACTAAAGGGAGTATGTAAGGTATTAAGGGATATGTGGAAACTCAAGGGAGGTGTACGGAAGAGAACTTGGCTAAACCACTCGTGTCTGTGACTGCCAGCGATTGTCTGGACTGTCTGTTTCCCAGTATGCATAAGTCCTAGGGCAATGGTTAGGGCTAGGATTAGCCATTAGGGAGTGTTAAGTCAGAAATAGGACTAGGGTTAGGGTTTATGTTTAGAGTTAAGGCTAGAGTTTAGGTCTCGAGTTAGGGCTGGGTTTAGGTCTACAGTTAGGGCTAGGGTTTAAGTCTAGAGTTAGGGCTAGGGTTTAAGTCTAGAGCTAGGGCTAGGGTTTAGGTCTAGAGTTAGGGCTAGGGTTTAAGTCTAGAGTTAGGGCTAGGGTTTAAGTCTAGAGCTAGGGCTAGGGTAAGTCTATCTAGAGTTAGGGCTAGCGTTTAGGTCCAGAGTTAGGGCTAGGGTAAGTTTATCTAGAGTTAGGGCTAGCGTTTAAGTCTAGAGCTAGGGCTAGGTCCAGAGTTAGGGCTAGGGCTACAGTTTGTCCAGATTTAGGGCTCAAGTTTGGGTCCAGTCAAGTTTGGGTCCAGAAAGTGCTTAGCCCAGGGTTTGGATCTAGGGTCTAGGGCCAGTGTTTGGATTGAAAGCTATCTACTAAAGCCATGGCATAGGGCTAAGGCTAGTTCCACTTGTTATGGACACTGTTTGAATCTAGGGTTAGGGCAAGGATTTAGACTAGGACAAGATACCAAAGCTCCACTTGTTAAGCTTGTTCTGAACAGTACAGAATATATGTTGCGATACTGTAGAGTTGCCTCAGAAAGCACACAAACATTACTGATAGGAATATTTCTCTTGAAAATCCTATGTAAAAATTATTAGGAAAAAATATCTCCAAGTAAATCCAATATCTGCAATATGACAAATACAACTATGCTACCAGGGTGAACCCTGAACTCCAGTAGCCAGCTACGTACACTGTGCTAAGGAGGTGGCGTGTTCCAGAGCCCTTGCCAGAGGAACCATGTGAGTGCGCTTCTCTCCCTGTGCCAGCGTGTACTGCACCAGCGTGGACAGCTCCAGACTGGCAGAGAAGAGATCGTGCAGCTCTTTCCTATGAATAGAAGACAAGATTAACTCTCTTATTAGAAACCCACAGATGGGGTCTACTACGAGTACTGTATTCTTCCTGCTCGCTACTGCACGTAATATTCAACTTTAGTGAAAATGATGCATTAAAACTTTGTTCGTGGATGACAGTAAATTTGGCCACAAGAGCCACAATTTTTGCATCTAGCCACATTTTCTGCCATTTTAATTAGCTAAACCCTGATCATTAATACAAGGAGTGAGAAAATCCACAAAAACCCGATGACAGTTGCAGTGTTTTAGTTTTAGATGCTTGCAGCACGTCCAATCACGAATCAGAAGATGCCACTACGTACCTGACGCTACTCGGCTCATTCAAGTGTCTCAGAGAGGTCAATATCACACCTTCTGATCAGAGAGGTCAATATCACACCTTCTGATCAGAGAGGTCAATATCACACCTTCTGATCAGAGAGGTCAATATCACAACCATCTGATCAGAGGTCAATATATATCACAACCTTCTGATCGGTGAGGTCAATATAACAACCTTTTGATCAGTGAGGTTAATATCACAACTTTCTGATCAGAGGTCAATATCACAACCATCTGATCAAAGAGGTCAATATCAGAACCTACTGATCAGTTAGGTTAATATCACAACCATCTGATCAGAATAGTCAATATCACAATGTTCTGATCAGAGAGATCAATATCACAATCTTCTGATCAGTCAGGTCGATATCACAATCTTCGGATCAGTCAGGTCAATATCAAAATCTTCGGATCAGAGGTTAATATCACAATGTTCAGAGAGATCAATAACAAAATCTTCTGATCAGAAAGAGGTCAAAATCACAATAGTCAGGTCAATGTCACCATCTTCGGATCAAAGAGGTTAATATCAATCTTCTGATCAGTGAGGTCAATATCTCAGTGAGGTCAATACCACACTATTTCTAGGGATATTCTAGGGCTAGGGATATATACTAGGACTAGGGCTATGGGGTATATTCTAGGTAAGGTTTGTGGGTATATAGGGCTATATTCTAGGACTAGGGATATATTCTAGGGCTAGGATATATTCTAGAGGCTAGGGGCATATTCTAGGTCTGTGGGTATATACATGTAGGCTAGGGATATATTCTAGAGCTAAGGCTAGGGGAGGGGCATATTCTAGGTCTGTGGGTATATTCTAGGGCCAGGGATATATTCTATACATAATCTACGGTCTATAGCTAGTAGCTAAAATGCTAAGGGGGTTCCAGTATCCAAGGGCTAGCACTAGGCCAAGGGAGGGTATCCAAGGCCTAGCACTAGGCCAAGGAAGGTATCCAAGGGCTACCACTAGGGCAAGGAAGGGTATTCAAGGGCTACCACTAGGGCTACAGTTAGGGCTAGAGTTAGAACCAAGGCCGGATATTCAAGGACCAGAGGGCTTGGATTAGGACTAGAGCTAGGGCCAAGGGAGGGTACAAGGCCTAGGCTTAGGACTATTCTATGCACAGGGCAGGGACATCTCCAGACACAAGCACTCTGGGATCCACGTTGTGTAATCAGTCACCCTCACCACACATTCGCACAGAATATCCCTAGAGAGTCCCAAACTTCCCGGGAGAAGCTACAGCAGCAGGTGTGGCAGTATAGGACGACCCTCGTCCAGCACGCCTACGTAGCTTCCAGACGGGCTCAGGTGGGCCTCAATCTGCTAAAACGTATCGTCGACCATCATTCTGGCAAAACACTTCCTCCGGCCATCAATAGGTACCGATGATCCACTAACTCTGCATCGAGGCCAGCACGCAGCCCGGACACTGGCATACCCAACACAAATAATAACAGAATCTTTCTCGAAGAAGACAGCAGCTCTCTTAAGACATGCTCTTCTTCCATCTGCTCTGAGACTGCAACTCAAATACGCAGCATAAGAGGATTGTCTTTTGGGGTTAAATATTCGCACGTGAGAGACTAACAAAAGGATTCAAGGCTGGAAATATTCGTGTAGCGTCGAGTGGATACTGCAGACATGGAAAGTGCGACTACTTAACCTCTAGAAACATATTCCTCTATGCCTGCAGTATAATAGCACCATCTGATATATATATATATACCATATGTTAGTACTAGATACCATTAGATCATACTCAACACATTATTCTTTCACATCCATGAACTCTTGTTTACCCTCACCGCCACCCACTGCAGCTGCCATTTCACATGTTATGCACAGAAATGTTTCACACGGAAGGAAGATTTAAGAGGTGTGTGTGTTTGGGGAGGAGATGGGTTACCCCCAATAGTCAATAGTCCAGGTCCCCTCTACCACTAATCGAAAAACACTATATAAAACACAGTACCCCATCCTTCCTTGGCCTTCATTCATGTCCAAGACAGTTATCAGAATATTCTGCACCACTTTGGAATCTTACTGCTCCATGTGGACAAGCTGGATTCTCCTACCATATGCAGGACAGGTTGCATTATCCTCTCATGTAGGACAGGTTGCATTATCCTCTCATGCAGGACAGGTTGCATTATCCTCTCATGCAGGACAGGTTGCATTATCCTCTCATGCAGGACAGGTTGCACTATCCTCTCATGCAGGACAGGTTGCATTATCCTCTCATGCAGGACAGGTTGCATTATCCTCTCATGCAGGACAGGTTACATTATCCCCTCATGTAGGACAAGTTGTATTATCCTCTCATGCAGGACAGGTTGCATTATCCTCTCATGCAGGACAGGTTGCATTATCCCCTCATGCAGGACAGGTTGCATTATCCCCTCATGCAGGACAGGTTGCATTATCCCCTCATGCAGGACAGGTTGCATTATCCTCTCATGCAGGACAGGTTGTATTATCCTCTCATGCAGGACAGGTTGCATTATCCCCTCATGCAGGACAGGTTGCACTATCCTCTCATGCAGGACAGGTTGCATTATCCCCTCATGCAGGACAGGTTGCATTATCCTCTCATGCAGGACAGTTGCATTATCCTCTCATGTAGGACAGGTTGCACTATCCTCTCATGCAGGACAGGTTGCATCACCCCATGGAATCCACTAAGTACCTTCCTAGTCACTCAATCCTGTAGGTCATTAGGGTAGGACAGGCATAACGTTGGTATGGATGGTACCCATTAAAACATCATGGGACAACCAGACCTATACCCTATGCGAGGACTCCCAAATCCGAAGTGATCCATGACATTCAGATGGCAGTATTGGAGCACCATCCAGGTGAATGGTGCTTTTGTATGGCCAGAGGTGTAACCAGGATTAGAGTTTTTAGATCTCCCAAAGAATCTTAGGTTTCAGTTCCCAACATATCTCCACAAGGATCTTAGGTCCAGTTCCCTACAGATCTCCACAAGGATCGATCTTAGGTCCAGTTCCCTACAGATCTCCCCAAGGATCTTAGGTTCCAGTTCCCTACAGATCTCCCCAAGGATCTTAGGTTCCTGTTCCCTATAGATCTCCCCAAGGATCTTAGGTTCCAGTTCCCTACAGATCTACCCAATGATCTTAGGTCCAGTTCCCTACTGATCTCCCCAAGGATCTTAGGTTCCTGTTCCCTATAGATCTCCCCAAGGATCTTAGGTCCAGTTCCCTACAGATCTCCACAAGGATCTTAGGTCCAGTTCCCTACTGATCTCCCCAAGGATCTTAGGTTCCAGTTACCTACAGATCTCCCAAAGGATCTTAGGTTCCAGTTCCCTACATATCTCCACAAGGATCTTAGATTCCAGTTCCCTACAGATCTACCCAAGGATCTTAGGTCCAGTTCCCTACTGATCTCCGCCAAGGATCTTAGGTTCCAGTTACCTACAGATCTCCCCAAGGATCTTAGGTTCCTGTTCCCTATAGATCTCCCCAAGGATCTTAGGTTCCAGTTCCCTACAGATCTACCCAATGATCTTAGGTCCAGTTCCCTACTGATCTCCCCAAGGATCTTAGGTCCAGTTCCCTACAGATCTCCCCAAGGATCTTAGGTTCCAGTTCCCTACAGATCTCCCAAAGGATCTTAGGTTCCAGTTCCCTACATATCTCCACAAGGATTTTAGGTTCCAATTCTCCCCCAGCAATTTAGGTTCCGCTTCTCTACAGATCCCCCCCCCCAAGCATTTAGGTTCCCGGGTCTCTACAGATCTGCCCATGGTCCTTGCATCACCAACTCATCACTATGACCAAGAAATGCCAATGATTGGGAAACTTAAAAAAATATATATATATCTTTCTTTTCCTTCCATTGCTTCAGCTCTTGTTGGCTTACATTTCAGCGGCCATCTTAGTTGTTTGCTGAGCATGTGTTTCCACGAGCCGAGTGTTCCTCTGGTGCATCTATACAAGGACATACACATCACAGGAACACAAATGCAGAGTATCAAAATAGTATCAAGACTTGCAAACATCCACTGGTTATGATCGAGCATTCTGTGTCTACAACATGACATGTTTTATACATTGTTGCCAGACTCGCTTATCATAAGCCATATCCTCCAATGATATTCACCCTCAACCACTACGAGGTCTGAACAAAATAGTGTTCGCAGTCGTCGAATAGTTTTTGCAGTGTTCCCATGCGTGCGCAAATAAATTGAAATTTCAGAAAGGCAGGGGGAAGATGTCGCGATTCACGGCTTAAAATAGGGGGGAGTGGCAGCCGAAGTGCAAATAAATTGTGAGCTCACTCCAAGTTGGTACGTCGAGACCGTCAGAATTCTAGCAACCTTTTCTCGGACCTCGACGACGAAGAGCTGGGAAAGTAGCACGAAATTCTAGTTGATGCCTCGGGACTAGCAAATGTTGTTTGTCCTAATTTGTTCAGGCCCCAGCCTTCGCTGTCGCTACCTTCAATTTCTTTGTGCTAGCGTTTGTTGACTCGAGCTCAACAGTGACTGGGAGGAGCCAGTAGGTGGGGCTAAATGAACTCGCACATGCCCATAACCTGCCTGGGATTAGTTTTGTTCAACCTCGTTTAATCCTCGCTCCATTAAGGCATCTGAAATGATTCGAACTTGCAGTAACCATTCAAAGAAATACAATTTATCTGTGGGGCTTCCATGTGGAGACACACGACTCTTATAGGAGAGACACTTGGCTCAATTAGACCTTGTTTGTGCTGCCGGTATCCATGGGAACATATAACAGCAGCTGCAGTACATGGTATTGTAAGAGCATGAAGCTGGTTCTTCACCCGTAAGCACCATATGGCACAAAGTCTGACATCGTCAGGGGAAAAATATATATTAAATTGAAGAATTTCGCACGTCCTCCATTATTAGTCGACTGGACATCTTGATCGCTTTCAACAGCTACTCGTAATTCAGTGTTTCATAAAGAAAGAGGGGGGAAGGGGGGGGCTGGAATTTCACACACACCCAGAAATCTTGAAAATTTAGGAAGATAAGTTTAGACAATCATTAATATGACTTACAATCTTGGACATGAAACAAAAACATACAACACTGAGGTGTCAACAGGCTCTAATAAGTGTGTGTCAACAACACCGAGGTGTCAACAGGCTCTAATAAGTGTGTGTCAACTAACTGTGTCCTATAATGCTACTAGAACTGGATTCGATGATTTTTTCTCACTTTAAGAACTTCATTAAAGTTGATCGAGGAGAGTTCTGAATCTACAGTTGCTATTCTCATGAGAGGAGACAGTTAGCATCATTCAGCCTATTGCGTAGTCCTGTGTTAATAACAGGCATCTACAATCCACCTGCAACAGATGGAAAGCTCTTCCTGTGTGGATGTGTCTTGACACTCGTCAGCTAATATAGAGATATATGGGCTGGACTGTAGACTCTGTGTATAATTGCTTTCTCTCGAGCCATGTGTCGAGAGCCTCAAGAAGCATCACTGCACAGGGTTTCATTTAGGCATGGCGGCTGCCCCCCCTTGGAACCTCCCCCCCCCCTCCCCTTAGTAATTGTATTATTAAAATTCTTATTGATGTTGATAAGTGCTTGACATCATGCCCCCCCTTAATATCCAGATTCCTCCAGTTGACCCCCCTTGGACAATTTTCTAAATGAAACCCTGCTGCACTATACTTGCAAGCATACTGAGCATTGGAAGCATCTTGTGTGATGTGCCCTTCCAGCAATGCCTCAAGAAGCATCACTGCACTCTACTTGTAGGCATACTGAGCATTGGAAGCATCTTGTGTGGTGTGCTCCTCCAGCAATCCATCTCCGTCAAGGCAATAAGATTTCGATAAACGGTCAATGGTGTGGGGAATCTTATTCTTTGCCAGAAAATATTCCGACCTCATCAACTTGAGCATGATATTACAGTTTCTCTCTCCTCTACTTGCTTGCTTGGCAACAGCTGAACATCGTAACTCAAGGACGGACGCTCCACATTGCCTGCTGTGACCTACTAGCAGTGACTTCAGCATCTCAATGACACCAAGACTCTCCACGTACTTTTAATAATTCAGTAGCATGGCTCCAGTCAGTGATTCCCTTGCTTTTCCCAAGCCTCCCATTGATCCCACAGGGGGATGACCCCACTTCATGCATAACACTGAGTTTTAATTAAAACTAATGAGCTTGTGGTGTGTGGTTACATCATGGTTACATCATGGTTACATCATGGTTACATCATGGTTACATCATGGTTACATCATGGTTACATCATGTTTTCCAAACAATTCTTTCGAGATTGCAATCCGAGTGGATGTAAAATTCAAAAAAATTCCTTGACCCCAGAACCACGCCCCCCACCCACCCCCAGACCCCCCAGGCTTTCCCACGGGCTTCATCACTATTTCTCCCCTCCCCCATGACAGGTAATGGAAGTATTTAGCGCTTTTTTCCTTATACCTCAACCCTACCATCAACTATTTTTAATTGTTTTTTTTATTAGCTTTTGGCATATCTAATACAGTAGACCCTCTCTTATCCGAACACATTGGGACCCAAGGTAGTCGGATAAGCAAAAAGTTCAGATATGCACACAAAAAACACAAATATTAATTATGTAATTAAAATGCTGAATCATGTTGGAAATATTTTCAATATCCTTTTAACACTTACACGGCGGCAATTGGAAACGTCACAATCATTGTACGTGCGTTATACTCAAACCGGAAGTAGTCACCTGGGTGCGGCATTGTTTGTTTTTTAAATGGTCGATCGCATGGGGAAGAAACGGTCTGTTGTTAGTTGCTCCTACGGCATATTTACTACTCCAAAATTGACCAAACAACAGAGACAGGTCCAGGGAACATTGGTTATCTCAGCAAACTGTAAGTATTCGATAGCCAGTTAAAAAAAACCCATCGTATTGACGCTATTGTTATACCTTTGTTTAGAAAATAGTCATGGTAGCTTCTACGCTATTTTTGTATGTTAGTCGGCTGCTTAGACTATGCAAAGTATGCTAGATTTGTCTGTATGCTGTGTGGTAGCTATAGGATTGGCAATTTAGGTTGGTGGGAGCTATTTTTGTTACATTGTGTACTAAAACTTACCTGGATATATAGCTATCTAGCTAGAACAAGATTGTCAGCAGCAAAAATCCATTTGAATACCTTGCTAGATCAAGTACAATGTTTTATAAGAAGATAATTGAATAACAATATTATAGTCATTGAATAACAATATAGTCATGAGTTCACTGTGTTGCTCTTGGTTTCTTCAGGATCTTGGCTGTGTGGTACTCCTTGAAGCACTCTTCTGGATGTAGAGGTGGGTGGTCAGAGCAAGTCTGATAGTAGTACACTGAGCCTGAGCGAACCGTAAGTGGCCTGTTTACGATCAGAATTTGTGTATTAATATTTGTTTCACGCACTACTAGGTCAAAATCCTTGTCTGCAAAGAACAGGTGAAGAAATATCCTTGGGCTCAACATCATCATCTGGCAAATTTTAACCAGGAGTTTCTACGCTCGGTGGGGCTCATAATGTTGTCAACTTCTTTGCACCTGACAAGCCCACTTCCACTCGTATGGCCAGTTTCCACATCCATTTCCCCATCAGTCTCATCTACACTACTGCTGCCATTAGCATCTTCCATTTCTTCAGGGGCCGGCCATTCTTCCACATCATATAGTTCATCTTCTTCCAATATCATCTAGTTCATTTCTTCCACATCATCCAGTTCACTGTCACTTTCAAAGTCATTCTCAATATCAGAAAGAGCCTCCAATACTGCCTGCAGATCCATATTTGTGTTTGTTTTGGATAAAAATACACACCATGTTTCTTATTTGCATCTGGCAATGAACCACGAAATAAAACGCCTGTTTTTTATATTTTTTATGTTATTCATGGAGATGTGATGCATTCCCAAGTTTGATTATAAACCCATCAACCTTACCTAGTAAGTACAGACTATAAAACAGACAATCCACGGACAAGAAATACGTAGGTTCCACCCTCATGAAGGGGGACTCTCTCAGGTTCCACCCTCATGAAGGGGGTCTCTCTCAGGTTCCACCCTCATGAAGGCGGTCTCTCTCAGGTTCCACCCTCATGAAGGGGGACTCTCTCAGGTTCCACCCTCATGAAGGGGGACTCTCTCAGGTTCCACCCTCATGAAGGCGGTCTCTCTCAGGTTCCACCCTCATGAAGGGGGCTCTCTCAGGTTCCACCCTCATGAAGGGGGACTCTCTCAGGTTCCACCCTCATGAAGGGTGGCTCTCTCAGGTTCTACCCTCATGAAGGGGTCTCTCTCAGGTTCCACCCTCATGAAGGGGGACTCTCTCAGGTTCCACCCTCATGAAGGGGGACTCTCTCAGGTTCCGAAGGGGGACTCTCTCAGGTTCCACCCTCATGAAGGGGGACTCTCTCAGGTTCCACCCTCATTGAAGGGGGTCTCTCTCAGGTTCCACCCTCATGAAGGGGGCTCTCTCAGGTTCCACCCTCATGAAGGGGGACTCTCTCAGGTTCCACCCTCATGAAGGCGGTCTCTCTCAGGTTCCACCCTCATGAAGGGGGCTCTCTCAGGTTCCACCCTCATGAAGGGGGACTCTCTCAGGTTCCACCCTCATGAAGGGTGGCTCTCTCAGGTTCCACCCTCATGAAGGGGGACTCTCTCAGGTTCTACCCTCATGAAGGGGTCTCTCTCAGGTTCCACCCTCATGAAGGGGGACTCTCTCAGGTTCCACCCTCATGAAGGGGGACTCTCTCAGGTTCCGAAGGGGGACTCTCTCAGGTTCCACCCTCATGAAGGGGGACTCTCTCAGGTTCCACCCTCATTGAAGGGGGTCTCTCTCAGGTTCCACCCTCATGAAGGGGGAGTCTCTCAGGTTCCACCCTCATGAAGGGGGACTCTCTCAGGTTCCACCCTCATTGAAGGGGGTCTCTCTCAGGTTCCACCCTCATGAAGGGGGAGTCTCTCAGGTTCCACCCTCATGAAGGGGGACTCTCTCAGGTTCCACTCTCATGAAGGGGGTCTCTCTCAGGTTCCACCCTCATGAAGGGGGAGTCTCTCAGGTTCCACCCTCATGAAGGGGGACTCTCTCAGGTTCCACTCTCATGAAGGGGGTCTCTCTCAGGTTCCACCCTCATGAAGGGGGACTCTCTCAGGTTCCACCCTCATGAACGGGGTCTCTCTCAGGTTCCACCCTCATAAAGGGGGTCTCTCTCAGCTTCCACCCTCATGAAGGGGGACTCTCTCAGGTTCCACCCTCATGAAGGGGGTCTCTCTCAGGTTCCTCCCTCATGAAGGTGGACTCTCTCAGGTTCCACCCTCACGAAGGGAGACTCTCTCAGGTTCCACCCTCATGAAGGGGGTCTCTCTCAGGTTCCATCCTCATGAAGGGGGATTCTCTCAGTTTCCACCCTCATGAAGGGGGACTCTCTTACAGTAGCGGCCAAAAAAAACTTTACGTACCGTTGCGTTGGGTAAACGTTCAACGCAGAAACCGTTCTTAAGAAACGCTCAAGCAACGCTCAAGCAACGCACAGGAAACGCTCAAGCAACGCTCAAGCAACGCACAGGAAACGCTCAAGCAACGTATCGCGAACGCAACGCACGAACCGTTATTTAATTATCCGAAACGCGCAATCAACATTCGGTATCCTACACCACGTGTTCGATGGAGCGCAAGTCAGTCGGCCTACTGTTGATTACTGTTCTGTTTTGTTGCAGCTTCTACTTTTGATTTGTCCTGGGAATGGCTTACAGAAGAACTCTCGCTGCTACCTTCGCTCTGAGCAGTAAGTGTAACACTAGGTAGAACTCCAATGGCTTGAACCTCTAGCGCCTATCTGTGGTAGTGACCCAGCCTTTACTTCAGTCTAGTTGTTAGTGTTACATATTTAAAACGAAACCCCCCAAAATAAAAGCTAGAACAGTGGATCCACTAATGATAATTATACTGACTATTGTTTGGTCTTCTGGCAGAATGAAAGTTCTGGGTGGCTGTACCAAGCAGCAATGTTTTAGAGTGCTCCTCAGTGGGAGTGGGAGGTGGGAGGCCAAGGCAGTGAGGGTGATATATAAAGGCAAGATTTCAGCTATTGTTAAGTTTTAAATCAAATCAAGTTCAGGTGTGATTTACTATTTTGAAATGCAGTTACCAGGCAGCCATGGAGGAAGAATTCAAGCCTGTCATGGAAGACGAGGATTACAGTTCTTCACTCTACATCTGTGGTGGTGGGGTCAGGACTGGACTTGTTCGATAACTATATAGTTGTTTTTGAAATTATCATTATTTTTTTTCTTCTTATTGATAATTTAATAAGAAAATTTAACATCTCTAACTGCCCAAACACACGAAAGTTTTGCCAACTTGATATCAAGAAGCATTGCTTGGCAAGTGATTTCCAAATAATCCCCCCCCCCCCCCCCCCCCCCCCGTGGCCTAACCCTCCAGGTGTCTGTTCTACTTCTGACATCTACAGTTAATCAAAATTGTGTTAAGCTGTCCACCAATTCAGCTTTGGACTTGGGCTTCACTTCTCTCCTGATGTACTCGTGTCACAGGTCTTCAATGGGGTTGGCATTGAAACTCAGGAGGCATCCTCCATCAATTTATATCAAACTCCTTAGCCAGCCTGGATGTGCGTTTGGGGTCAGTGTCCTGCATGTGGTGATGGGAGCAAACATCCTTTACAAAGGGTAAAAAGGGTCTAGTGAAGAATTTGAACAAAAAGTGGCTCTCATAATACTGGCCCACACATTTACCTTCACCAAATGTTTCACGCTATAATCAAATAAACAGAGGTTTAAAACACCTGAGTATAAATCTACACCTTATTACACACAACCATAATACAACATGAATCATATCTTGGCTTGTTCTTTCGTGCCTGCCTTATACAACAACAAAAAGCCTATGTGTTTCCAATTGAACTGTGCACTCGTCTGTCCTCTTCAAGGTTCTGTATCTCGCTCCAATCTCTTGACCTAGGACAGGGATAAATGATACTGCTATTGATCATGTTATTACATGAGTCACTATACCAATTCACCAGTGTTCTATATCAATATCTTGCCCTAGATTTAAGCCATAACATCTACAAAGTCCCTAAACTATATATAATAAATATATATTTTTTAATCCAATGGCAATCGGCACATTGGCTCTAACCAAAATACCATCAAGACCCAGGCCTAGATTATCATTAGCCACTAGCAACCAACATAGCTTCAGTGTGACACAGAAAGCTTCTACACTAGATATTATAACTTTCACATAGTTCCATCCCAAAACTAGTTCAACACAAACTTTATTGGCTTCTCTTATCAGTTGGCATTACCACTGACTCAAAATATCAACACACTCAATGTCCTGCAAAGCAAGACTGGGTTCCCTTCGCTGTGAATGAGAACTGCAGTTGGTATGCTGTCTTCTCATCATATTCCAAGCATCTTTTCGACCACGAGTTTTGGGCCAGCAATAAAAAACTCCGCTCCATGGCTGTGAGGCGATACCAGTCTCGCAGTGCTTGACAAAACTGGACGCTTTGCCTTGTTGCTGTCAGGCCCTCCTTCAAAATACAGACGATAGCTGCAGCCTTGAATCCTCTAGATCCTAAAGAATAAAATTCTATTAAGAAGGCATCTTGATTCTGAAAGAATAACCGCTAGAGCAACGACAGTTAGCCTTTCTCCCGCCTTCGTCGATCTGGCATGCGCTGGAGAAATTCAATTTTACAACGCTCAATTAACGATCCCTAAACGTTTTTGGCCAACGTTTAGCGAACGTATGGCAAACGTTTGGCGAACGTTCGGCGAACGTATGCCTAACGGTACAGCAACGCTGCGACTCAAACGTACCACAAACGTCCAACGCAAACGGTACGTAAAGTTTTTTTTGGCCTCTACTGTATCATGTCACAGATGCTGTGACACACGCACTGCCAGCGGTAAATTGCTTGTCACGGATGCTGTGACACACGCACCCGTGGGGTGGATTGTTGTGTCACAAACGCCGTGACAAACGCAGTGTAAGAGTTAATCTGCAGGTCCTTGGGATAATAAGCTCACTTCCTGGCTTAGAAGAAGTTAGGTCCTCAGTAAGGGGCCCTTCACAATTATCAACATTTTTACAAGTGTACAAAGAGATAATCAAGGTTCGGATATGCGAGGGTGTAAAGTACTTGCTTACACCGATGAGTGGGTTGATAATATACAGCTGCTTCACAAGCAATGCCTGCATGCAGACAAAACTTACTTCTCAGCGTATATACACTCAGTCACAACCCTTATTGCTTAGTTACCACACCCCTCATTACCCTGTCACCACACCCCTAATTACTTGGTTGAGTTCTTCCTTAGCGTGATCACATTCATTTCTGACGAGGCACGCTGACGCAGCGTTACACTCCAGCTCAAACTTCAGCGCCTGATTCTCTGACATGTGCTCCATCAAATTATCCCTCATCCGGCGCACCTGGTAAAGTGTGGTAAAATTAAATTTAGATATCTCACAACACCTATGAACATCTCTCTTGCATGGACTCCTCCCACTCTCCGCTGAAACACCCACATGGTCTCCACTCACTGAGCCACTCCCACATGGACTCACCCACTCTCCCCCTGGAGCCACTCCCACATGAGTCCATCCACTCTCCCTATGGAGCCACACCCACATGGACCCATCCACTCTCCCCCTGGAGCCACTCCCACATGAGTCCACCCACTCTCCCTCTGGAGCCACTCCCACATGAGTCCACCCACTCTCCCTCTGGAGCCACACCCACATGGACACACCCACTCTCCCTCTGGAGCCATCCCACATGAGTCCACCCACTCTCCCTCTGGAGCCACACCCACATGGGTCCACCCACTCTCCCCCTGGAGCCACTCCCACATTGGTCCACCCACTCTCCCTCTGGAGCCACTCCCACATTGGTCAACCCACTCTCCGTGTAATTCACTGGAACAACAGCACCTACCTGCTGCTCATGCTCGGACCTCTTGCCACTAGCTGCAGTGTTCACGTTGGCAAGCTGACGGTGCAGATCATCGCCATCTTTCCGCAAGTCTCCGAGCTCCACCTCGGCCACCTCGTACTGCTGCTGACTTCTCCTCAGCTGCTCCTCCATGGAAGCCACACCCTGCTGTGACGAGACCAGCTCCAACCTCAGCTTCCAGAGGTCAGCCTTGAGCGAGTGGCAGTCCGTCTGAAGGACACCGATCTGTCTCGCAAGATCGTCTCGTACTAGTTGCAGCTAGACAATTACAAAGTGGTCGTGTAAAGATTGGGCACCGCTAAAGAAGTCCATTAGGAAGCCAACTACCAGCCGATGACACGAAGAACAAGACAGACATTTTCTCATGCGAAAGAAGTCCATTAGGAAGCTGGCTACCAGCTGATGACACGAAGAACAAAACAGACATTTTCACATGCTATCAACCTGATGAGAGCCAAGGTTTGTTGGACGGAATGCCAGTTCAATACTCGAAGGATACCTAGTATTGCTATGATCTTTCCTAGGATATTCCAGCAATCTCGGGATATTTGGAACAATCCTGGGGTAACCTTTATGAGGGTGACCGACTGTACATTACATCATGGATCCCTGAATCTGAGGGCTAGGATTATTCTAGGGCTCAGGCTGAGGACTAAGAGTATTCTAGGGCTAGGACTTACGGATATTCTTCAGCTAGGGCTGTGTTTGGCTAGGGCAATGGCTAATCCAGGACTAAGGCTAGAGATATTCTAGGAAAGGGCTGAGCTATAACTGAGTTGTATTCACTATAACTGAGTTGCATTTACTATAACTGAGTTGCATTTACTATAACTGAGTTGCATTTACTATAACTGAGTTGCATTTACTATAACTGAGTTGCATTTACTATAACTGAGTTGCATTTACTATAACTGAGTTGCATTTACTATAACTGAGTTGCATTTACTATAACTGAGTTGCATTTATGAGTTGCATTTACTATAACTGAGTTGTAACCGAGTTGCATTGACTATAACCGAGTTGCATTTACTATAACCGAGTTGCATTTACTATAACTGAGTTGCATTTGTTATAACTGAGTTGCATTTACTATAACTGAGTTGCATTTACTATAACTGAGTTGCATTTACTATAACTGAGTTGCATTTAATATAACTGAGTTGCATTTACTATAACTGAGTTGCATTTAATATAACTGAGTTGCATTTACTATAACGGAGTTGCATTTACTATAACTGAGTTGCATTTACTATAACCGAGTTGCATTTAATATAACTGAGAGATTTACTATAACTGAGTTGCTGCATTTACTATAACTGAGTTGCTGCATTTACTATAACTGAGTTGCTGCATTTACTATAACTGAGTTGCTGCATTTACTATAACTGAGTTGCTGCATTTACTATAACTGAGTTGTATTTACTATAACAGTTATATTTGTTATAACTGAATTTTATTTGATATAACTGAGTTGTATTTATTATAACTGAATTATATTGAGTTGTATTTGTTATAACTGAGTTGTATTTGTTATAACTGAGCTGTATTTGTTATAACTGAGTTGCATTTGTATTTAGTGAGCAGAACATGAAGTGCAAAGGTTATTTTAGCTTCCTTGTTCACGGAGAAAATTATTAGCCGAGCAATCTTAGAGGTAGATAAATGAAGCGATGGATTGGGCAAGTGACAGAGCTACTATCGCTATGTTGCCCCATCCCCCCATCCTAAGCCCAACAGACATTCATTAGTTAGCTAGTTATTTCCACTGGCTAAACACACTAAAACAAGAAGTAGCAGGCTGGAGTGAGTACACCTCATTGTGGTTCTATGGTTCATTTCTACGGCAAACACTAACCACAATGTTGGTCAATACGAATGCAACATGGTATAGTTGCTAGGGACTCTTCCTGAGCAAGGCATATCCTCCTCACATAGGATGCAATAAATACACCAGTGAGAGGATCAAATGAAAGTGCTGGTCATGACCGTGTCTCTCCCTGCTCAAGAGTCGTGTTGCTGGCATCCATTGTGGAGCAGAGAAAGATGTCTTGGCCACACACACGACACTCAGCAGACACTGCTCTGCAACAGCTCCACCATCCATTATCCCTTCTAGCTAGCCTGGTACACACACCAGCAATCCTCATAACACTTGTGCACTGCTTAATGGGCACAGCTGCACTCCACCACTCTCACCACATGCTCCGTGGTGGCCCCGCCCCTCTCACGAGCAACAGTCGAGCTACAAACTTTGCACTTATACTAATTGGGTATAGATATTGTGGAATCATAACTTCATGAATCTCATTACAGCACTATACTAAACACTTCCTGTAATATAATAGACACTTCCTGTAGTATACTAAACACTTCCTGTAGTATTCTAAACACTTCCTGTAGTATACTAAATACTTCCTGTAGTATACTAGACACTTCCGGTAATATACTAAACACTTCCTGTAGTATACTATACACTTCCTGTAGTATGCTAAATGCTTCCTGTAGTATACTAGACACTTCCTGTAGTATACTAAACACTTCCTGTAATATACTAAACACTTCCTGTAGTATACTATACACTTCCTGTGTGTGCTAAATGCTTCCTGTAGTATACTAAACACTTCCTGTAGTATGCTAAATGCTTCCTATAGTATACTATACACTTCCTGTGATACTAGACACTTCCTCTAATATACTAGAGACTAATGCCATAGCTCCTTTCAGTGGCCACTCAGCGATGATAAGTGGCAACACTCCAGCTGACCGCAATGCCGCAACCACCATGCTCATCAAGCAGCACTTTCAGCAACCTACCTGTTGCTCATGCTCGGTCGTCAAGGTGATAACCTCACGTTGGAGGTCATCTCCTTCCCTCTCCAAGTCCTTCTGTTCCATCTGGGCAGCCCCTAACTGCTGCCTGCAGTTCTTGAGCTGATGCTCCAAGGTCGCAACACTCTGCTGCGACGACTTCAGCTCCTCAAAAACACGGCCGTGCTTCTCCCGAGCTTCCTCCATCTTCTCTACAACAGACTCGAGCTGGAACAGTCTAGCAACCTTCTCCTTCGCCTCGTGCCTGGCGGCGTCAAGTTGCTCCAACAATCTGGAGTTTTCCTCTTGTTTGAAAGACACCTTTCCGCGAGCATCTTTCAACTCCATCCTGTGTCACAAACAAATATTAGATAAATTCAGACGGACCTCACACCATCATCTCTATTTATGTGCATGCATTGCAGGCCAAGGCAAGGATTAAGTGGTAGGACTCGAGCCAGCATTCCTGCTCCTAGAATACTGACTAACTTCTGTGAGTCCTCATTCACACAGTTACTTAAGAAGGTCTCAGCTTGGCTACCCTCCAAGCTAAATTCCTTCACATTACAGGTCAGGGTCTCATGTTACAGTATATCTCACATTACAGGACAGGATTTCACATTACAGGACATGGTCTCACATTAAAGTATGTCTCACATTACAGGACATGGTCTCGCATTACAGGCAATTTATCACATTATAGGACAGGGTCTCATTACAGGACAGAGTCTCACATTACAGGACAGGGTCTCATGTTAGTACATCTAACATTACAGGACAGAGGCTCACATTACAAGACAGGGTTCACATTACAGGACAGAGTCTCACATTAAAGGACAGGGTCTCTCATTACAGGACAGAGTCTCACATTAAAGGACACATTAAAGGACAGGGTCTCACATTACAGGACAGAGTCTCACATTACAGGACAGAGTCTCAATTACAGGACAGAGTCTCACATTAAAGGACAGGGTCTCTCATTACAGGACAGAGTCTCACATTAAAGGACACATTAAAGGACAGGGTCTCACATTACAGGACAGAGTCTCACATTACAGGACAGAGTCTCAATTACAGGACAGATTCTTACATTACAAGACAGAGTCTCACATTACAGGACAGTCTCATTACGCAGTACAGGACAGGGTCTCACATTAAAGGACAGAGTCTCACATTACAGGACAGAGTCTCACATTACAGGACAGAGTCTCACATTACAGGACAGGGTTCACATTACAAGACAGTCCTGAGGGTACATATTACAAGAGTCTCACATTACAGGACAGGATTCACATTACAGGACAGGGTCTCACATTACAGGACAGAGCCTCACATTACAAGGCAAGAGGGTGCATATTACAAGACAGGTTCCCTCATGCACTATTGTGAGCATGTTAACCGAGATACTAACTCTAGGCACACCAAACATTCTCACCACGGACCCTGACCTCCCTCCCCTCCTTCCACCACTAACTAGGAATCCTGTAGCAAGCCCAACATAACATAACATAGGCTTGCCACTCTGACCTCACCAGATATAACATAGGCTTGCCACTCTGACCTCACCAGACATAACATAGGCTTGCCACTCTGACCTCACCAGACATAACATAGGCTTGCCACTCTGACCTCACCAGACATAACATAGGCTTGCCACTCTAACCTCACCAGACATAACATAGGCTTGCCACTCTGACCTCACCAGAGATAACATAGGCTTGCCTCTGACCTCACCAGACATAACATAGGCTTGTCTCTGACCTCACCAGACATAACATAGGCTTGCCACTCTCACCTCACCAGACATAACATAGGCTTGCCACTCTGACCTCACCAGACATAACATAGGCTTGCCACTCTGACCTCACCAGACATAACATAGGCTTGCCACTCTCACCTCACCAGACATAACATAGGCTTGCCACTGACCTCACCAGACATAACATAGGCTTGCCACTCTCACCTCACCAGACATAACATAGGCTTGCCTCTGACCTCACCAGACATAACATAGGCTTGCCTCTGACCTCACCAGACATAACATAGGCTTGCCTCTGACCTCACCAGGCATAACATAGGCTTGCCACTCTGACCTCCCCAGACATACATGTAACATAGGCTTGCCACTCTGACCTCACCAGACATAACATAGGCTAGCCACTCTGACCTCACCAGACATAACATAGGCTAGCCACTGACCTCACCAGACATAACATAGGCTTGTCTCTGACCTCACCAGACATAACATAGGCTTGCCACTCTGACCTCACCAGACATAACATAGGCTTGCCACTCTGACCTGACCAGACATAACATAGGCTTGCCACTCTGACCTCACCAGACATAACATAGGCTAGCCACTCTGACCTGACCAGACATAACATAGGCTTGCCACTCTGACCTCACCAGACATAACATAGGCTTGCCACTGACCTTACCAGACATAACATAGGCTTGACTCTGACCTCACCAGACATAACATAGGCTTGCCACTCTGACCTCACCAGACATAACATAGGCTAGCCACTGACCTCACCAGACATAACATAGGCTTGCCTCTGACCTCACCAGACATAACATAGGCTTGCCACTCTGACCTCACCAGACATAACATAGGCTTGCCACTCTCACCTCACCAGACATAACATAGGCTTGCCACTGACCTCACCAGACATAACATAGGCTTGCCACTCTCACCTCACCAGACATAACATAGGCTTGCCTCTGACCTCACCAGACATAACATAGGCTTGCCTCTGACCTCACCAGACATAACATAGGCTTGCCTCTGACCTCACCAGGCATAACATAGGCTTGCCACTCTGACCTCACCAGACATAACATAGGCTTGCCACTCTGACCTCCCCAGACATAACATAGGCTAGCCTCTGACTTCATCAGACATAACATAGGCTAGCCTCTGACCTCACCAGACATAACATAGGCTAGCCACTGACCTCACCAGACATAACATAGGCTTGCCTCTGACCTCACCAGACATAACATAGGCTTGCCACTCTGACCTGACCAGACATAACATAGGCTAGCCTCTGACTTCATCAGACATAACATAGGCTAGCCTCTGACCTCACCAGACATAACATAGGCTAGCCACTGACCTCACCAGACATAACATAGGCTTGCCACTCTGACCTCACCAGACATAACATAGGCTTGCCACTCTGACCTGACCAGACATAACATAGGCTAGCCACTCTGACCTGACCAGACATAACATAGGCTTGCCACTCTGACCTCACCAGACATAACATAGGCTTGCCACTGACCTTACCAGACATAACATAGGCTTGACTCTGACCTCACCAGACATAACATAGGCTAGCCACTCTGACCTCACCAGACATAACATAGGCTAGCCACTGACCTCACCAGACATAACATAGGCTTGCCTCTGACCTCACCAGACATAACATAGGCTTGCCACTGACCTCACCAGACATAACATAGGCTTGCCACTCTGACCTCACCAGACATAACATAGGCTTGCCACTGACCTCACCAGACATAACATAGGCTTGCCACTCTGACCTCACCAGACATAACATAGGCTTGCCACTCTGACCTCACCAGACATAACATAGGCTTGCCACTGACCTCACCAGACATAACATAGGCTTGCTACTCTGACCTCACCAGACATAACATAGGCTTGCCTCTGACCTCACCAGACATAACATAGGCTTGCCACTCTGACCTCACCAGACATAACATAGGCTTGCCACTCTGACCTCACCAGACATAACATAGGCTTGCCACTCTGACCTCACCAGACATAACATAGGCTTGCCTCTGACCTCACCAGACATAACATAGGCTTGCCTCTGACCTCACCAGACATAACATAGGCTTGCCACTGACCTCACCAGACATAACATAGGCTTGCCACTCTGACCTCACCAGACATAACATAGGCTTGCCACTGACCTCACCAGACATAACATAGGCTTGCCACTCTGACCTCACCAGACATAACATAGGCTTGCCACTCTGACCTCACCAGACATAACATAGGCTTGCCACTGACCTCACCAGACATAACATAGGCTTGCTACTCTGACCTCACCAGACATAACATAGGCTTGCCTCTGACCTCACCAGACATAACATAGGCTTGCCACTCTGACCTCACCAGACATAACATAGGCTTGCCACTCTGACCTCACCAGACATAACATAGGCTTGCCACTCTGACCTCACCAGACATAACATAGGCTTGCCTCTGACCTCACCAGACATAACATAGGCTTGCCACTGACCTCACCAGACATAACATAGGCTTGCCTCTGACCTCACCAGACATAACCTCACCAGACATAACATAGGCTTGCCTCTCTGACCTCACCAGACATAACATAGGCTTGCCACTCTGACCTCACCAGACATAACATAGGCTTGCCTCTGACCTCACCAGGCTTGCCTCTGACCTCACCAGACATAACATAGGCTTGCCTCTGACCTCACCAGGCATAACATAGGCTTGCCTCTCTGACCTCACCAGACATAACATAGGCTTGCCACTCTGACCTCCCCAGACATAACATAGGCTAGCCTCTGACTTCATCAGACATAACATAGGCTTGCCACTCTGACCTCACCAGACATAACATAGGCTTGCCACTCTGACCTCACCAGACATAACATAGGCTTGCCTCTGACCTCACCAGACATAACATAGGCTTGCCACTCTGACCTCACCAGACATAACATAGGCTTGCCTCTCTGACTTCACCAGACATAACATAGGCTTGCCTCTCTGACCTCACCAGACATAACATAGGCTTGCCTCTGACCTCACCAGACATAACATAGGCTTGCCTCTGACCTCACCAGACATAACATAGGCTTGCCTCTGACCTCACCAGACATAACATAGGCTTGCCTCTGACCTCACCAGACATAACATAGGCTTGCCTCTGACCTCACCAGACATAACATAGGCTTGCCTCTGACCTCACCAGACATAACATAGGCTTGCCTCTGACCTCATCAGACATAACATAGGCTTGCCACTCTGACCTCACCAGACATAACATAGGCTTGCCTCTGACCTCACCAGACATAACATAGGCTTGCCACTCTGACCTCACCAGACATAACATAGGCTTGCCACTCTGACCTCACCAGACATAACATAGGCTTGCCACTGACCTCACCAGACATAACATAGGCTTGCCACTCTGACCTCACCAGACATAACATAGGCTTGCCACTGACCTCACCAGACATAACATAGGCTTGCCACTGACCTCACCAGACATAACATAGGCTTGCCACTGACCTCACCAGACATAACATAGGCTTGCCTCTGACCTCACCAGACATAACATAGGCTTGCCACTGACCTCACCAGACATAACATAGGCTTGCCACTCTGACCTCACCAGACAATTCTCACAGACCTGCCATGGCAAAGACTAGGGCTAGTGGAGGGCTAAAGACTAGGGTTAGGAGAGGACTAGGGCAAAGACTAGAGAGGCTAGGGCAAAGACTAGGGTTAGGAGAGGACTAGGGCAAAGACTAGGGTTAGGAGAGGCTAAAGATTAGGGCTAGGAGAGGGCTAAAGACTAGGGCTAGGAGAGGCTAGGGCAAAGACTAGGGCTAGTAGAGGGTAGGGCTAGGAGAGGGCTAAAGACTATGGCTAGGAGAGGGCTAAAGACTAGGGCTAGGAGAGGGCTAAAGACTAGGGCTAGGAGAGGGCTAAAGACTAGGGTAGGAGAGGGCTAAAGACTAGGGTAGGAGAGGGCTAAAGACTAGGGCTAGGAGAGGGCTAAAGACTAAGGCTAGGAGAGGGCTAAAGACTAGGGCTAGGAGAGGGCTAAAGACTAGGGCTAGGAGAGGGCTAAAGACTAGGGCTAGGAGAGGGCTAAAGACTAGGGCTAGGAGAGGGCTAAAGACTAGGGCTAGGAGAGGGCTAAAGACTATGGCTAGGAGAGGGCTAAAGACTAGGGCTAGGAGAGGGCTAAAGACTAGGGCTAGGAGAGGGCTATAGACTAGGGCTAGGATCGGGCTAAAGACTAGGGCTAGGATCGGGCTAAAGACTAGGGCTAGGACAAAGCCAAAATAGGGCTAGGGTTAGGAGACGGCTAACGCTAGGGCTTGGACTAGGATCGGGCCAGGACTAAAATGAGGCCTAAGGTAGGGCTAGATGACATGTACTAACTACAAGACACTTACTGAAGTGCTTCTTGTTGCTGCGTGCGTTCCCTCTGGGTCTGAGCAAGACTTAGCTGTACTTGCTCCAGCTGCTGGGCATGCTCAGTAGCCACACGATCATACTCCATTTGTATCTTAGTCACTTCCTCCGCAGCTCGTCCCAACTCTACCCTCAGGCCGCCAGACTCCACGGCAGCTATGTCACGCCGACGCTCCAGCTCGATGACCTCAGCTAGCACTTGCTCATACTTCTCGCTGGATTCCATCATGGCATGATCGTGCTTGAGTCGGAGGTCTCTGGCTTCAGCACACGCTCCGTCATAATCAAGCTTGAGCTTGCTGATGACGTTGTGGTGCTCGGCTCTGAGTTGGTCCTTTTCAAGGGAGAGCTGGTGACTATCATTAGATGCACTTCCAAGTGCACACTTCAGTTTCTGTATCACGGCATCTGCTGAACTGAGGTCAGCCTGGAGACGGCTGATCTGTTCAGTCAGGCTATCTCTCAGAAGCAATACCTTAATCAATTTATGTAAAAAATTTAAAAAATAAATTCATTTCTGTTATATATCCCTCTATTTCATTCACCATTGAAAAATCGCACTTTAAATAACCATATTTCAATAATATTTATCTACCTACCTGCTTCACTTTTCTTGTTTCTAGCATTGCTTGTTTATGCATTACCTAATGCATTGATTGAATCCTTTAAATAGAACAGAATAATTATTGTAATTTTTTGTGCCACGCCTAGTAAAAAGAGGAAACTATCGTACAAAATAGCAACATTTCAATTCGATATATTTTCAATATTTCTTTCTCTTTACAATTAAATTTCATATCATTTGAAAGCTAATTCAATGCTGGTTATCAGAATGATACATGTGAGGCTAGTTGTTCTTGAGATAAATATTAAAAAGTTTAAAAAACATAAAATATTGTGCTCTAGTAATTATTTTAATTCAATTATATACTAAATTGCAATAGATAAGGTGATTCTGCTGATTCAGATGATATAAAAAGTTTAACCATCGGTAGCCAGCAACCATGCCTACAAAAACGGAACTCATTTTTACTAAATTTTATTACTGAAGCATAGGGATATACAACATTAGTAGTAATTAATAATAATAATAATAATAATAATAATAATAATAATAATAATAATAATAATAATAATAATAATAATAATAATAATAATAATAATAATAATAATAATAATAATAATAATAATAATAATAATAATAATAATAATAATAATAATAATAATAATAATAATAATAATAATAATAATAATAATAATAATAATAATAATAATAATAATAATAATAATAATAATAATAATAATAATAATAATAATAATAATAATAATAATAATAATAATAATAATAATAATAATAATAATAATAATAATAATAATAATAATAATAATAATAATAATAATAATAATAATACACCTTGTTAGTCCGTCTGTTAGACACACGCAAAGATCGAATTTATATAATTGTCATGACTACGGGGAATCCTAGAAAACCATTTGCATTGAGGATTATACGCATCGCATGCACCCCAATACAGAACCCTAAAGAAAGTACAGAATGGCAACTCCGCGAGCTGCACAGCACTGAACAACAGCTATACAGCGTGTAACAGAGAGCAGGAGAGATGCAGGAGAGAGACGGAGAAAGAGAAGGGATGCGGCAAGTGAAACAAGATGAGAAACTGCATGGAAAGTTGACTGGGAAAGACAAAGGGAGTGGAGAGTTGATACCAACAGAGAAACTATCCCAGAACAAATGACACTTCACAGAGCAGAAAGTTCAGCAAGTGCAAGGGATGAGGAGAGCAAACATTAGTAGGGAGAGGAAGTGAGAGCTGCATTCAGTATCAAGGGGCCAGCCCAGCAATATTTCTCATCAAAAATAATATTCACATAAAGTATTTTGTATCTAATACCTACTTTACCCTTTTATGGTATAGTTGATGTTTATTATGTATTATAATTATGCTACTAAATATAACTCATAAACAACAAAGAATAGACTACAGCACAATGGTGGATTATTATAGAAGTGTTTTCTTGAAAGAATTGTAATTTCATTATGTCAACTGAGAGTTCTTTGAGAATTGTGATGTCAACATTTTATAATCGCAAACACGTAATAAATGAAATAAACACCTTCCACAACAACACACAGACATTTATATATTTCGCAGATGTTTTGCCGGGTACTTGCCGCCAGTTACTATTAATGCATGCAAAATAACACGAGAACAAAAATTAAAAAAAATCAGGACAGGGTCAGTGGGATAAAAAGGGATAAAAATAGTGGGATAAAAAGTATGGGGGAAACTCCTCCCATGTAGACCACAACCAGAGTACATGACCCTTTACCATTTCATTAACTGGATTTCAAATGGTAAAGGGTCGTTAAACTTGTTTGTCTACCTGGGTAGGACTTGTTTCCTATAAATATGGTAATTTTAAAAAAAAGTTCTGGTGGTTGTTTGTTTGTTTTGTTTGTTTCTTGTCGAGTGGTAGAGGAGCATGCCAAGCGTGAGCTTCAGGGTCTCAAGGGCTTTTCACCACTTTCTAACTTGGTATTGGACATTACACATCTCAACACATGTCATGTCTTGTTGCTATTGTTGACTTTAGCCATGTAGGGTCAGCTGCAGCCTCCACCAATGACTTGGTAACAGTTTCACAGTCCTGAGAGCTGAGACCAGGCCATTCCCTCTACTTATACTACAGCACAGGAGAGCTGAGACCAGGCCATTCCCTCTACTTATACTACAGTACAGGAGAGCTGAGACCAGGCCATTCCCTCTACTTATACTACAGCACAGGGGAGCTGAGACCAGGCCATTCCCTCTACTTATACTACAGCATAGGAGAGCTGAGACCAGGTCATTCCCTCTACTTATACTACAGCACAGGAGAGCTGAGACCAGGCCATTCCCTCTACTTATACTACAGCACAGGAGAGCTGAGACCAGGCCATTCCCTCTACTTATACTACAGCACAGGAGAGCTGAGACCAGGCCATTCCCTCTACTTATACTACAGCACAGGGGAGCTGAGACCAGGTCATTCCCTCTACTTATACTACAGCACAGGGGAGCTGAGACCAGGCCATTCCCTCTACTTATACTACAGCACAGGAGAGCTGAGACCAGGCCATTCCCTCTACTTATACTACAGCACAGGAGAGCTGAGACCAGGCCATTCCCTCTACTTATACTACAGCACAGGAGAGCTGAGACCAGGCCATTCCCTCTACTTATACTACAGCACAGGAGAGCTGAGACCAGGCCATTCCCTCTACTTATACTACAGCACAGGAGAGCTGAGACCAGGCCATTCCCTCTACTTATACTACAGCACAGGGGAGCTGAGACCAGGTCATTCCCTCTACTTATACTACAGCACAGGAGAGCTGAGACCAGGCCATTCCCTCTACTTATACTACAGCACAGGAGAGCTGAGACCAGGCCATTCCCTCTACTTATACTACAGCACAGGGGAGCTGAGACCAGGCCATTCCCTCTACTTATACTACAGCACAGGAGAGCTGAGACCAGGCCATTCCCTCTACTTATACAGCACAGGAGAGCTGAGACTAGGCCATTCCCTCTACTTTTACTACAGCACAGGAGAGCTGAGGACCAGGCCATTCTCTCTACTTATACTACAGCACAGGAGAGCTGAGACCAGGTCATTCCCTCTACTTATACTACAGCACAGGAGAGCTGAGACCAGGCCATTCCCTCTACTTATACTACAGCACAGGAGAGCTGAGACCAGGCCATTCCCTCTACTTATACTACAGCACAGGAGCTGAGACCAGGCCATTCCCTCTACTTATACTACAGCACAGGGGAGCTGAGACCAGGTCATTCCCTCTACTTATACTACAGCACAGGAGCTGAGACCAGGCCATTCCCTCTACTTATACTACAGCACAGGGGAGCTGAGACCAGGCCATTCCCTCTACTTATACTACAGCACAGGAGAGCTGAGACCAGGCCATTCCCTCTACTTATACTACAGCACAGGAGAGCTGAGACCAGGTCATTCCCTCTACTTATACTACAGCACAGGGGAGCTGAGACCAGGCCATTCCCTCTACTTATACTACAGCACAGGGGAGCTGAGACCACCACACCCATCATCAACAGGGACGCAGGGCTGGAGCTACTTGGTTGCTGGGTCTCCACCCTCCAGACTAGGTACAGGACACCACGTCCATCATAAGACATTTAGGCAGATAAGAAGCTACTGACAAGGTTTTAGATGTGATAAGGGGGTTGGTTTGGGGGTATTATTTCCTTCTGCCATTTTGAACTAGCTGGTCCTGCATTAACAAACTTGGGTAAACCAAAACACTCATTAATAACGCCATTTTAAAATATTTTCGAAAGAGCGATGGAAAAAAAAAGCTCCCATAATCGAAAATATCACTGTACATTAACCAGTATTTTATTACAGGGATTGAGTGGAGAAACTGAGAGAGTCTCCCTTCATGAGGGTGGAACCTGAGAGAGTCCCCCTTCATGAGGGTGGAACCGACCCCCTTCATGAGGGTGGAACCTGAGAGAGACCCCCTTCATGAGGGTGGAACCTGAGAGAGTCCCCCTTCATGAGGGTGGAACCTGAGAGAGTCCCCCTTCATGAGGGTGGAACCTGAGAGAGTGTCCCTTCATGAGGGTGGAACCTGAGAGAGTCTCCCTTCATGAGGGTGGAACCTGAGTGAGTCCTCCTTCATGAGGGTGGAACCTGAGAGAGTCCCCCTTCATGAGGGTGGAACCTGAGAGAGTCCCCCTTCATGAGGGAGGAACCTGAGAGAGTCCCCTTCATGAGGGTGGAACCTGAGAGAGTCTCCCTTCATGAGGGTGGAACCTGAGAGAGTCCCCCTTCATGAGGGTGGAACCTGAGAGAGTCCCCTTGAGAAAGCCCCCTCCACATTAACACCAGTTCCCCTTCTCCAAATAATTTCGAGACCACAACACTAATCACAACACTAATCAGTTCTGAAACAAATTGTTTGCACCACATTAAAAGTTTTGAAACATGTCCCGAGTTACAGAGTACATAGGCTTATTAGTTTGTGGGACTATATCAAAGAGCTCATCAAAATCTATAAAAGAATGCTCTATTAACCCTCTCACCATTCCTCTATTAACCCTCTCACCACTCCTCTATTAAACCTCTCACCACTCCTCTATTAAACCTCTCACTACTCCACTATTAACCTCTCGCCACTCCTCTATTAACCCTCTCACCACTCCTCTATTAACCACTCCTCTATTAACCTCTCACTACTCCTATATTAACCCTCTCACCACTCCTCTATTAACCCTCTCACCACTCCTCTATTAACCCTCTCACCACTCCTCTATTAACCCTCTCACCACTCCTATTAACCTCTCACTACTCCTATATTAACCCTCTCACCACTCCTCTATTAACCCTCTCACCACTCCTCTATTAACCCTCTCACCACTCCTCTATTAACCCTCACCTCTCCTCTATTAACCCTCTCACCACTCCTCTATTAACCCCCTCACCACTCCTATTAACCCTCTCACCACTCCTCTATTAACCCTCTCACCACACCTCTATTAACCCTCTCACCACTGTAAGCGCAGTGTGGCAGAGAATTTTTTTTTTAAATACATAAAAAATGGTCAATCTCGCTGTCAGTCGCTGTAATTTCAATATCCTAAAAATCTGTTGTCATTGCTCTAGGCCTGGACCGAATATAGAATTCGTGAGACTGCTTGAAAAACTCGTTTCTACCGACTATCCGTAATCTTGGTGATCATCGCAATTAACAAGAGACTAACCTTGGCCGACCTCATTGCTCAAGTCACCAAAGATGATATGGCCTTTCCTGAGGAAGATTCTGTTGAGGAAGAATAGTTAGTTACCTAGGGACGCTGACTACACTGAATCGATGGCCACTTCACTTGGTTCTTGCACAGAATATATCTGAGGTCTTGTGATCCAGACATTGCTGAAGAGATGGACAAGGAAAGCTTCTCAGGAGTGTGGAGTATCTAGCTATAGTGCAGCTGGGAGGAGTGTGGAGTATCTAGCTGTAGTGCAGCTGGGGAGGAGTGTGGAGTATCTCTAGCTGTAGTGCAGCTGGGAGGAGTGTGGAGTATCTAGCTGTAGTACAGCTGGGGAGGAGTGTGGAGTATCTAGCTGTAGTACAGCTGGGGAGGAGTGTGGAGTATCTAGCTGTAGTGCAGCTGGGGAGGAGTGTGGAGTATCTCTAGCTGTAGTGCAGCTGGGAGGAGTGTGGAGTATCTAGCTGTAGTACAGCTGGGGAGGAGTGTGGAGTATCTAGCTGTAGTACAGCTGGGGAGGAGTGTGGAGTATCTAGCTGTAGTCAGCTGGGAGGAGTGTGGAGTATCTAGCTGTAGTACAGCTGGGGAGGAGTGTGGAGTATCTAGCTGTAGTGCAGCTGGGGAGGAGTGTGGAGTATCTTGCTGTAGTGCAGCTGGGGAGGAGTGTGGAGTATCTAGCTGTAGTGTAGCTGGGAGGAGTGTGGAGTATCTAGCTGTAGTGCAGCTGGGAGGAGTGTGGAGTATCTAGCTGTAGTGTAGCTGGGGAGGAGTGTGGAGTATCTACAGCTGTAGTGCAGTTGGGGGGAGCGGTGCATCCAGTTTGTTAGAATTTGCCTGTAATTGGACTTGATTCATATACGTAGCCCCCAGACATAACTTATATGGTGCTTTAAGGAATATACACACCAATATTTCCTTACTGCATCTGTGTGTGCATGTGAGTGTATGTGGGTGTATGTGAGTGTGTGTGTGAGTGTGTGTGAGTGTGTGTGTGAGTGTATGTATGTGAATGTGGGTGCATTTGAGTGTGGGTGCGTGAGAGTGTGTGTGTGTGTGAGTGTGTGTATGTGAATGTGGGTGCATGTAAATGTGGGTGTACGTGACTGTGGGTGCATGTGAGTGTGAGAGTGTGTGAGTGTGTGTGAGTGTGTGTGAGTGTGTGTATGTGACTGTGGGTGTATGTGACTGTGTGTGTGAGGTGTGTGTGTGAGTGTGTTTGTGTGTGGTTGAGTGTGTGTGTGTGTGAGTGTGTGTATGTGAGTGTGTGCGTGTGCCTTTGCTTTGTCCGATCGCACACACACACACACACAAGCTAGGGAGAGTGGGGCCAGGGGGCATAGAGGTCACACAACCAGGGAGAGGACATAGGCGGGGCTTTGGGCATGTAGGCCACGCCCCTGATGCTTTAAAACAGCAACTACGGCCAAGCACAACCACCCTGCCCTCCATGCCCACAGGTAGGGGGCAATGTCTGCAGTTATTACAATGGATGCCCACAGGTAGGGGGTAATGTCTGCAGTTATTACAATGGACGCCCACAGGTAGGGGGCAATGTCTGCATTTATTACAATGGATGCCCACAGGTAGGGGGCAATGTCTGCAGTTATTACAATGGATGTTCACATGTAACTCATTTGTTACACTTAGTTAGCATTAAGGTTAGCATTAAGACTAGCATTAAGATCAGTTCACAATATGATGCTGGCCGAGTGCTGAACTAATGTCACAGTGAAGGTGCTCAAGGCTATCCCAGCATCCTCGCAGTGTTCACCCTCAACTCATATACACGACTCCATGTACACTGGCATTTAGTAGCACTACGCTACCGTAAAATCTGTGTTAGCACTTTGGATGATTAGTCACTACCAGCTGCTTTCCGCTAATCATCTTTCTAAAGCGTCCCTACAGCATCTCTGTGAAGTGGAAGAGTATCAGCTTCGCCCATGGTCCTCAACGCAACCTTGGGAAGGACACATGCGAGACTAACTGCTGCTTGTACACGTGGTCCATCCAGGGGAACGTTCAGGAGATAGTGCGCCAAGACTCGTGGCTGAGGCTAACTGTTTCGAGACGGCTCCCTTTCCCTCCATTGCTGACTGAACAGCTCCTGTTACTACCACACCTAATACTACCAGCATCCTCAAACTTAGGTAGAAAATGAATGGCTCACTATTTAGAACCTGTTTTGCAAGTGCCTGTTTGCACTGGATTTGGTACAGGTTGGGCCGCACAGGAGTGCTCAACAGACAGATGTTAATTTTAAATTTAAATATTAAAAAAAAATGCTATTCTTAAAACGACCAATCGCATACCTCCTCCTCGTGGTGTTGTCCCAGCGTCTCTATCTCCCTTTGCTTGCTCCTAGCCGCAGCAATCATGGCGGCGTTGGCTTGCTCCTGCAGTGTGTCTCGTTCCTTCTTCAAGTCCTCCAGAATCCTCTCGCTTTCTTTGTGCTGTTGCCAACAGCCCCACAGTTGGTCCTCCAACGACGCAGCTTTGAGTTGGGAAGACGTCCAGTTCCCCAAGGCAGCATCGCAACGCTCTTGTGCTTTCTCCAGCTCGAGCCTGCACTCCTGCTGCATACTATTAGCATCACTTTGGAGCTCGGAGAGCTCCTGTTCTCTTCTGTGTAGATCGTCACTGAGGCCATTAACAAGCTCGGAGAGTTTGGAACTTTCATCGCGTGTGGAAGAAAGCTCTCGCTTCAGTCGTTCTCCCTCTTCCTTGGACGAATCCAGCGCCTTCTGCAAGTCCTCGTCCTCCTCGAGCTTCTCTTGGAGCGAGCACAGCCGCTCTTCCAAGTCGGTCTTCGCACTTTTTTGTTTGTTCAACTCGACTCTCACCCTCTGACATAAGATCTGCAGGGGCTGCTCCTTCTCTGCCGACAACAGCAACCCGATATCCTGTTCTCCCTGTCCACACGATGATCCCACGTCACTGTCCAGCTCCTTCTCACAACCAGCTTCTCCTTGGTCAAGCATCTGCTTCATATCTCTGTGAATGACCTCCTTCTCCGTACGTTTCTCTTCCAGTCCACCGTCGCTTGGCGTGCCATGTTTAAACTCAGAACAGACCCCAACAGGAGCAGGATTTTCCACTGAACCAAGTTCAGACAAATTCCCTTCTTGCTGCTCGCATTCACTCCCAAAGTCCTGCTTTTGAGAAAACAAGACGTTTGGCGTCTCACTACAAAGCTGCTCTGCCATCTCATTTATCCTCTGAGAACTTTCCGAGCACATCATTCGCAGTGCATTGCAATCCGACTGTTGACTATCAATCTCATTCTGCAACCCTCGCATTTTATCACCATTTTCTCGCTGACAAAGCAGATCCCGGCCATGTTGTTCCTCTTCGAGTGTCCTTTTATCTTCTTCCCTGGCCTCTCCGAGAGCTTGTGAAAGTTTTTCAATCAAGCTTTCTTGTACGGCGACGACGCTCTTCAGCTCGGTGATCTGGTCGACATAGGGTTTCTTGCAAGACTCCATGACGTCCAAATGTTGCTTACACTCGATCGTCAACCTCTCCAGAGCATTGCTCTTGCCTTCAAGAGCCTCGTTCTTCTCCTTGATAGCCATGGTCAGCGACTTCACCAGGGCTTCAAGCAGCTCCATGCTAGCTTCACTACTACATGGCTCCTCCGCACGATCCAAATTCAACCGTTCAACGACATCAGCGTTAGCGCCGTCAGGATTCTCTTCGCGTGCATTCCGATTCCGAGCCACTTCGAGTTGCGACTTCCATTCCATGTTGTTGTCAGCCAAAATCTTCTCGTGCCTTTCCTTCAGTTCTGTAATTTCCATATTCTTTTGAGAGAGTATCTCAGAAAATTCCACCTCCTTGAGAAGAATTTTCTCCTAAATGTTTTGAAAAAGGCAGGATATTATGTTAACAACAGAAGCATCGACCACAGAGTGTGTCCCTATTTGGAGCTCCCTAGCATCACATGCACCATGCATAGTTAGACATATCTACATTAGAGGAGCTACTGTACTGCACGCCATTGCATGCTTATACATGCATAGACGAAATTTGAAATGCAGTCGCTAAAGATCAAGTAACCTCTGTCTGACCTTAGCTAATTATATCAATCTATGTGACCTCTGTCTGACCTTAGCTAATTATATCAATCTATGTTGTGGATCACTTGGCTTGGCTCCGCCCCTAGATTTGCAGCCGAGTTGGTGACTTGCAGCTGCCGCTTGATCGCCATAAGCGACCATCTCTGCACCAACGGAAAGCTGCACACCACCACTCTCACCAGCATGCTCCGTGGTGGCACGTCTCACAAGCAACAGGCTAAACTACAACCTTTGCACCTATACTAATTGGGTCTGGATTTTGGTGGAATGATCAATTTATGAATCTCATTAGTGGTATTTCCAGTACTGCTGGTGAGGATACTACCTGTATAGTAGACACTCGTGTGATAACTCCTTTAATTAAAAAAATCAATTTAAAAACTTAATCTCGATAACTTTATCTGTGCGATATATTATGGTGTTAAAATTGTAGGTACAGTCCACAATGGGATGCTCTTCAGAACTGCACCATATTGCATCGTCCTTATCACATATGCTTCTATTCCAGCGTCAAGCATTGCGCATCTAACCAATCAAAATGCTAGAACTTAGCAGCCGTGAACTGCAGCATCAGCTGTTCAGCTTCGAGTAAATATTATGGTGTTTGTGGATGAGAACAAGCTCATTGGAGCCATGAAGACCTCCTCCTGCTTGTGGCAGGTATCTGCTGAAGCATACAGGGTGAAGGACAATGCCTGGTAAGTCACGTTGCAAGTGTTACTAGCTGATAGTCTCCTAGCTGATGTAGCCAGCTAGTGGCTCTGCAACAGGCCTGCCTGCAACACTTGGAGAGCCAGTAGTTGACAGCAATGGTTTGAATTATGTTACTAGCTTGTAGCACAGTAGCTAGCTAGCTAGTAGTTATATAGTAGTTATAGCAGTGTAGCTTTAAGGGCCTGTCCACACTGCACAAGTCGACGTGCATTAATACACACGCGTCTACACTGAACAAAAATAAAAATAATGGACGTTTAATGTGCATTATTCTGGTCCACATCGATAGGTGGTTGAGGCGAATCAGAGCAACAAATTAAAGCGTTCAAACAACTACATGAGTGTGCGTTGAAAAGAATTTCATTCGCTCGCGTCTTCGTGATGCTGCAGTTGAGAACTTTGGAGCTAGCTGACTGCTACCTGTGACCTGCGACCAAACTAGCTAGCTGGAGTAGCTAGATAGCAAGACAACTGTTGCTATATTTATATGCCCTGCATCTGGACTTCTTAAGTTCGTGCAGTCGCAAACTTCGTTGGTTCTACCTTTCCCTCAGCTCTCTCCTCTTTCTTCTCAGCAGAAAATGTAGGTAGCTGATCAGCAAGAAAAGGACGCAAAAACATATTCCATCTCAACTACAGCTACAGTATATGATTTTGGCTGACTTTGGTAGGCTGAGCATTTTTGCTTCATACTTATTTCGGTGCTAGTGTGCACGTGACGAACGCAGAATGACTTACAAGAGACTTTTCCCTAGGACCCAATGCACATAGAGGCCAGTATGGCCCATTTTTTCTTCAAAAAAACTCTCACCTCTTTCAAGGGCCGTAACTCATGAACTACACCCTCTATGCCAGTGATTTTATGCCCAAAAGATAGATCTCTCTTAGTGCTTCAAAACAACATTAAAAAATTGAGGATAGGGTCTGTATACAGTGTGTGACATGCAGAAAAGCTGGGAAAAGTGAGAAAAATCGACCTTAAAACCCTGCAAAGCCTAGCTAAAAAAATAAAACAGCTATGGCTTCCAAAACTGAGTTTTGGTAATATTGCTTAGACACTAATGAGTGATTTAAGGCGGGACTAATCCATTTCTGGGCCTTTTTTTAATTCGTTCATAACTTTTTTGTTCTATATACTATGATATTGAAATTAGTACCAAAATGCTGCTCATTCAGAGAGCTTTCTAATGGTATATTTAGTTTTGACCTAGCGCCATCCTGGTCAGAGTTGTGGACAGTTGTGGACACCAAGGTGATTTCACTTTATTTCACTTTACTCAACACCTGTGTCACATAACCACTTACAATTTTGACAGCACTTAGAGAACCCACAGACATGCATTTTGAATAGATGAAAACATCATAACTTGTAAAATGGATTTTTAAGAAAGGTCAGTGTTTTGCTCATGATTAGCAACATTCCAGGGCTAATATCTCTCCCATAGATTTTTTTTAGTGGATTCTTTCTATTCAAATGAAAGAGTATGAAAAGAGCTTTCAAATGATATATTAAAAGTTGATATAGGACAAAGCATGGCCCAGTTATGTGCACACAAACTTGAAATAACTCGTTTTGAGATAACGGCTCTTGAAAAAAGTACATTATTATGTTCTCTATATTCCTTTCAGGTTCGTAACTTCGAATTTATGTAGTCAATAGCATGGACAAAAGTGTGTATAACTTTGCAGTGAAGCATTCAAATGCTCTGAAACTTGAAATAGAAATACTACATGAATTATACTATAGAATGAATAAATAACTTTAAAAAATGTTTTTTCCCCGAACGAATGGATTAGTCCCGCCTTAATAGAGTTAAATAGTGCTTGCTAAGTGCACTACCAGCTGTACAATTGGCTGCGTGCCAGCGCTTTTAATTGCCACTAAGGACAGTTGTGAATAAACTTATAACTTGGAAGTGCTTAAGTAACTCTATCAAATCATAGAGCAAAGACAGAGCTATAAAATGATATATAATTAAGTAGGTACACACTAAATTTTCTTAGAGATATCCTTTTTTGAAATTCAAAAAGGCTCTTTTTTTGGAAATGTGGGAAATCGCTGTTGAAGTTGGACTATATACTTTCAAGGGGAGACAATGGTATTTTTTAATATTTTTTTAAAACTTGTGATTACAACTTTAGAGCTCCGTAGATTCTGCAAACTTCATGGTATGGACTTGATATATAGCTCAAAAGATAGGTCTCTCTGTGTGCTCTCTTTTGATACTAAAATATGTTTCATAGGTATAACTATAGGCAAGTTACTAGACCCTAAAGTGGAGGGACCCCAAAAACCTCATCCAGAATAACTCTAAATTGCTATGTGCTAAAAATTTGAAATTGGTACGAGTGGCTAGAGGAAGCCCTAGGCTATTCAATGACATTTTTCATTAGGCGTTAAAATTTTAGTACGTGGTCAAGCGCGCGGGTGGAAAATTGAGGGCGTTGATTTTCATTTTCCATTCGCGCGCTTGACCACATACTTACATTTTTACGCCTAATAAAAAGGTCATTGAATAGAGGCGGGCTTCCTCTAGCCACTGGTACCAATTTCAAATCTTTAGCACTTAGCAATCTGGAGTTATTTTGGATGAGGTTTTTGGGATGCAGATTTTTGAGGTCCCTCCACTTTAAGGTCTAATAACTTTAGGAAAGTTATACATATGAAACATATTTTAGTATCAAAAGAGAGCCCACAGAGAGACCTATCTTTTGAGCTATATATCAAGCCCATACCATAAAGTTTGCAGAATCTACGGAACTCTAAAGTTGTAACCACAAGTAAAAATTAAATAAAAATAAAAAATGCCCCCCCTTCAATTTTTCAGTTGAATGAAGTGTAGGCCTGTAAAATCCACCATAACTTGAGACTTGTGCTTCCAAATGTTTTCAAATTTGAAAGATAATGTGTACAGATGTTTAGAAATGATATAAGCACACACAAAAAAAAGGTCAAATATTGGGGGGGAATGGGCCATACTGGCCTTATGTGCATCAGTTTAGGTGCAGTGTAGACAGGCTTTTTGTGGACAGTTAGTAGTGATGTTCTATAGCAGAATAACTTCTCGTCCACAACCACCATAATGTGTATCCAGCTCGATCTGCTGTCATTGCTGTGCAATCTTGCTGGAGACGAGGCCGAAGTTCAAGATTGCTTCCAATGTTATATATTGCGAACTACGCACAATATGATATTAAGATACGGCTATGCTCGGCCAGCATCATAACAACCTCCAATACCCAAGAGGTCAAGAAGTGGCCAGGAGACAGCTAAAAACATGCTGTGCGATTGACTGTATGTGCAGCCAATTCCCTTCCAATCACAGGCAAGTGCTTTGACAAGCCACGGACCCAATTAGAGCCCTTGTTTAATTAGAGCCCTTGTTTAATTAGAGCCCTTGTTTTATTAGAGCCCTTGTTTAATTAGATCCCTTGTTTAATTAGAGCCCTTGTTTAATTAGAGCCCTTGTTTAATTAGAGCCCTTGTTTAATTAGAGCCCTTGTTTAATTAGAGCCCTTGTTTACTTAGAGCGCCCTTGTTTAATTAGAGCCTTTGTTTAATTAGAGCCCTTGTTTAATTAGAGCCCTTTTTAATTAGAGTCCTTGTTTAATTAGAGCCCTTGTTTAATTAGAGCCCTTGTTTAATTAGAGCCCTTGTTTAATTAGAGCCCTTGTTTACTTAGAGCACCCTTGTTTAATTAGAGCCTTTGTTTAATTAGAGCCCTTGTTTAATTAGAGCCCTTGTTTAATTAGAGCCCTTGTTTAATTAGAGCCCTTGTTTAATTAGAGCCCTTGTTTAATTAGAGCTCTTGTTTACACTGCACCTGCCACATAATAAGGAGTGCTAAATAAAGTGGCTTAGATTATGCAACTTTTGAAAACGTGTTTTTGGTGACATGGTTGAAAGTACACGGAACAAGCAACAATTTGGAACCAAGCACATGGGAAGGAAAAAACTATGGATTAGGTGGTCACGAGTGGACACCGAGAACCCATTTTCTCTTCCTGTTGCAAGGAAATCGGTTTTCAGCGCGCACGCTTGATTACCTCGGCATGTTTTAGCGCCCAATAAAAATACTTGTCCCTAGAGCAGGGCTTGCTCTTGCCAGTCGTACCAATTTCAACTGTCTGGCACTTTCTATCTGGAGCCACACTAGCAGGTTCAGGCACTCGGAGTTAGACGTACACCCCACTTCAACTCTGGCACGGTTATACCTATCAAAAGAGTGCACGCAGAGATTTCAAGCTATATATAAAAGTTGTTACAGTGCAGCATAAGCATCTATGGAGCTCCCAATGTCATAACCACAAGATTTGGTCGGTGTAAGGTTTTGTCCTACTCCCCCACTCAATAATGAACAGGAAAGTTCCGCTGTAATTTGAAATTTGAAACATTTTCAGGTAATGAAATTACGGAAGGAAAAAATTACTTACCACATCGAATCCAGATTTATGCTATGCTATACAAAGCAGATGCTATACAAAGCAGCAATAATTGCTAGCTGGAGATAAGGCTGGTGGATAATTACAACCAAGTCAACTGTTAATTATGTCACCTTCAAACTTGACACGTCACCTACTGGCATGAATAAGATATCGTCCACAAAGAATTATCAAAAACAAACCAATTGTGCAAAAGACTGGGTCTTGTTTCTTGCCCATGCCCAGTAGACTGCACTCTAGAGAGATTTACTGACAGTTTAAGAGGACGAGCAAGCAAAATGGAAGAATTGCTTTTTTTAGTTGACGATCGCAACTGCCACCATACGGTCGGTCTAGGTCTGGGTCTCTCCCTGGCCTCTAATGTTGTTTCTGGAATCCTTCACAGAGGAAAGTTGCATAGGCACCTAGAATTGCTCTCAATCCCTCGGAGAGAGAGTCATTCCTGGAAGATTTCTTCGCTGTCAGTTTTGTTGTACACATAGAGCCACGAAGTGAAGCACAACTATTGTTGGCTCCCTTGTACCTCAATAAGAGCCGATTCTTGGACCAAACTGCCTGCAGCTTATTATATCCAAAAGACTCTCGGGGGCTAGGACTATGGGGCTAGGACTATGGGGCTAGGACTATGGGGCTAGGACTATGGGGCCAGGACTATGGGGCTAGGACTATGGGGCTAGACTATGGGGCTAGGACTATGGGGCTAGGACTATGGGGCCAGGACTATGGGGCTAGACTATGGGGCTAGGACTATGGGGCTAGGACTATGGGGCTAGGACTATGGGGCTAGGACTATGGGGCTAGGACTATGGGGCTAGTACCACGGGGCTAGGACTATGGGGCTAGTACCACGGGGCTAGGACTATGGGGCTATATAGTGCCACGGGGCTAGGACTATGGGACTAGGGCTATATGGGGCTAGGACTATGGGGCTAGGACTACGGGGCTAGGACTATGGGGCTAAGACTATGGGGTAGGACTATGGGGTATGGGCTAGTGCTAGGGCTAGGCTGATAGGGCTAGGCTAAGGGGGCTGACTATAGGGTTAGAGCTAGGGCTATGAGGCTAGGTTATGGGGCTAGGACTAGGGCTATGTTGTTAGGAGTAGAATTAGGTGGGATAAACTTGTTCCTAATATATTGCATATCCTCGATTTGAACGTTGTTAGTCTGAGTAGAACTAGGTGGGATAAACTTTGTTCCTAATATATTGCATATCCTCGATTTGAACACGCCCTCAATTAGAATATGCACGAAAGAAATAGAATACGCCCTTGATTAGCCGCACCAGCAGGAAGTGTGAAACTACGAGAGAAAATGCTGTCAGGAAGAAAGCTTGGCAATCTGCAAACACCGAAGTGATATCAAATCCTTAAAAAGGTCCTGCATTTCAGTGGAGACAGATGGTCACATGATGGCAGTACTCACTGCCTAAAACCAAGCAAGTAGCAGAAAGTACTGCAGCAAACATCGCCAGAGAGACGGCCAAACTCCACAAAAAAGGTAGGATCGAGTGACGAAGGCAATCCCTTCGCAAGCAACAAAGCTGCAATAAAGACGAAACTAGAATAGAGGTCAATTGAGTACAAACACTCACATTATCAATCGCTGCCACCTTTTTGAGATTAGGTGATTTCGTGCAACTTTTGTGTGCATGTCTGTCTAGCACCTGACCCGAATAGTACCCCCAATAGTACAGGTCCTCAAATAGTACCTGCCCTCAAATAGTACCTGCCATCGAATAGTACCAGCCCTGAAATAGTATATACCCTCAAATAGTGCATGCCCTTGAATAGTACAAGCCCTTGAATAGTACATGCCCTTGAATAGTACATGCCCTTGAATAGTGCATGCCTTCGAATAGTACATGCCCTCGAATAGTACATGGCCTCAAATAGTACATGCCCTCGAATAGTACATGGCTTCGAATAGTACATGCCCTCGAATAGTACATGGCTTCGAATAGTACATGTCCTCGAATAGTACATGGCTTCGAATAGTACATGGCTTCGAATAGTACATGGCTTCGAATAGTACATGGCTTTGAATAGTACACTCCCTTGAATAGTACACGCAGCTAGGCAGGTCATGAAATAAATAGAACACGCACCTTCTACTCAAGGAAATACAGTGTCCTGTGCCTGACCTTACCAACGCTGGTTTACCTGGCTTGCACTTATCAACAACAACAACAGCAACATCAACATCAACAACAACACACCACATGTCACACCTATGAGAGCAGGGTAAAAGGGTTGAGTTGTCCATTGGTGTTTATGTCTCGTGATCCTTCCACGCTTTCCCTCCATCAGGTCCTCGCAAAAGATACTTTAACTCTATGGAATTTAGCAGCCATTAGGCTATGTGACGAGCTATTTAGCCGGCTCAATCCAGCAGCTTAGGTCTGCAAAGGTCGTTCTAATTATGCGCATTCAACGCTCCACCTACATAACTTCATGATCATGCCGACTCAGCAATTGCCTGTCCACCAAAGCTCGTTTCTGAACAGGAACTCAAGTATTCACAAGTACAGGGTGTGAGCTATACAAATATCGCCACGTATTCACCCAGCTGCAGGCTGTTCTGTGGTATTCGAGCTTAGTTAAGTCTTCACACTTTTAGCCAAAACTAATTAATTAGCATTTGACATTGGTCTTTGCAGGTGGCCAACAAGGTTCAGCTGCAGTAGGTTTATCAATTACTCAATAGATGTTATTTACTGTAGAGCTGAGAAATTTGGTGGTCTCTGGCACCAATTGACAGAAGCAATGCTAAATTAAATTCTACTAATATTGTCATGATGTCATTACTATTGGCTGTTCCATTGCTAGAACAATATGGCGGTGCTCAAATATCTTGCCAGACAGAGGCTTCCAACGTGGGCCTTGTGCTAAGGGATAAGTGGGCGACATCTTTCAGGCACGTCGACAGTGGCATTGCTTGCAATACCACCAACACGTTCAGCTCTTCTTCGTTGCCTCACCCTCTCAGGACATTTGTTAACTGCGCTCTGATCTCAAGCATTCTAACAAATACGAGTCTCCACATGACACTTAACCTGCTGGAAGTCAGACTCCATGACGTACCTCATCTACACAAATTCGCACCTGTCTTTGCACTCACACTCACACACACACACACACACACACACTCTCACATACACACTCACCACCCAACCGCCAATTTAAATAGAAATCCATTGCCTATAAATTTTCTTACAGGTTTAGACCAGGTTTAGACCAGTCTTGTCAAATTTAATCCAGAAAAATTTTACGTCCATATGGTATACCTAAATGTACGTAATCTGACAGGAAAGCAAAGTCCAGATTCTGTATAGGATACAAAATAACCTGGTTATAATTGGTGTGGGGGGTGGCTTCCCCAGACAATGTGCAGATGGAGAGACCAAATGGGTTCTCCATGAGGCACTGCTTGGTACGACGCGGTGGGAGAAAGAATTATCTGCTGGGTAGGGGAGGGGATTGGGGGTGGGAAGGGAGAGAGGGGAAGGTGCCATTCTGGTTAGCCGTCCTTTGTATCTTTGGAAGAGGCAGAGAGGGAAATTGGGAGGGAGGGGGGGAAGGGGGTTGAGGGGGAAATGGGAGGGGGGAGAAAAAAGGTTATGATGTCTCCAGCATATAGGACTTGTACCATGCTACTATAGCTGCAAGCAAATCTGATAGCCATTTTCCAGCTGATGACATTTCAGGCATGTGGATGAATGCCAAGTTTAGTTAATTCTCCACAAGCAAGGCAAATTGGGCTCATGTTTGAGGGAATTACGCAGAAATAACTACCAGCTAGCTGCTAGTCTGTCCAAGCTATCATCACTGGACTGTACTATTACATGTGCAAAATATTGTCCAACATTTTTTATACACAGGAGTGAAGGCTAACTCCTGTTTCAAGTCGACTGCAAAACCTTTTTCTCGCACTGTTCCAAAGGTTAAAAAAATGGCTACACTGACTTGTAATACTCCCACCCCATCCACCTTCATATGAATTATGCCTACTGACCATGAGCAAGGCTCAGGCCCCACCCCCCACCTACCCCACCCCCAGTTCCAGCAGTTACAGCTAGGACATGGTAAAGTCTAGACTCAGCTCCGAGATATTAAGAGTACGCACTCAGTTAGCTAATTAACCTTCAGAGAGTCCTAGGATTTAGCTATTACTCAGTTAACATTATATTCATACAGCACTAACGGAGTTCTACCTGAACTTCCTGAGGTAGCCCTTTTACGGACTCCTCGCCCAGACCTCCAACGTCTCGAGAGACTTCCAGTCCGGCCATACCGAGACGAGGTGGGAAATACTTAGCTGAGAACTTTTTCGAATTCACCGCAGGATAACGAGGAGCCGCAGTTGACCCGCTGAAGAACCGCCAAAACAGTCGCTACCCAACAACCAGATCCGCCCCTTTTCGTGTTGCAACAGCCGCGCCCTTTTTCAGCATGTTCAAAAGAACGCCCACAAGAGCCACAACCCATGACATAACACAAGCAGCATTACACCCAATCTGGTTCAATAGCCAGCCTGCTTGCATGTTTGGTAAGCACTTGCTGAAGAACAGGATTCTACATTCACCAACATTATGGCCCTTCTCCCTTTTTATAAAGAATCAGCAATTTAGAAAGTCTCCAGTTGGCAAAATAACATTACAATAATTAACCTTCTCAATAATCAACTTCAAATTGTATTCTCTTCTCTAGTCCTCATCAGGAATGATGAGATGATGAAGGCTAGAGCATCTAGTCCAAACGTCGAGAGAATTGATTATTGAGATGGTTATTGTAATTTAGAAAGTGCCTGGAGTCCTCTGTACTTCTCTCCAAAGTCCAATATAATTATTGTGCCCCTTAACTTGGGCCAGCCAATCATTTCCACTTCAAGAATCGTGGTTGTCTTCCGCTTTTCATCTCTTCGCTCAAAACTTTCTTTCTCACAGCCATCATACTGAGATCATTTCCAGGCCTCTTCACAAAGCAGCCAGTTGTGCTCAGTGCCATCCAACTCATTGCATTCCTACACAAAACCCAGCAAAAAAATAAGACCTTCAAATCTTACCCCACAGCACCCTCAGCCAGAAGTTTCCTCATAAATTTAACTCCCTCAACATAATACACCTTCTAGCTGAAGGTTTACCATCCTTTTCCAGGGCTGTAACAGTATCTGATGCTCAAAAACCTTTTTGCTTTCTCGTCTATCAAATCTCCAGCTCTAACAGAATTATATTTGAGAGCATCCAGTTCACACAGCCATACAGTGGGCTAGCAAGACATCGTTTCAACAACGAGACCAGCTTAGATATGTCCAATAGTTCCATAATGTGAATTTATTATTGCTATTACTATTATGGTACTGTACACAACATGCCATACCTCAAGTTAAAAAGTTAAAAAGTTCATGCGATGACTAGGGAAATGGCTCGTCCCCAACCCTGATGGCAAAGATCCCATTACTGAGGCTGCATTCCCATGCTGCACAGCCACAGAAATCCGTTGAAGAAGATGTTGATGGGAGTCCTCTTCGTAAGTCACTGACCTCAGGCGGCGTCCCAACTCCCTGAAGAATGCCTTTGCTTGAGGCCCAAAGGATCCACACGTCATAATTGTAAGGGAATATTTCTTACAACCCTTTTCACATTGTTAATGACTCATTTTTGTCCAGTAGCTCCCTACTCCACCAATAACACTAATCTTTTCCCACTTCTCTCACTGGCTTCCAATAGACAGAGATCAAGAGGCGTACCTACACTTGTCCTTGAAAGGGTGGGGGGGAAATTATAACACAGTTCTGCAAGTTCAACTTCAGATAATTCACCAACTGAACCTGCTGTAAAGAAGGAGAGCTAGTGGCCAGTTTCCTAATGTTATTTGCATGTGCAGATCCTCCAGCATAATAATTATACAGCACATCCTAAGTACGCAAAAATATAAAGGGTCCATCACTAGCAGAAACAACATTGGTGACAAAACTGACCTCTGCCTCTTCCTCCCACAAACTTTTCAGGGACATCACTAGCACTCTTCACTTGACAACTTATCTCAGCAATTCCTTAATATATGCCATCTTTTCCCTTTTATTTCCGACTCATATATTCTGCCGAGAAGAGTCTGATACTACTCCACTATGCCAGTAGTTTTCTGTCAAATGTAAATTTCAGTATCCTCCCCCCCCCCCCACCCCCTCAACGTACTACTTGAGTTGAAAAAATTGCCTCAGCACAAGAATAATGACAATAGTTAAATAAGTGGTATATACACATGGCCAAACATACAGCGATAACAACAGCAACAATATGTAACGTGTAGCTATATAGCATATATATGAATGGAATGCGATATATATATATATATTAGATGAGAGGGTGTTTTTGCACTTGATGGCTGAGCCTCTCTTGATGACATTATCATGTGACTGGTAGACAAGCAAGGGATCTACATGCAAACTGAGCTTTTCCTTGTACAGACCACCCATCCTCATATTTTCTTTTTGAGTTGCTGGTCCATATTGCTAAGGGCAATCAGTTCATTCTTTCTACAAGAGACTGGCCAAAACCACCCCGAGATGGTTAAGATCTCTATCTTGTAGACACTCCATCATAGATGTGGATGTAATTCTTGCTACATCAGAGGGCTGCATACTAGAGTTTTCTTTCATTTGGGGGGGGGGGGAGGGATTTCCAACACCATGCGTAGTTATACAATGGTTACGGTTTAATTAGTTCTATATAGTTGTCAAGTACCATGATGTTACAGAAATCTCGAGAAAAATCAGACATCGTTGTAGTTTTTGACGATGGATAATAATAGAATAAACCCCTAACATTAGGGTGGGGATTTTTTGTTAGTTATTATATCAATAAATAGCATAATTATTATTACCACCATTTCCCCCCCCCCAATACTCCCCCCCCCCCAATACTAGCTGCCATATCTGACTCTGTTGCAGGAGTGCTTTCAAGCTTTCTGGCCCGGTGGCCTCTTAACACACAGATATAATTTGTCGTCCTGTTAACTCTATATACATGAATTTTCCGTCCAATAATATAGTTGCGCTTTTTAAAATATCTCAATGAAGACATACGCTTCTGTGAGGTGCGGCAAGCAAAAGTAGAAGGGTGGTTATATACACAGCGACATATATAGTTAGGGCTACTGGTTACGGTTTAATTATTATCCACTTCATTTTTCAAGTCGGTTCCACAGAATATTCTTATATTGGCGATTTAAAAAGTATTCCACCCATGATCGAACTGGGGGCCTTCAGTACCGAGCTTACAGGAAGTGGGAGGGGAGAGTGAATGATTCCCATTTGGGTTTGAACTAGTATCAAAAGCAGAGACGAACATATACAGACAGCTTGAAGCCATCCCATACGCTTAGACGGAGGCATTCAATTTTTCTTTTGTACTTGGGTCTACATTGTTGAATAACTTGCCTCAAGAAGCCCATTCCCTCTTCACTTTCAAACACTACCCGACACCTCTGTTCTTGTCATCATCCGAGGTACCTTAACATTAGCTATTTGTGTATGTACTCTCAAGAATTTCATAAATTACCCACGTTGGTATATAGGGAACTAATTTTTGTTTCTTAATAGAGTGAATGATTCCACCCAGGATCGAAACTGGGAATCTTGAAATATGGGGGTTGAAATAGGACCGTCCAACAGAATTTCTGGATGTCATATATATAGTATTATATATATCTATATTATATATATGAGGGACGAGGGATAAATTAAAGAAAAATGGGGAGAAAAAGTGAATGAATCTATCTAAGATCAAATGGGGGTATATAAATACCCAGCAAACAGGGGAAGGAGGAGAGGGTTGGGGGGGGGGGGGGGGGTTGGTAAAAAAATAGGAGGGAGGTAAGATGGGAAAAAGTGACACGGAATCAACCAGGTGACCTTGAGCAGCAAAGTATATATCTTTTTAGGGGAAGGGAGACATATACCGATGTGCGACTTTACCTCGAGCACAAGTAGGCCATCCAAGTTTTCTGCTGTATACAAAACAACCAGAACATGAAAGTGTTATACAATTTTTTGTTGTAGATGTAGTAATTGAAAAAGACATATAGATATATATATGCCAGCATACACAAATGGGGCACACATACGTACATATACCTATAAAATACAAGAAGTAGCAATCTTTTGGTGTCGATGTTTATCTTTGGAAACAAAATAAGTAGAAAGAAGCAAGTTAAAGACCTGAAGATGAAAAAATAAAAAAGGCATTCACATCAAAGTCAAGAATAGTAACAATCTTCCTTCTATTACACTTTACATCTTCTTCCTGGATTGTTTCTTCCATCAAGCTCTTCTAATTCCTTCTTCAGCAATGCCTTTTGGTTCTGCAGTTCCTTCTCGAATCGCTTCTTTTCGAACAGCAGATCCTCCAAACGCTGCTTGTCGAACACCTGCCGCTTTAGTTTAGCTCGGCGAATATTTAACTCCATCTCTACCGCCTCTTTCTCCTGAAGTTTCTCTAGAAGGGTCTTCCTAGCCCTTGTGAGTGTTGCTCCCAATGGATTAGCTAGAAATTCCTGATGAAAAGGGATGGAAGGCGAAGAAGATTCCTTCGCTGCTAGAAGTGCTCGCAAGTCTTCAATAGTTTTCTCCTGTTCTTTAAATTTAGCTTCCAGGATGTCGTTAGACATTGCAACGCCTCGTCGAGCCAGCCTATCGCGGAGGCCTGCAAGTTCTGCCATCAACAGCTCTTTTTCTTGACAGGCCTTGGACAAATCCTCCTCCAGCTTGGAGCACCTATCAGCCAAGTCGTGTTCTGAACTAGAAGCCTGACACTCGCTCTGATAACCTAGCAGATCGAGCTGCATTTGCGATTTCTCCTCTTCCAACCCTTCCATGTCGTCATTCACAGCGGAAAGCTTGGTCTTCAAATCATCAACAATGTGATTCAGATCCAATATGGTGTGTGTCTTCTCGGCAATTTCAAGTTCCAAGGAAGAAACCTGGCCTTGCAAGGCTTCAATGATGTCAGTCATCCCTTCTATTTGTGAAGACTCCTTCTGCTTCTCACTTATGACCCCTTTCAAATGTACTATGATTTGTTCCTTCAACAACAGGTCAGATTGGAGAGTTTCCTTGCTGCTCAAGGATGCCGTCAACTTGTAATTGAGTTCGTCTATTCTTTCATTTTGCTTCTGTGCTTCAAGTGCTTGCGATGTCTTCTTGCCAAGAGCTAGAGTCAGTTCAGAGCTGAGCTCTTTAACAGCTTCTTCCTTCTCCTGAAGCTCTGCAAGCATTAGCTTTTCCTTTTGTAAAGATACTTTCAACCGAGAACTAAGTTCTTTGAAATCCTCTTCTGATTTACTGGTCTCCACGACAATGCTTCGTTGGTGGTTCTCAGCATGTTCCAGTTTCTTCTCCAATTCAGAGATAATCTGCTCCATTTCTTTGATGACCCGATTTCTTTCCATCAAAGCCGACTCGACGGACCTCACTTGCTCTGTAAGAACCATCTTTGACTGCTTCATGCACACACATTCATTTTGAAGCACATCAACCTGCTTGGCATAATTCGTGTTTTCTTCCTCAAAGTGCAAACCACGCCTGCTAGCATCTTCCAACGAGCGAGAAGCATTATCAAGCTTCCTCTTGATCTCGACGATAATGCCATCTTTACAATGAATGACTTCTTCAAGAGATTCCATCTTCATCATGAGATCTCCATGTGCGTTCCTGTAAGTAATCAGCTCTGTCACCTGCTGTTTCAGTACTTCCATCTCCTCACTCACTCCCCAACTGCTCTGAAGCTGACTCTTGAGCCTGTCACAGGCCTCCTCATCCTCTAGATGCTGTTTCCTCAATGCATCAAGTGCTGTCTTCAAGGAATCCATTTCGACCTGTAAATCTGCATAGGCCTGATTCTTAGCTGCTAATTGGTCAATAAACACTTGGCACTCGTGATCACGGGACTTCCCCTCTTCCTCTAGGTTCTCAAATTTGCTCTCCAATTCAGTAAGTTGGGCTTCAAGATCGTCTACTTCAATCCCCTTTGCATCCAGAGCTTCCTGTTTTACCTCCAATATTTGAGCGTTATGATCAACCATCTTCTGGAAGTTCTCCTCGGCACTTTTCGTGATGCTCTTGTTCATTTCCAGGGTCTTGACTCTCTTTTGAAAGCGGTCACAATCCTCCGAGAGTTGCTTTCTCTCATTCTCCATTCTGAGCAAAGATTGCTCCAAATCTTGCCTCTGTTGATGTAAAAGCTCTAACCGTGACAGAAGATCTAGTTTTGACGATTCCCATTTCTTGCGGTCTGACTCCAGTTCCAATATATGCGATTGAAGCCCTCCGATCCTTGTTTCAGACTTGGCAGATGTTACCTTTTCAGCTTGTGATAGAGACTTATTTAACTTCACCACCTCAATTTGATGCACATCTTTCAGCTGTACAATGTTTGCATCCAACTCATCCACAATTCGACTCTTAATCATCTCACCTTCCTTCTTCATTTCTTTCTCCAGCTTGGATTTTTCAGCTCCGAATTCTTCAGTGAGTTGCTGCTCAAGACCCATCATTTCTTGATGATGTGAAGCATCTAACTCACAGCGAAGTTCAGCCAGAGACAACTCCATCTTTGACGCCAAGACCCTGTTAAGCTCATCTATCTCTTTCTGATATGCGGCATGCAAGCTCTCCGTGATTTGGGCATCACTCTGATCTTTGGTTTTAAGAGGTGAGGCAAGCTCATTTTCAAGAGTTTTGATCTTAGAAGCCATTTCTTCCTTTGCAAGGGTGACTGCCATGGACTTCTCTGCATCATAATGCTTGCGAATGAGAACAGCATCTTTAGCATGCTGTTGCTTTATTTCAGCTAGACTTAGCTCAAAGTTCTGCTCTTGGTTACGATACTTGTTTAGCTCGATTTGAAGATTCTTCATGTATTCTTCGGCAACCTCCAAGCTTGCCTTATCTGTAGATTCATCCAATGCCATAGCATTCATTGCTCTTTGCTTACTCAGTTCAGCTTCATGCTTGGAGATCAACTCTTCGATGGTCTTGTGATTCTGTTTCTGGGATTCTAGTAATCTCGCAGTGAGTTCCTTTTTGGCTCTGGCACGTAATTGTGCCAGCTCTTGCTGATGGTAAGCCCCAGCATCACTAAGCTTGGCTTCGTATTCACCAACGAGCGAGGTCAAAGATCGAATTTGTTTCTCATACTCAAAACCAGCTGCAGAATCCGACTCATTTTGGGTTTCAGTGGAGACCAGCTTAGCTTCAAGTTGGGATGCCTTGTCCATCCAATCTTTCAGCTTTTCTTCAACAAGGAACTTGTTCTCTCTTTCCTGATTCATTTCCTCTGAACACGATTCAAGAAGAGAATCGTACTTTCCTTGAAGAGATATATTCTCCATTGTTGATGTCTCAAGGAGGAAAGCATACTTCTCTTCAAGAGAAGCCCTCTCTGTTGCATTGCTATCAAGAAGAGATGCATACCTTTCCTCAAGAGAAGCCTTTTCGCTGGTTGAACTGTCATGCAGAGAAGAATACCTTTCCTCAAAATACTCCTTTTCTTTGGTTATACTCTCAAGAAGAGGACCATACTTCTCCTCAAGTGCAATCTTCTCCATTTTTGCATCTTCAAGGAGGGAAGCATATTTTTCTTCAAGTGAAATTTTTTCTGCTCTTGAACTCTGCAACAGAAATTCTTCAAGTGCGGTTTTCTCTTGTTTGGTTGTCTCACTGACACGCTCCATCTCACTTTTACCGTGATCCAACATGCTATTCAACCTTCTGTTTTCCTCCTCCATAGCTCTCAGAGCATCCATGTACTGCTGGTGAAACATCTTGATCTGAGCATTGGCTGCATATTCAGCTTGTCCCTGATACTCATTCAACTTCTTCTGTAGGTCTTCTCTTAACAGTTCCATTTCCTGAGAGTGCTCGGCAGCAATCTTCTGCTTTTCCGTCTCATGCATCTCCTTCATTTTATCCTTAATCATCTTCAGCCTCTCTGCTTCCTGTTCATCAACATCTCTTCCCTCCATGGCTCTGCTCTCCAGCTCATTCGTGATCCGGGAAAGATGCTCTGCATGTTTCTGATCCCGATCGACTAAATCTTGATCATGTTTGTGACTAACATCTGTCAATATCAGCATGTGTTTGTCGCACTGTTCACTGAAATCTCGTTTGCTCTCTTCCATTTGCTGCTCCACATTCTGCAGACGTCGTTCAGTATCCACTAAAGACTGTTGCAGATTAGCAACCCGATGGTCATAAGTCGAAGAAACCTCTCTTTTGGCTCTCTCAAGAGCATCAAATTGATTCTCACGCAGATAATTTAACTCATTCAACAACTGTTCTCTCTCGTGACGCAGAGAGATTGTTTCACTCATGATTGTGTCATCATGTACCCTCAACTGTTGCTCACTATCAGAGCCATTGGGCGGAGTTAGTATTGCAGTGCATGCAAGGGCTGATGAAGTTGTAAGCTCCGGAGCACTGAGAGAGTCGGCAATCGAAGGGACACAAAATTTAAGGTCGTTTTCTGATAATTTTAATTTGGTAGGCATAGTCTTTGTGGAGGCAAGATGTTCCCAGTTATCAATGAAGGAGATCGCAGGATCCTGTAAAACAATAAAAAATAATGTAAGTGAAAGGGCAAGCATGTTCCACTACACTTTAGCATGTGAGGTAATGTCATCAGAACAATGCAACACACAGAATCGTTATACTCTTAGCTACAGTATCGGCATAGCTGCCAATAGTCATCGTTAGGGACAATCCCAGATTATTCACCTATTCCAGTCCTGCCATAGACGCACCACATGCCTGTTTCTTACAATGGCTGGTGATCACTTCACTATCACTGCAGGGCTAATCTGGAAATAATTGCCAAACTACAATGAACCAGGAGATTGAGTAAGAACTATGAAGAATACAGTGACCTGGCATTAAATGCAGTATGCTTACCACACTAATCGACAAACTTATAATGACACTGATAAGATTCTTCACGGGCGAGTGTGGTCTGATTATTGGGTGCATTTTTTCCCTTTCCAGAATGCTTTTGCACCAAGTTTAGACCCTATAAATCAGATGACATTCGAATGGTTCGCTTTAGGAGAAGTCACCGTAATTATCAGAGCATAAGTGGTAATTATCAGAGCATATGTGGTAATTATCAGAGCATATGTGGTAATTATCAGAGCATGTGTGGTAATTATCAGAGCATGTGTGGTAATTATCAAAGCATATGTGGTGATTATCAGAGCATATGTGGTAATTATCAGAGCATATGTGGTAATTATCAAAGCATATGTGGTGATTATCAGAGCATATGGTAATCATCAGAGCATTCAGAGCATGTGGTAATTATCAGGGCATATGTGGTAATTATCAGAGCATATGTGGTAATTATCAGAGCATATGTGTTAATTATCAGAGCATATGTGTTAATTATCAGAGCATAAGTGGTAATTATCAGAGCATATGTGGTAATTATCAGAGCATGTGGTAATTATCAGAGCATATGTGGTAATTATCAGAGTATTTGTGGTAATTATCAGAGCATATGTGGTAATTATCAGAGCATATGTGGTAATTATCAGAGCATGTGTTAATTATCAGAGCATTCAGAGCATATATTATCAGAGCATGTGTTAATTATCAGAGCATAAGTGGTAATTATCAGAGCATTCAGAGCATGTGGTAATTATCAGAGCATATGTGGTAATTATCAGAGCATATGTGGTAATTATCAGAGCATATGTGGTAATTATCAGAGCATATGTGGTAATTATCAGAGCATGTGTTAATTATCAGAGCATAAGTGGTAATTATCAGAGCATTCAGAGCATATGTGGTAATAATCAGAGCATGTGGTAATTATCAGAGCATATGTGGTAATTATCAGAGCATATGTGTTAATTATCTAATTATCAGAGCATAAGTGGTAATTATCAGAGCATTCAGAGCATATGAGAGCATGTGTTAATTATCAGAGCATAAGTGGTAATTATCAGAGCATATGTGGCAGTGACAGTGACAACCACCAGTGCATTATAGGAATGATATTTACATGTACACACCAAATCTATAAAACTTGCTGGAGTATAAAGAGTGGCTAGAATGAATCACTGGGTGGGGTCACAAGGGAAGCATGTGACCTCGCACTGCACATTCAGACATTGATCCACAATTGCAAGCTCCTACACGACCCACGACCTACAGCAACAAGAAGATTTACTGCACCTTCACTGTTTGATCCCTAAGAAATGAAAATCAGGGGAGATTTGTGCCATATGGCACTCTTAGCGATCGTTTTATAGGAACAATACCATTTGCACTATTCAACAGTCCTACAGGTAGAGCTGACACATGTGGCAGCAAATCCTCCCTACAAAGGGAGGGAAATGTAACGCTCCAAACAGTCGGCACTGCCACTATTACTACAGGGAAGACACCTTAGGTGCTAAATCATGCCTAAATAATAAGGCTTGATATAAATTTAGCAAGCTTTAAGTCTGGTTCACAATATGACAAAGCCAATAGCATCACATTGCAGATACAAAAGAATTCCTTTGAATGCATCGCAATGCTGCATGAGGCATATTGAAGACCAGCCTCCACAGACCTGCAGCAGCTAGTCCATGTGGCATATTGCACACCAGCCTTCACAGACTACAGCAGCTAGGATGCTTACACGGCTGGAAGAGAATGTGTTGTGGATGGAGATTCATAGAAGCCCAAAGATGACTTTAAGAGGTCTTACGCAATATGTGACAGTTTGTAATTAGTAAATAATATTTATTAAATTACTCTCCTCCTCTTCACTAGTGCATCTACAAATTTGACAGAGAAGATCTTCTTCATCACTTCCTTGCATGACTGGTTTATTTGAGTCATCAATGGGAATGTTTCTTCGTCACTATCAGACAAGACCTCGTTCATCACTTGTAGCAAATTCTCTCTTAGCCATGTTGGGTAGCTATATTATAATATAGATGTCAGCCATGTTGACTAGATATATTATAATATAGATGTCAGCCATGTTGGCTGGCTATATTATAATATAGATGTCAGCCATGTTGACTAGATATATTATAATATAGATGTCAGCCATGTTGGCTGGCTATATTATAATATAGATGTCAGCCATGTTGACTAGATATATTATAATATAGATGTCAGCCATGTTGGCTGGCTATATTATAATATAGATGTCAGCCATGTTGACTAGATATATTATAATATAGATGTCAGCCATGTTGGCTGGCTATATTATAATATAGATGTCAGCCATGTTGGCTGGCTATATTATAATATAGATGTCAGCCATGTTGGCTGGCTATATTATAATATAGATGTCTGCCATGTTGGCTAGATATATTATAATATAGATGTCAGCCATGTTGACTAGATATATTATAATATAGATGTCAGCCATGTTGGCTGGCTATATTATAATATAGATGTCTGCCATGTTGGCTGGCTATATTATAATATAGATGTCTGCCATGTTGGCTGGCTATATTATAATATAGATGTCAGCCATGTTGGCTGGCTATATTATAATATAGATGTCAGCCATGTTGCTGGCTATATTATAATATAGATGTCAGCCATGTTGGCTGGCTATATTATAATATAGATGTCAGCCATGTTAGCTAGATATATTATAATATAGATGTCAGCCATGTTGGCTGGCTATATTATAATATAGATGTCAGCCATGTTGACTAGATATATTATAATATAGATGTCAGCCATGTTGGCTGGCTATATTATAATATAGATGTCAGCCATGTTGACTAGATATATTATAATATAGATGTCAGCCATGTTGGCTGGCTATATTATAATATAGATGTCAGCCATGTTGGCTGGCTATATTATAATATAGATGTCAGCCATGTTGGCTGGCTATATTATAATATAGATGTCTGCCATGTTGGCTAGATATATTATAATATAGATGTCAGCCATGTTGACTAGATATATTATAATATAGATGTCAGCCATGTTGGCTGGCTATATTATAATATAGATGTCTGCCATGTTGGCTGGCTATATTATAATATAGATGTCTGCCATGTTGGCTGGCTATATTATAATATAGATGTCAGCCATGTTGGCTGGCTATATTATAATATAGATGTCAGCCATGTTGCTGGCTATATTATAATATAGATGTCAGCCATGTTGGCTGGCTATATTATAATATAGATGTCTGCCATGTTCGTTAGCTATATTATAATATAGATGTCAGCCATGTTAGCTAGATATATTATAATATAGATGTCAGCCATGTTGGCTGGCTATATTATAATATAGATGTCAGCCATGTTGGCTGGCTATATTATAATATAGATGTCAGCCATGTTAGCTAGCTATATTATAATATAGATGTCAGCCATGTTGGCTGGCTATATTATAATATAGATGTCAGCCATGTTGGCTAGATATATTATAATATAGATGTCTGCCATGTTGGCTGGCTATATTATAATATAGATGTCAGCCATGTTGGCTGGCTATATTATAATATAGATGTCAGCCATGTTGGCTGGATATATTATAATATAGATGTCTGCCATGTTGGCTGGCTATATTATAGATGTCAGCCATGTTGGCTAGATATATTATAATATAGATGTCAGCCATGTTGGCTGGCTATATTATAATATAGATGTCAGCCATGTTGGCTAGATATATTATAATATAGATGTCAGCCATGTTGGCTAGATATATTATTATAATATAGATGTCAGCCATGTTGGCTAGATATATTATAATATAGATGTCAGCCATGTTGGCTAGATATATTATAATATAGATGTCTGCCATGTTGGCTGCAGCGAGCAGATGCTTGTCATGTGTCATGTTATACAACTTGCATAGCCTCTATGCCACACTCACAATTTGTATTTGTGCATAGCAATTAAGCTGTGATTAGTTGATTCTTGGTACACATACCTGTGGGCAGCTCTATAAACCCAGAGTGTATTTATACATACCACATTTCCTGGACTAGTCAATTAGATACCATGGATAGTTAGCCTGGTGTGAGCTGCACTGCAATGTGCGTACTCATCAGTGAACTCGACTGCAGTGTTATGATACTTATAAATACATCGGGTGACTGCGAGCAGAATGGCTCAGATGACCACACCCACTGTAAGGCTTGTAGCAGCCAGTACAACACCTGCTATCATCATGACAACCAAACTGACATCGAGACATCGAGACTGCTACAATCAGTTTTAATTAGCTCTCTCCGATTACTAATTTGGGGCTAAGAGAGCTAATGCGTAAGTGCGTCAAACACCATTAGTAACACACACACGCGGATAGCGCAAATGTTTGTCTAACGCCTATAATGAAACTGAAGAAGAAACTAGCTCCTTCTATAATGATCCTACTGCTAATGGAACCTTTCATCCATCCACAACAGCCATCTCTGCAAGACACACATCACATCCATGACAACAGCCATCTCTGCAAGACACACATCACATCCAGTAAGTACAACAGCCATCTCTGCAAGACACACATCAAATCCAGGATAACAGCCATCTCTGCAAGACACACATCACATCCAGGATAACAGCCATCTCTGCAAGACACACATCACATCCAGGATAACAGCCATCTCTGCAAGACACACATCACATCCAGGACAACAGCCATCTCTGCAAGACACACATCACATCCAGGACAACAGCCATCTCTGCAAGACACACATCACATCCATGACAACAGCCATCTCTGCAAGACACACATCACATCCAGGACAACAGCCATCTCTGCAAGACACACATCACATCCATGACAACAGCCATCTCTGCAAGACACACATCACATCCAGTAAGTACAACAGCCATCTCTGCAAGACACACATCAAATCCAGGATAACAGCCATCTCTGCAAGACACACATCACATCCAGGACAACAGCCATCTCTGCAAGACACACATCACATCCAGGACAACAGCCATCTCTGCAAGACACACATCACATCCAGGACAACAGCCATCTCTGCAAGACACACATCACATCCATGACAACAGCCATCTCTGCAAGACACACATCACATCCAGGACAACAGCCATCTCTGCAAGACACACATCACATCCAGGACAACAGCCATCTCTGCAAGACACACATCACATCCATGACAACAGCCATCTCTGCAAGACACACATCACATCCAGTAAGTACAACAGCCATCTCTGCAAGACACACATCACATCCATGACAACAGCCATCTCTGCAAGACACACATCAAATCCAGTACAACAGCCATCTCTGCAAGACACACATCACATCCAGGACAACAGCCATCTCTGCAAGACACACATCACATCCAGGACAACAGCCATCTCTGCAAGACACACATCACATCCAGGACAACAGCCATCTCTGCAAGACACACATCACATCCAGGACAACAGCCATCTCTGCAAGACACACATCACATCCAGGACAACAGCCATCTCTGCAAGACACACATCACATCCAGGACAACAGCCATCTCTGCAAGACACACATCACATCCAGGACAACAGCCATCTCTGCAAGACACACATCACATCCAGGACAACAGCCATCTCTGCAAGACACACATCACATCCATGACAACAGCCATCTCTGCAAGACACACATCACAGCCATCTCTGCAAGACACACATCACATCCAGGACAACAGCCATCTCTGCAAGACACACATCACATCCAGGACAACAGCCATCTCTGCAAGACACACATCACATCCAGGACAACAGCCATCTCTGCAAGACACACATCACATCCAGGACAACAGCCATCTCTGCAAGACACACATCACATCCAGGACAACAGCCATCTCTGCAAGACACACATCACATCCAGGACAACAGCCATCTCTGCAAGACACACATCACATCCATGACAACAGCCATCTTTGCAAGACACACATCACATCCAGGACAACAGCCATCTCTGCAAGACACACATCACATCCAGGACAACAGCCATCTCTGCAAGACAAACATCACATCCAGGACAACAGCCATCTCTGCAAGACACACATCACATCCAGGACAACAGCCATCTCTGCAAGACACACATCACATCCATGACAACAGCCATCTCTGCAAGACACACATCACATCCAGGACAACAGCTTTCTCCACATCACATCCATGACAACAGCCATCTCTGCAAGACACACATCACATCCAGGACAACAGCCATCTCTGCAAGACACACATCACATCCATGACAACAGCCATCTCTGCAAGACACACATCACATCCATGACAACAGCCATCTCTGCAAGACACACATCACATCCATGACAACAGCCATCTCTGCAAGACACACATCACATCCAGGACAACAGCCATCTCTGCAAGACACACATCACATCCATGACAACAGCCATCTCTGCAAGACACACATCACATCCATGACAACAGCCATCTCTGCAAGACACACATCACATCCAGGACAACAGCCATCTCTGCAAGACACACATCACATCCAGGACAACAGCCATCTCTGCAAGACAAATATCACTACCATGACAACATCCATCTCTGCAAGACACATATCACTACTGCTGACCAACTACACAGCTTCTGTCAAGGAAGGGAACACTGAAAGATGACTTACCTAGCTTCACTCCTTCCAGTTTGCACGTTGCGGGGCACGCATAAAACTCCAGAAGGCTCTTGGCACTGCGCTGAATGTCAGGTTGATTAATTATACAAATTCCAAGCAATCATTCCAGTTACAAATGATGTGTACCAAATTGACTGTATATCCAGGACAAGAACGCACGCGTTTGATAAATTTCATGAGTTTCCTAGTGGCACGTGCTACTCGAGGGTGCACTCTAATATTCTAGCTTGTAAGCCCGCAGTACCGGCAAGCTGTAATACATCACCAGATCTCAACCAGGTAACATAACAATACATTTGCTCGTGACTATACATCTACTATTCCTTCCAAGTTAGTTTTGTTCGATGCTATAAGGCAGTCCCTTAATGTCTTCACTGTGCAGTGTGGTTGTCATGGTGATAGCAGGTGTTGTACTGGCTGCTACAAGCCTTGCAGTGGGTGTGGTCATCTGAGCCATTCTGCTCGCAGAGTCACCTGATCTATTTATAAGTATGATAACACTGCAGTCGAGTTCACTGATGAGCACGCACATTGCAGTGCAGCTATAGAAGGCCACACAAGGCTAACTATCCAGGGTGCGTCTAATTGAGCGCAGTCTAATCGAGGAAATGTGGCGTGCATAATGCTCCAGTCCTGTGTTTAGATAGCAATGGCATGATGGTTATCAACTGGATATGACTCTAACTACTTGACTATTCTAGATATGGCTCTAACTACTTGAATTCTAATATCAGCTGGATATGACTCTTTAACTACTTGACCGTTCTAATATCAGCTGGATTATGACTCTAACTACTTGACTGCTCTAATATCAGCTGGATATGACTAACTACTGGACTATTCTAGATATGACTAATGCTTGACTGTTCTAATATCAGTTGGATATGACTCTAACTACTTGACTATTCTAGATATGACCAACTACTTGACTGTTCTAATATCAGTTGGATATGACTCTAAATACTTGACTATTCTAGATATGACTCTTAACTAACTTGACCATTCTAGATATGACTCTAACTCAGCTGGATATGACTCTAACTACTTGACTGTTCTAATATCAGCTGGATATGACTCTAACTATATACTTGACTGTTCTAATATCAGCTGGATATGACTCTAACTACTTGACTGTTCTAATATAGGGTAAAGGAATCGATCATGCAGCCGAAGTTCGAGCAACTTGTTTCAGCCTTTTCCAGGGTAAGAAATGACCCCAGGTGCGAGTTGCTTAGTTAGATTAGCCAACACATGTCAAAAAGATCACATGAGGGGCACATGATCCGTGTCGATTGCAGCAGCACAGAAATGTCACACCAGAGCAGACGAATGATGATGGGTGTAGTGTCCTGTGCCTAGTCTTAAGGGTGGAGACCCAGCAACCTGGTAGCTCCAGCCCTACATCGCTGCATCCCTGTTGAAGTGCAGATCCTCATAATCACCTCCAAGAAGGCTGAAGCAAGCTGGCTGGAACATCGGTCTCGCTAACAACTTTTCAAACTGAGTGATAGGAAGTCAACTAGCCATATATATACATGTTAATAAGGTCAGATAATTCCAAGGTGAAGGGTACTAAGTGCTGAAGAGGTACTTTTAGAACCTGATTGGTTATTGCCTGCTCTGATCATTTGCCACCTGTCAACACCTGTTTGTCACTGGTGATAATTGGCATCAAAATTGCTAGCTGGTACACCCCCCAAGTTAGAGGGTATTTGTGTATAGAATTGCATCACTTCCACTGCTTCAGCAGTTGTCTTGGATACACACTTGTCTCCATTGATACAAAACCATCTCTCTCACTCACTCACTCCCAATAATCTCTACCTTGAAGAGGACTCACACCAGCTAGAAGTCGGGCCAGGAAGTTGCCAGTGCAATACACAATACAATAAGAACTAACGCACTTGATGTCCATAAGAGCTGTACATAGATGCTATTTACACAGATGCTATTTACATAATTAAGTCTCATGCAGCATTTCTAAATCTGGATAATTGAGGTTCCGGATAATCGAGGTCTGGTGCATGCTAAATAACAGTCTAAACCTGTTTAATTGAGATACCGGATAATCGAGGTCTGGTGCATGCTAAATAACAGTTTAAACGTGGATAATTGAGGTTCTGGATAATCGAGGTCTGGTGCATGCTAAATAACAGTCTAAACCTGGTTAATCGAGGTCTGGTGCATGCTAAATAACAGTCTAAACCTGGTTAATCGAGGTTACGGATAATCGAGGTCTGGTGCATGCTAAATAACAGTCTAAACCTGGTTAATCGAGGTCTGGTGCATGCTAAATAACAGTCTAAACCTGGTTAATCGAGGTCTGGTGCATGCTAAATAACAGTCTAAACCTGGTTAATTGAGGTTCCGGATAATCGAGGTCTGGTGCATAAATAACGGTCTAAACCTGGTTAATTGAGGTTCCGGATAATCGAGGTCTGGTGCATGCTAAATAGCAGTCTAAACCTGGTTAATCGAGGTCTGGTGCATGCTAAATATAAATAACAGTCTAAACCTGGTTAATTGAGGTTCCGGATAATCGAGGTCTGGTGCATAAATAACAGTCTAAACCTGGTTAATTGAGGTTCCGGATAATCGAGGTCTGGTGCATAAATAACAGTCTAAAGCTGGATAATTGAGGTTCCGGATAACCGAGGTCTGGTGCATAAATAACAGGGACGTCCCTGATCTATATCCACCTCCAACTGTAAAGAGGCAGTTAATGAAATTAATAAAGTACACAAATCTAATTAGCTCAATAGGGCCGAAAATTACAATATTGGATGCAGAGGGCATGAATTCTACTCTAAATTCTACTCTAAAGTGTGCTGTGATGAAGCAATAGCAAGTAGTGGGTGCCTTCTTCATGGCTTGAGGGCCCTATCAGGTAAGCACAGTTGATGAGCTTCAGCCAGCATAGCCACAGTTGATGTGCTTCAGCCAGCATAGCCACAGTTGATGTGCTACAGCCAGCATAGCCACAGTTGATGTGCTTCAGCCAGCATAGCCACAGTTGATGTGCTTCAGCCAGCATAGCCACAGTTGATGTGCTACAGCCAGCATAGCCACAGTTGATGTGCTACAGCCAGCATAGCCACAGTTGATGTGCTTCAGCCAGCATAGCCACAGTTGATGTGCTTCAGCCAGCATAGCCACAGTTGATGTGCTACAGCCAGCATAGCCACAGTTGATGTGCTTCAGCCAGCATAGCCACAGTTGATGTGCTTCAGCCAGCATAGCCACAGTTGATGTGCTACAGCCAGCATAGCCACAGTTGAGCCAGCATAGCCACAGTTGAGCCAGCATAGCCACAGTTGATGTGCTTCAGCCAGCATAGCCACAGTTGATGTGCTTCAGCCAGCATAGCCACAGTTGATGTGCTACAGCCAGCATAGCCACAGTTGATGTGCTTCAGCCAGCATAGCCACAGTTGATGTGCTTCAGCCAGCATAGCCACAGTTGATGTGCTACAGCCAGCATAGCCACAGTTGAGCCAGCATAGCCACAGTTGAGCCAGCATAGCCACAATTGATGTGCTTCAGCCAGCATAGCCACAGTTGATGTGCTAGCCGTGCAGTGAAAGTTTGCTTGTGTACTTCTCTTGCTGGCCAGCATTAGACCAAAGACTCATATCGGGCCTATCGGGCATTTCAGCTTTCAGCTAGCTGGTGGCTGGATCTTACAAGGTATAGTATAGCAGGTAGTGAATCTGTCTCTAACTTTTTGCTGTCTCCAGTCCCACTTAGCAACATGGGGACTCACTTGTTTTGTTGTTGTTTGCATTTTGTGCCAAAGTCACTGACAGCAGCTCTTGCCTCTACAAACATTGTTATTTCAACAACTGTGGAGTTTTTCTAGCTGAGTAGGCTTAGATGCAGCCTTGCCAGCAAACAGCTGGAGTTGGATTTAATCTTGCGAGCTGTAGCGTAGCTTTTGGAAATGGTTGTCGAGAAGCTAGCAAGCATGTATGCATCTGTCAGACATCAGCACTCAGGAGTTAGTTTAGTGAGATGGCGTCAGTCAGCAGTAAATGACCACTGAACACCAGGCAGTCATTAACAAGCACAAGCTGAGCATGGAGTGTTGCACATGACACAGAGCATGGCATGAACAAGATGGAGAGCAAGTTTGCTACCCCGGCACCAACTTGTATTTCATCAGTTTCCAGTTCATCATCGCCGAAGTCCAAGAAACGTTGAGCTGGAAACCTGACGTTATCGACTGTCCATCTTGGAAGTGAGTTCAGCAATCTGTAGGGGGGCAGCTTCAGTTCCATCTCTCACCAGTTCAAGGCAGTGGATTTCGCCATCTTCGTTGCCATCTTCGTTGCCATCTTCGTTGCCATCCTCCCAACGTTCCCGACTTTCAGCTTTAGAATTAAAATGTTATCTGGAACATGCGTGAGATGAGCGCACAGAGAGACCATTCAGACCTCGCAATGGGGCGAATATTATTTGAGGAAATTGTTGGAGATCTTCCAACCCAGAAGAGCCCCAATAAGCGAAACAGGACAATAACTGAAGCAAATAGACGATATAGCTGAACTATATGTAGAGTATGTGTGATTGCATTTAATTAGTGTGAATATGTTGTAGTCATGAGGTAAGGGGTCAGGTAGAGTAATTAAGCGCACCTGACTCCAACCTCATGGCAGTTAAGCCCTCGTGTGCAGTACCAAGTAAGGTGTATTATTCTTTACATTGCATTACAGCTTAACTCAGCAGGGATTGGGCCTCTAACTATCTCTAACAGAAATAATAATAAAAATTAAATGATTAAAAAGGAGACAAACGACAACTTAGAAACAAGCGAGATCCACCGGCTGACCTGTAATTTTTTTTAACAAAACAAGAATTTGCCAAACTAGAGCACAAGCATTGAGATGACCATTTACCTAAAAATAAAATGGATACCAATATGTATATACCATGTGCTAGGTGCTCATTATTTTAAAAGAGAAGATCCTAGAGATATCTGTGGTCTACATTGGCACATTCTTGCTTCATTCCTTTTTGAACATGACAATTCTTAGATCTGTTTTTAAACGATGTTTTGTCCAGTATGGATACGGCTGCTTCCCTAACAACCAGAGCTGGTGGTTGGTAAATGTCAATTGCATTTTTCAGATTCCCCCTAATCTTCCAGGTGATTCAATAGTCAAGCACCTCTGGCAGTTGTATGGCATATCAGCCATGGCTGGACAAGTAGGGACGTCTGCTTCACTGTCCTCACACCCACTAAGATGAACTAACACGTTCGGCCTTGCGTACGCTTCATCATGTGATCAGTGCCCACTTATGGCCACTAGGATGAGGCTGAGACTTGCAAGAAGAGAGGGGCGTGGTCAGGATCTTGAACCGTAGGGGGGGGACGTGCAGAAATCTATCAATTCACTTCCAAGGAGGATAAATTATGTGCAAGAGAGGAGACCACGCCCCCCATGAAAGAACTCGTGCTTGTGCGAAAGTAATACATAAAATAACAGTGCTAATCACTTGCTAAATATAACAATAATCACTCGCCGGCTAAATATAACAATAATCACTCACTTGCTAAATATAACAATAATCACTCACTTGCTAAATATAACAATAATCACTCACTTGCTAAATATAACAATAATCACTCACTTGCTAAATATAACAATAATCAGTGCTCCTGACAATAGTCAATGCTTAAATATAACAATAATCAGTGCTAGTACTTGCTAAATATAACAATAATCAGTGCTAATCACTTGCCAAATATAACCATAATCAGTGCTAATCAGTGCTAATCACCTGCTAAATATAACAATAATCAATGCTAATACTTGCTAAATATAACAATAATCAATGCTAATTGCCTTCTGAGAACACTAAAATGAGCATAAAGCAGGCCCTCGCATATCCGAACGCATTGGGACCCACCAAAGTTTGGATATGCAAAAATCACGAATATCACCCCCCAAAAATCTCCTGAATATAATCTACTTGATCGTGGCCTTTGTGATATTCATCTGCAGGGCCTTGGGATGTGAGTGACTTACTTCCTGGTCCAAGGAGAAGCATCTGCGTCCTTAGGAGCTGCCATGCTGTCTTACACACATACACATACATTAATTTAAGTTGTGCTTTGTCATAAATAGATTCTGTACATTCACTACTAAAATAAGTTGTTTGCTTCAGGTTATCGTGCCTCTTCGTGCATGCCAGAAGTCTCACTCCATTAAGGACTGTCAGTGATGTCTGAGACGATTCATGAATGAAGCCGAGGTATAGAGCACTTCCAAGATGGCCGCCTTTGGCACGACTATCAAGGGTGCTTGCAAACTCGAAAATCGGCTTCATTCTTTCTGATCTCCATTAGCATTGTCTTTCCAATGCCTTACTCTTCTGTGAGTCCAAGTCGAGTGGCTTCTTTGGATACCTTGCCAAAGAGAGCTAACTGTTTACAACTCAATCGACAAAACTATGCTCGTCCTTTTGCTGGCCCTAGCAAACTGATTCCTCTTTCACGTGCAAATCTCTATCCCCACCGAACTCTAAAGTTCATGTGACGATTATTACCATGTTTTACTATTTGACCGAGTTCGGATAATTCAGGGTTCTGATCATCGAGGTTCGGATGTGTGAGGGTGTACTGTCCTTTGAATAAAACTTGGGAATGCATACTGCATACCTGCATCATGTGCTTGGCCCTAGTGGTGGAGGAGCCAGTGCGTTTAAGGATGAATTTAAAAACTGTTGCAATCTGGTTGTTAGTCACACAAACACTGTTGACCACAGTATTATACAATGTGTGGGCCATTGCACATGAGGGCTAGGGCTATCAAACACGAAGGCTAGGGCTATCACACACCAAGCTAGGGCTATCACACAAGAAGGCTAGGGCTATCACACACCAGGCTAGGGCTTCACACACCAGGCTAGGGCTATCACATACAAAGGCTAGGGCTATCACACACCAGGCTAGGGCTATCACACACCAGGCTAGGGCTATCACATACGAAGGCTAGGGCTATCACACACCAGACTAGGGCTATCACATACGAAGGCTAGGGCTATCACACACCAGGCTAGGGCTATCACACACCAGGCTAGGGCTATCACACACCAGGCTAGGGCTATCACACACCAGGCTAGGGCTATCACACACCAGGCTAGGGCTATCACATACGAAGGCTAGGGCTATCACACACCAGGCTAGGGCTATCACACACCAGGCTAGGGCTATCACACACCAGGCTAGGGCTATCACATACCAGGCTAGGGCTATCACATACCAGACTAGGGCTATCACACACCAGCTAGGGCTATCACACACCAGGCTAGGGCTATCACATACGAAGGCTAGGGCTATCACACACCAGGCTAGGGCTATCACACACCAGACTAGGGCTATCACATACGAAGGCTAGGGCTATCACATACGAAGGCTAGGGCTATCACACACGAAGGCTAGGGCTATCACACACCAGACTAGGGCTATCACACACCAGGCTAGGGCTATCACATACGAAGGCTAGGACTATCACACACCAGGCTAGGGCTATCACACACCAGACTAGGGCTATCACATACGAAGGCTAGGGCTATCACATACGAAGGCTAGGGCTATCACACACCAGGCTAGGGCTATCATATACAGTGTTGGCATAATTCTTGGGGGTAATTTCCAAATTACTCGCCTGTGTTATCCAAAAATTTTGGCAACAAAAAATCCAAACAAAATCCAAACAACAATTTCATGATAAATAACATACTAAGTGTGTTCACAGCATTTACACATGTCTTTAATAGTTCAGTGTTCAGTTTAAATTCATAGCATTTTTGAGGAACATTAAATTGCACTGTTAAAAGTGAATTTAATGTAGAAATTCCTAGTCGGTTTCTGTGCTTCGTTTTGTTGAGACCAATGTGGCTGAATAAACATTCGGTATCAGCATTGCCATGGGGTATAACTAGATGGCTTTTGCTAGTTTTGCCAATGTGGAGTAGCGATACTCAGTTTCCAAGCAGTCTTTGATTTGGCTGATTGCATGCCAATACTTATCCACCTCTGTGATGGTCGTGACTTTAGGAGGTAATGGTGATGTGCAGAAATCCATAAATTCCTCTTGAAGGCTGGGTTTGTTTGTCACCAACTTGAACTACATGTACCTGAGGAACACACTCTGCTGCAGCAAGCATCTGACCAGCCATATTGTATTGTTGTAAGCCTGGTTGAAGCCATTTGAGATTGGAGAGTAACTTGTGACTCATAGGTAATCGTTTGACAGCTCCCTTGGCTGCAGCAATCACCAAGCTTGGATAGTCTCCCTAAATTTTATCACATCTTCAGATGATAATCCATCCTCTTCTTAAAGGTATGATAGTGTGCTGTGACCTACGAAAACTTCGGGTAAAGGGAGATACTCTTCTGAGTTACCAATACACACTTGTGAAACATGTTCAGCAGCACACACGTACTCAGAATTCATGAACCGCAACAGAAATTTTCGTATTAAGCCATGAGCTCTTGGTAGAGAACATGAAGAATTGGAGATTGCTGCTGCATGTACCTGTTGAAATTAGTAACAATTGGTAATGCAGAACATAGAAAGAGCAAGTAAGCTTTGGTCAGAGGCTTTTCAAGTACAATTTTTATTCTTCTCACTACTGCCTGCTTATCCTCAGTACTTCAAAAGTATGAGAGTAAGGCTTCATATTGCTCGATAAGACGATTTACACAAGCTTCAAGGCTGAGCCACCGTGTTTGGCATGCTTTTAACAACTTGTGTGGCTTGCATTCCACAAAACTCTGAAATTCTTCAAACTGTCGCAGCCTCCTTGGGCTATTCTGGCGGTTGTCAGATCTTCCAATTCATCAGGCAAGACTTTGCAGGCCTCATTTGCTATTAGTGCTGCTATGTGACAATGACAATGAAGAGCAACTAAAGCTGGCTGCTTACATCATAACCGTGACATCACTGAATTTCGTGCTCCCAACATTACATTGGCCCCATCTGTACCTAATCCGACAAGATTATCATAAAGGAGGGTAGTGGATTCTTGAAAATGCTTATCGATTGCGTTAAATAGCAGCTCTGCAGTTGCCCTCTCTACACTCTCTAGGGCAAAGAAGACACATCTCACCTGTCCTTGGGTGTTATCGAAGAATCGAAGCATAATAGCAGCTTGTTGTGTAACGGTAATATCAGTTGTCTCATCAGTTTGGAGGCTGAAGTATTTAGGCTCTCTAACTGCAGCGGAAATGGTTTTCCAACAATCCTGGGCAATAACTTTCAACACAGCTGTTGCTTTAGTACGACTGCACTTCAAGTCTTTAGCAATAGAAGAATCAGGAAACATCAACTTGAATACTGTAGTTTGGTACAATGATCTCCCAATTGAAAGACAAGATGGTGCTCTCCAAGGAAATATGCGAAGAGTACTTCTGCACGGATTACAGACTCCTCTCTTACTGTAGAGGCAGTACACCCACACCATCTTTTTCTGAGTGTTTATGTAATTTCGTTTCCTGATGTCACCTGATATCTCTAGTACCACCTCTTCCAAGGTTTATATCACGAGAGCACTTCATACAGAAGGCAAAAGAAGATCCCTTTCTCGAAGTTGTGGCCCATGGGAAAGTCTTTGCATACTGTCTACAATAGACACACAATCGCTTTTTTGCAGACTTAGAAGACCTGATAGATGTAGAGATTTGACCGTCAATTGATGTCTATTTGTGAAACCTCGTTATCAGAGTCAGAATCCATATCTGAAGAATCTTCTTCTGTTAACCTTGAAGTACTGGGTTCTGAAGATGCCATAGCTAACTCTCTCTCTGACACTCACTGTGAAATATTCTAACTCTTGCAGAAATCAGGCTTTAAATACCCAACCAGATAGCTCATGCATGAGCATGCACATTGATCAAAGGGTTCTGGCTCTGCAGGCATATTCCTGCACAGACCAGGTGACCACAAAATGACCACACTCAGCTAATACCACAGAGAGTGGTTTTGAAATAGGCTGCAATATGCATGAAATGTCAAACTATTTTCTAATGATGAAAAATCCAAACATTTATTGATAAAATCCAAACAGTTTGGATAAAATCCAACACTATGGCAACACTGCATATATCCACACCTTGTCTACATCCAGCATTAGTCCTGCCACTATTTGCTCACCACTGCCTTGGCCCTAATCCTAGCTTCTAGCTTTAGCCATTGCACTCTCCTGACCCTAACCTTAGCCAGTGCTCTGGTCGTAACCCTAGCCATTGCCCTGACCCTAGCCATTGCCCTGACCCTAATCCTACGCATTGCCCTGGCCCTAATCCTAGGCACTGCCCTGACCCTAATCCTAGGCACTGTCCTGACCTTAATCCCAGGCACTGTCCTGACCTTAATCCTAGGCACTGTCCTGACCCTAATCCTAGGCACTGCCCTGACCTTAATCCTAGGCACTGTCCTGACCTTAATCCTAGGCACTGCCCTGACCTTAATCCTAGGCACTGCCCTGTCATTAATCCTAGGCACTGCCTTGGCCCTAATCCTGCAATTGCCCTGGCCCTAATTCTAGCCATTGCCCTGACACTAATCCTAGGCACTGCCTTGGCCCTAATCCTAGCCATTGCCATGACCCTAATCCTAGCCATTGCCTTGACCTTTAATAATCGCCCTGGCCCTAATCTTAGTTATTGTTCTAGTAGCTATTGTCCTGGCCCTAACCATACAGCCACTACACTAACCCTAGCCATTGTCCTAACCCAGCCATTGCCCTGACCCTACCCCTGGTCATAACCCTAGTCATTACCCTCCTGGCCTTAACTCTAGCCATTGCTTTGGCTCTAACCCTAACCTTGCCCTAGCCCCAGTCATTTCCCTGGCCCTAACCCTCTCATTGCCCCTGGCCCTAACCCTAGCCATTGCTTATTAATTGCCTTGGCCCTAACTCGAGCCATTACCTTGGCTCTAACCCTAACCTTGCCCTAATCCTATTGCCCTAGCCCTAACCCTAGCCCAGCCCTCGGCATAACCCTGGTCACTACACTGGCCCTAACCCCAGCCATTGCTTAGTCATTGCCTTGACCCAACACCCAACTCTAGCCATTGGCTGTAACCCTAACCTCGCCCTGGCCCTAATCCTGCCTTTACATTGCTGAGCTTAAGTATTGATGATGTCATCCTGATGATGAAATGCTAGGATAGAGACAAGAAGATGCATTACCATCAGGAGAAGGTTTAAAATTCAACTCCCCCCATCCTCCCCCATCCCCGCCAAACAAATCCCCCCCAAAACACAGAGCTTCTGCGGGTGGACATACTAGAATGACACATAATAACCAACGACAATCACAAGACTCACATTGAAGTGATCCCCAAGGTCCACACCTTGTGCACACCAGGTGTTCCCTGACAGTGGCCATTGCAACCACATCAACCCACTTCCTTCTACTAATCCTATCCCACTGACACTGGTGGAGCAAGAGCCGTGACCCAAGAGACGCCACAGAGGGCATGAGGGTTTAGCTGACATGGGGCGGGCGTGGTATCTACATAGTCATAGCAATTCCACCTACACAGGGCAGCCACACAGGGCCTGGGGACTAGCCTTAGCCTCATAGATGCAGCCACACAGGGCCTGGGGACTAGCCCTAGCCTCATAGATGCAGCCACGCAGGGCCTGGGGACTAGCCTTAGCCTCATAGATGCAGCCCTGGGGACTAGCCCTAGCCTCATAGATGCAGCCACACAGGGCCTGGGGACTAGCCTTAGCCTCATAGATGCAGCCACACAGGGCCTGAGGACTAGCCCTAGCCACATAGATGCAGCCACACCGGGCCTGAGGACTAGCCTTAGCCTCATAGATGCAGCCACACAGGGCCTGGGGACTAGCCCTAGCCTCATAGATGCAGCCCTGGGTACTAGCCCTAGCCTCATAGATGCAGCCACACAGGGCCTGAGGACTAGCCCTAGCCACATAGATGCAGCCACACCGGGCCTGAGGACTAGCCTTAGCCTCATAGATGCAGCCACACAGGGCCTGGGTACTAGCCCTAGCCTCATAGATGCAGCCCTGGGTACTAGCCCTAGCCTCATAGATGCAGCCACACCGGGCCTGGGGACTAGCCTTAGCCTCATAGATGCAGCCACACCGGGCCTGAGGACTAGCCCTAGCCCAAGCATACACATGCAGGGTTTCATTTAGGGGGGGGGGGGGAACCCTTTTGCCCCCACCCCCTTGGAAATTGTATTATTAAAATTCTTATTGATGTTGATAAGTGCTTGACATCATGCCCCCCCCCCCCCTTAATATCCAGTTGCCCCCGCACTCGGACAATTTTCTAATGAAATCCTGACATGTACCTTGCATGTAGACCACACAGGGCCTGGGGACACCACCATAAAGGACCCAACAGTTCCTAGTTCATGCATATCTTGCTAGTGGCCCTTCTGTCTGGTTCATGACGGAACACAGACCCAGCATTGTGCAACATAGCACTTCCCTCGCACTTAGAAATCGGAACAATAGACCAACCCACTCTCACCAATGAATGTCAACAGGTTGCACAACAAAGAGACTTGTAATACCTCCTGCCTGGTCGGGTCTTAATTGTAACTTATGTGTACTGCACACAGGAGTCGGAGCCAAGGACGATAATTTTCCCAAGAAGCAATGGATGCATACCTAATCTAGCTACTGAGTAGCCAATCCTGATTGCTAACTGAAAGCTGGTTAAGCTGGTTAAGAAGACAACTCTGGTGAGCTATCGCCATGTTATCCTAGTTCATAGCAAAGCAAACTCAAGTTCTAGACGAAAACTAAGACTCGCCCTTGAGTCACCCACTTCCATGGTTGTACCACGTCAAACCAGAAAAGCCAAGAAACACAACCTCCAAAAGCGTCTTGGTCACGGGCAGCCATAACTGAGGGGGGTAGTAGACACTATAACAGGTAATCTGATCGTCCAGATGCTTGTAACCGATGTTGGGAAGAGAAGGGCATATTCTTATGTATTTACGCAGCACTGTACAGTGGATGCATTAATACCGGCTTTTCTAGTTCATAATTTAAAAGCAACATAACGCTGGTGTACACTGGGCCTATCATCTCCGTGCGGACCCACCCTCACATTCGAAACCCATCAAGTACACACATACCTGGACACCGTCCACGGGCTTCAGAGAGACGTCGTGATTATGTGTCACCTCGCCCCCGCTCACAAACCCATCGGTAACTGGCATGAGGCCGGCCCTCTCGGATCCGTCGCCACCAACGTCACACTTCACGTCCAGCCTTCCGAGCGAGTCGTTCACCAGGCTCAGATCTTGCAAACCACTGGAATTGAAACTGGCTCCATTGCTTGCGTTGCTTGTGTCTCCATCAACTACTTCGTCAATTCCTCTCTTCTTTTTCTTCGCTTTGATTTTTTTCTTCTGCCTCTGCAGCAGCTAGTGAATATATGCACTTGTAAACAGCAATGGGCTCGAGAAAGTCATAGCATCTACATTACATCACTGAGAGTTGGTGGAGAGTAATGGGATCTAGTTGTTGATGACAAACACTACAATGACCTTCTTAATAATCAAAATATATGAAGGCTGGTCGAAATGTCCAGGGGATTAAATTTCAAGTTCGTTATTGAGAAGGTCATTATAATTTTATGTCAAGTGGGAGTTTGTTGGGAACTGCAACTGTCTTATAATTCTTAAAGAAGAAAAAAGAAAAAAGGACGACTAAATCACTCTGTAAGTCTTATGGGTCAGCCTTCTTCATGCAGCTAAATTGGCCTGGAGACTTAGGGTTCAGTTTGCGTTTCTCCGGCTAATTTCACTAGAGCCAATCAGAATCAAATGTGGTTTATCAGTTAAATGACGGCCAGAAATATGATGTGGACTGCTCGTGAAGCCTAGTTGAGCAGTACAAGGACATTATACGCTTCTCCTTGAAAGTTTGAACTGATTTTGCAGCTACTCACGAGAATGCAATAGAAGCATATGCCTCTATTACTCTCAATACAGGGGGTTAATGTTAAGGGCAACCATAGACACTGATCAACTTTGAAAGTTAAAATCCCTAAATGAAGTTATTCCCCCGTCATTGTTGCTAATGGTAGAGTACGACAGAACCAGCTACGGCTATCAGTGAAGCAGTCTGAAAGTCAGCAAAGACACAGGAACTCTGTTAAACTATGTAAAAAGTTAATTTCTCTACAACAACTATAGCCAGCTTCAGAGCAACATACAAAAGAAAAGCATATAAGAAAATTAGTCCACCGTTGAGCCCTACTTGCTGAAGAACTCAACCCACACTGATCCAACAAACTGCACTAACTAGGTTCCATTACTCAGAGACACTGCTTATAGCCAACTTTGTGTGATGTCCCAGTCATGTCAGCGCTCTGGTAATTGCTCACGATTGAAATTCCAGTAAAACACAACTGCAAGGCTAGTCTCCTGACCCTGGACTAATGAGCATAACTAACTCGTCAAAAATTTCACTAACCCAACATATAAGCCATAAATCCCATAAACATCAGGGTGCAAGGGATTGTTGCAGATGAAAATCAAAATTAGAGCACACCAGGTAACTAACTAGCTTTTAAACTTTATAAGGCACAACCTTCCCCCAAAACAGACACAACCTTCCCAAACATTTAAGTCACACACTCACCAGTTTTCTTCCAGCTTCTACTCTGAGTAGCCTATCTGTCATCCTAAAGCTAGTCGAGACTGAAAACGCTGCGATGATCCCGTTCCAAATAATTATTTTTGTTATTGTCCAATAATCACGTGACGTGTACAAGGTTACTATCTTAAATGGCTGCTCAGCTGACGTTATCAAGAAGTGTTGTAGGATTTAGCAATGCTGCCGGCTTCGCTTAAGAGCGAAAAAGCAATAACCCGTCTACTACCAGGTGCTTAGGTCGATATCTTATAGTTTCTTTCTGTGGCAGCATATAGAATTGAATAGGTATGAAAGTAGCTTAGGTGGTGCAATATTTCATGGTGTGTAAACAGTCACTGTCAGCGTAACTGTACCTGTAAAAGTGATAGTTTTGTAGAATATCAGTTGCTGCCTGGGAAACTTGGTAAATTGTGCCCATCTCTATGTAGCAAGTTGGACAAGTATTCTGTGTCTATGGCTATGGAAGGTTTGGAGTCTATCCCCCACATCACTGAGCGGAGAAAGCAGGGAGAAAAACTGCCTGTGAAGTACGAATACTCCAGGCCAGTTTTTCTTGAGATCACACAAGAAGAAGCGGACACATCCAAAGACCACGGTCAACGTGTGATTCTCACTCCTCACGATGTGTCACGCATGCCTTGGCAAGCTGGCTATGCGGAGACCATCAACTCGGGTAAAAGCTTGTATTCCAATGAAGACCAAGCCTCCATTCACGTCACCAATCTGGTGGTGAACGATCCCGAGAAAGAACAAGTCACCACGATTCCATACGTCATGTTTGGTATTTTTGATGGGCACGCTGGAACGGGTGCTGCTCTGACAGCAGCCAACACACTTCACTTTCACGTTAAAGAGAAGCTCAACTCCATCAAGCATTTTGTGGCCAGAGAGAAAGCTAATGTAATAACGGAGGACGACCCCGGCCTAGGTTGCATCACTGAACCAATTCCAACCGAGTCTCTGGTGATCGGATCACTGGAGGAATCATTTGCCGAGATGGATGACCAGATTCGAAGAGAACGTGAGACATACAGAATCAAAGGAGGCTGCACTGCCATTGTTGTCCTGTTTCTTCAGAGTAAGCTTTATGTCAGCAATGCGGGAGATTGCAGAGCCATTTTAGTCACAGAGGAATTCGTTAAAATCACCGAGTTGTCCATGGACTTTACACCTGAGACAGATCGAAAGAGACTTCAAACTCTAGCGTACCTCCAGCCACAGCTCCTTGGAAAATATTTCGGACGTATCGAATATCAGCGACGACTGAGAAAGAAGGATGTTGGGCAACGCCTGCTTTATCGTGACCGCCACATGTCTGGGTGGGCTTATAGATGTGTTTCTGGAGACGATGTCAACAGAGTGCCGATGATTATCGGACATGGAAAGCGAGCCAGGTTGATGGCCACCATCGGCACCACACGTGGGTTTGGAGATCACGATTTAGAGGCTCCTGGAGGGCAGTGGATCAAGCCCTTTCTCACTCCTGTTCCTGAAGTGAGGATAGCCGATCTCGCTGCACATGATTACAAGGAAAACGACGTCCTGATTGTTGCATCGGACGGACTCTGGGAAAGAATTACAAATGAGGAAGCCCAGGAGATTGTACGGGAGACGTATGAAGCCTATCCTCACGATGAGACCATCTACACAAAAATGGCACGCGATCTGATTATCGCTGCTCGTGGGACTTTTGGGAAGAAAGGCTGGAGAACAAAGAAGGATCAGACTGCCAGCGGGGATGACATCACCGTATTCATAGTGCCCCTTAACTGTCACCACGCGCCTCCCAAGCCGGGATGTCTTGGCGAGACTTTTGATAATCCGTTGGATTCAGACCCCATCACGTATGCCTCTGGCAATCCCGAGTTTGTGGAGGTGACATCTGTTCGAAACTAGCTTGTTTTGTACAGGACATGACTGAAACTTGCACGGACCCTTCTCTTCTCTCTCGTTATATATTTTGCTTGGGTAACTTGATTACAGTTGCTTACATGATTCCATGATTCTGTCTTTTATAATTTTTTTATGTAGTTAGTTTTGTGTAGTTGTTTCACTTGATATCTCACCAACAAATTTAATAGTTCAATGTTTGTTGGCAAGGAGTACACCTTACAATCTATCATTACGGTCGCGCATGTTCCGCCACGCCCACTTATGATATCTATCCCCCTCCCCTCTCGTTATAATTTGATCCTGAGCATTGGAATGGTCATGCGGGAGGACTGGTAGCTCAAACATCTTTGCGTTCAAACAAGCTATGGGCTGAAGAGTAAAAATCACAGTGGTACTAATGCTGAGGTTCAGAACTTATTCCAGGCGCAGTTCCCCTGTTTCTTAGCAAGAAGATGTTCCTGGACCATTATCGGGCGTGAGCTTCACGTAAGAACAGCTCAAGTGCTGGTTCAAGTGCAGAGGTGCTACAACAGCTAGGAAGAAGCAGGATCTTGTGAAAAGATGAGCAGGCTCAGTAGATAGCTAGTTCAGTTTGACCGAGTATAAAACCAGTGAACTTCCGCCTGGCAACGAATTCTGAAGAATTAGCACAGCAATAACATCACTTCCGAATTCGTAAACATTATTGGCGCCCATGGCTATGCCTGTTAAAAAAATAGGTACGGGACATCTCTCTTACGGGGTTATAACTTCAGGCTGCCTCATTGCAAGTGAAACTCTCAGAAAACAGAACTATGCTTATAAACAATGCAACATGGTTCACTCTCTGTGGGTTTACTCTGGAAGCCACAGTTATGAATATGCAATCTGAGAATAATTATCTCAGAAATAGCTTGTGGTAAAATGATCATTTCAACAGAAATCCTTCCCAAAATAACAAGCAGACCTTTGTGCACACTGTGCTGAGCCGGTAGTTTGCCATGAATGCTCAGTTTGGCTTAATTATTCTGGAAGTGATGATGACTACATGCATAGCCAGCCGAAGAGGAGAAATGTGTGTGTGTGTGTGAAAATATTATCTTTATATGATTAATAGTCCTGTATGCTTGAGAAGAGAGAGGGGCTTACTCATAATTTAGCCCTATCTAGCAAGATAATCGAGCTAGTTACACATTGAAAATTGTTCGTCTGCATTGCTAATGCTTGGCGTCATCCACCCTCGAAAAACTTTCTTAGAATGAGGTAAAACTTCTACACTCTATCTGTTCATGTTCTTATATAGTTCTCCTCTAGTCGTGATAAGGCTGAAGTACTTAATAAGTTTTTCTCTGAATGCTTCAATCCTCCAATTATTGTATATATTATATCCTTTCCTCTATCCTTCCAGACTTCCTGAGCATCCTGTCCTCCTGACTCTCTCTTCTAATGTTATTGGCCTGATTTCTCATTTACCTTCTTCCACAGCCTCTGGCCCTTATTTGATCTACTCTAGAATGCATGCCTATCCATAGTTGCTACCCTTGCATATATCTTTAACTTATCCTTGTCTCAAGGACGACTTCCAGTTGATTGACAAAATTCCTTCATTGTTCCCATATCACTATATGTTCATCTAATCTTGACAATCCCTCTAACTACCAGCCCATTCTATATTGAACACAATATTATCTCTTCTTCTCAATTTGGTTTTCTTCCCCATCGGTCCTCTTCTTCAGCCCTTCTCTTGGCCAATCAGTCCTTTCACTCTCTTCTTCAAACTAATAAATTGGTTGGTACTTGTTTTCTAGATCTCAAAAAGGCCTTTGATTATGTTCCTCACAAACCGTTAATTCCTTTCTGTACTTCCCTCCTTACCTCATTAATTGGCTTCACACTTATCATCCAGCACGTTCGCAACAAGTAATCGTCATAGGTACTACCTCCTCACATGTCCCTGTATCTTCGGTGTCCCTCAAGGATCTATAATAGGTCCTCTCCTCTTTATAATTGTATCAATGGAGTGTGTAACGTGTCTTTATCTGTCTCATCTAAGTATGCCGATGATATCCTTCATTTTCGCCCCATCAATTCTCATTCTGATATTTCTCTCTTTCGACCTAAACTGTATCTCTGCCTGGCTTGCTTCCCAATCTCTCACACTTAATCTAATGAAGTCAAAATACATGCTTATTTCTTATAAACGACTAATTATCTGTCACCTCCGTGTATCTCTGGTTCTCCAATTCAATTAGTGACTGAGGTGTGGTTTTCTAGCATGTGGTGAATATTTAGCAGTATGTAGCAGACTCATATGAGTCTTAGCATCTCATTATTCCTGATAGAGGCTATATAGAGCAGCATCTAGTCAAAACGTCGAGAGAAAACAATTTCAAGTTTATTATTGAGACGGTCAACTGAGAGATTATTATTTTAATTTTATTTATTTTTATTTTTATTGTATTATGTATTATTGTTGTTGTTTGTTGTAGTTGTTGTTGCTATTATTGTTTTTGTTGTTTTGTTGTTGTTATTATTATTATTATTATTATTATCATTTTTAATATATATTTTTAAAAAATTTAAAATTATTATAATAAATTACAACAACAACAACATAACAAGACTGTCCATGCCCGAGCCTCCCATTGCCCCCATGACTGCAAGAGCATTGCCTCTCTGTACTGCCACAAATTGGTGTGAATTCTTTTCCCTGGTGTGTTGCTTTATTTTCCTTCCGAGTTCCTTTAGGAAGGCCAATGACTTTGGGCCAATGGCACCTAGGGTCTCTACCGCAACTGGCACAAAAAATAATTCCTGGTAAGGCAGTGGTACTTGTCCTCCTTTTTCTCTTCAGCCATGGCAGCTACTGCACCTGAGCTCCTTTGAGCACAATACGACTGTGCCAGAGTGTTGGGGCAGGTCACATCCCAGATCAGGGGCTTCCCACATTTCCATGGCACCATGGTAATTCCATCTGGATGCTTGCCATTATTATTATTATTATTATTTATTTTTTAAAAAATTTATTGTAATAATAATTAAAAGAAAATGTCATCAGAGTCCCAAATCCAAGTTATCTGTGGTCACCGCAACCGAAACTGCATTACCTCTCTGCACCATAACAGAATGCCTCTGCATGAGGTGGTGAAGGGAGTTCTTTTCTCCAGTCGCTTGAAAGAGATGCTGCCCCAAATCCCTTAGAAAGAGTAAACTCTGTGGTCCAAACACACCTGAAGTTTCAATTTCTACAGGAACAAAGTAGTGATTTTTATTGAAATTGGTGTACCTCTCTCTCTTTCTTTCCTCAGCCAAAGCCGCTACTGCTCCTCACTGTGGAGGCACTACCAATGTAGGAGGGAGAGAAAGTGTCAATGCAAGTGGTATCCCACACCAACAATTTCCCACATTCCACGGAACCAATGTGATGCCATCCGGGCACTTCCCATCATTTCTGTAGAGGCCAGAAGGCTCTTATTATTATTATTATTATTATATTTTAATTTTTTATTGATTTTTCCCACAGTGTTAGACCCATCAGTTTACATGCTGGACATGTGTGCCAGTTTACGTGTTTGATATGTGTATATATCAAGGTGTGGTTTTCTAGCATGTGGTGAATAGCTAGTTACCAGTATATAGCAGGCTCATGGGAGTCTTAGCGTCTCATTATTCCTGATAGAGGCTAGAGCATCTAGTCTAAACGTCAAGATAATGTAATTTCAAGTTTATTATTGAGAAGGTTATTGTAATACAGCAATATACATATAAAACATCATCAGATATATACATAGTCACATTCTGGTAAGTGTAGTGCACATTTTGAAGGGAGTGCTCCAGCTATGGAGTGACAAGAGCCCTAGGGTTCTCATTGTCCTATAAGTTGAGAATAAATACATAATAGCAGATGGAGATTCTAAAGCATGTGCACTTCTTGTTGCAAAGAAACCTTATGGCTTGGACTGCCTGGTAGAGAAGAGTGATTTGTGTGGGACAGGTATAAAAATATATGGGTACTGCTCTTCGAAACCTAAAGATTATAATGTTGGGGTAAAAAGCATTTGGATGGCAAAATCATTGGTGGTGGGCATTTGATGGATAAAAAAATTGATTAGTTACTTGCAAATTTTTTTATGGCAAAGCAATCTGAAGTAACCTGGGTAATGATGAAGGCTGTACATGGTATCAGAACTCAGGTAATGATGATAGTGGTACATGGAGACACAAATTCAAACAATGGGTAGAACCTGCGCAGGTATGGCTGCTGGATTTTTTTAGAACTTAGTACTAATCATTCACCCAGATTATTGATAGGTTCAGCTGTTCAATATTGCACCCATCAGTTCCTTCATCGGCAATAACTGAAAACCAAGCAGAGGTTTCTTTCCTTAATTTTTTCATTACGTTGTTGCATAGCAAATTTTGACCCACAACTCATTCACTGTTTGATAACAACAGAAGTTGTAGCATGGCACCTCAACTCACCTGATAAATTACTTGTGAATCACTTGTGTGTGTGTGTGTGTGTGTGTGTGTGTGTACTTAACCATTTTAAAGTGGGAGGCATATACACATATGCCCCACAAAAACACTGATCATATGCTAGTATCACTGCAAATATCACCCTAGGACCACAGAATCGATCTGGATTTAAATAACAAGAATCGATCTGGATTTAAATAACAACAACCGGATGCTCCCTAGTCATAGCCCTAGACAGAACTCAGTTAATGATGAAGGCGATGCATGGTATCAGAACTCGGGTAATTATGACGGCGGTGCATGGTATCAGAACTCGGGTAGTGATGACGGTGGATGGTATCAGAACTTGGGTAATGATGGTGGATGGTATCAGAACTCGGGTAATGATGAAGGCAGTGCATGGTATCAGAACTCGGGTAGTGATGACGGTGGATGGTATCAGAACTCGGGTAATGATGATGGTGGTGCATGGTATCAGAACTCGGGTAATGATGACGGAAGTGCATGGTATCAGAACTCGGGTAATGATGAAGGCGGTGCATGGTATCAGAACTCAGGTAATGATGAAGGCGGTGCATGGTATCAGAACTCGGGTAATGATGAAGGTGGTACACATGGTATCAGAACTCGGGTAATGATGAAGACGGTGCATGGTATCAGAACTCGGGTAATGATGAAGGTGGTACATGGTATCAGAACTCGGGTAATGATGAAGGCGGTGCATGGTATCAGAACTCGGGTAATGATGAAGGTGGTACATGGTCATCAGAACTCGGGTAATGATGATGGCGGTACATGGTATCAGAACTCGGGTAATGATGAAGGTGGTACATGGTATCAGAACTCGGGGTGAAGGCGGTACATGGTATCAGAACTCGGGTAATGATGACGGCGGTGCATGGTACCAGAACTCGGGTAATGATGAAGACGGTGCATGGTATCAGAACTCGGGTAATGATGAAGGTGGTACACATGGTATCAGAACTCGGGTAATGATGAAGACGGTGCATGGTATCAGAACTCGGGTAATGATGAAGGCGGTGCATGGTATCAGAACTCGGGTAATGATGAAGGCTGTGCATGGTATCAGAACTCGGGTAATGATGAAGGCGGTGCATGGTATCAGAACTCGGGTAATGATGAAGGCGGTGCATGGTATCAGAACTCGGGTAATGATGAAGGCTGTGCATGGTATCAGAACTCGGGTAATGATGAAGGCTGTACATGGTATCAGAACTCGGGTAATGATGAAGGCGGTGCATGGTATCAGAACTCGGGTAATGATGAAGGCGGTGCATGGTATCAGAACTCGGGTAATGATGAAGGCTGTGCATGGTATCAGAACTCGGGTAATGATGAAGGCTGTACATGGTATCAGAACTCGGGTAATGATGAAGGCGGTGCATGGTATCAGAACTCGGGTAATGATGAAGGCGGTGCATGGTATCAGAACTCGGGTAATGATGAAGACGGTGCATGGTATCAGAACTCGGGTAATGATGACGGCGGTGCATGGTACCAGAACTCGGGTAATGATGAAGGCGGTGCATGGTACCAGAACTCGGGTAATGATGAAGGCGGTGCATGGTATCAGAACTCGGGTAATGATGAAGACGGTGCATGGTATCAGAACTCGGGTAATGATGACAGCAGTGCATGGTATCAGAACTCTGGTAATGATGAAGGCAGTGCATGGTATCAGAACTCGGGTAATGATGAAGACGGTGCATGGTATCAGAACTCGGGTAATGATGACAGCAGTGCATGGTATCAGAACTCTGGTAATGATGAAGGCAGTGCATGGTATCAGAACTCGGGTAATGATGAAGACGGTGCATGGTATCAGAACTCAAAAATAGCAAAATTGTTGAGAGAAAAAATGGAGAAAAATTAGAAAAAGCGTACACAAGGCAAGCACATTGAGAAAGACGGTGTGGTTTACGCTGCTGGGACATTTTATGCGGACACTCCTTACCTAATGCTAACTTATTATTGTAGCTCTGACTGGACCTTTGATGTATTTTATCTTGTACTTGGTTGCATTTAGTGATGATGTCAAGCATGATATTTGGTTACTTTTTAATTTATGCCTCAGACATGTTCTTTTTGACATAAGGACATTATTCTCTCCTCTATAATTTTTGTCAAATATGCCACGTTTTGGCTTCATTGGCCTCCTTATAATATAATGACATTATAAAACATCATAATTTTGTTATGTTCTGAAAAAGGAGAATATTTCACCAAAAGCAGTTTTCTATCAGTAGAAAGGGTTTCATAATCTTAAAAAGGAGACTAATGTGCCCATTTTCACAAGAATGAGCTATTTTAGATGGTTTTCCTCAAAACACTCCAAAACGTCCCAATTGGAACAAAATAGAGCTTCTTTCGGTTATAAACGGGAGCATTTTTTCATTTGAAGAGTAGAAAGTGTTTCATGATGTTAAAAAGGAGACTAATGTGCCCATTTTGACAAGAATGAGCTAAAAGAGCCAATTTTTCGATGCACATTGTCCTCAATATCTTGGAGTTAATTTTTAAATCAATGCTTACAGTTAACAGAAACATCTCAATGTCATTGCACCCAACAAGAACTTCTTGTCACTATGCAAACTGTCAAATGCACATCATTAACACAACCACAGTTGTACCTGTCCTAGAAGAAAAATGTTTGCCACACCCATTTCCTGCCACTGAATGTGACAGACCCACCCACATTTGTATGGACACCAACTTTAGACAACCTATATGAAGCATCCAAAGTTAGAAGTGCAGGAGTTTAAGGATGAAAGAAGTTATAATGACCAAGAAACAAAGGGTTTTGTAAGCTAGAGAGTACCTTATAATCGACCTTTTGTTTTAACATTTCAACCATAATACTTCGGTCTTCATCAGGATGTATTCAAGCTCCTCTTATCTAGGAACTTGGTTGGAACTGAGATCTTTTTTTGAAGCTGACATCAGTCTCAATGGAGTGGAGAGGATGTGAGGCTTGATGTTATAAGGATTGCTCTCAGTCCAAGTAAGGTTGCGATTAGAGACGCATGAGTACAAATTATTGTTATAGACCTGAGGAATCTACATGGTGGAAATGGGATCACTTGGCCATCTACCTTCATTTCCATAATGCATAATAAGATAAATTGGACAAGTGGGCAGCTGTGTGCCGTGCCAAGTGGCATTGTAAGCACTTTGATTGACTTTCCAGCTTTGCCTGATGCAGACCGAAGTATTTCAGTTGAAATGTCAGCACTAAAAACAAATAGAGAATGCTTAAAGAATTGGATGTCTGAAAGTAATAAGTATAAGAAGTATTATTGGTATTGTGTACTGGAAAGTGATAACAAGAAATGGAAAATGATCATGCATAGGGCACTTCTAGCTGAGATTCCTGTTGATAGCAGGATCTGAATCCCTTCCTCACCCAGTGAATTGGAAATTCCAAAGTGATTTCCGAGTGCTTACAATACCACTTGGTAATACCCACAACTGCTCACTTGTCCATGGAAACATTGAGATCCATTGTATTGGCATTGTATTGGGAGTATTGTACTGGGAGTAAACTGTTAGGACCATACTTTTTCATGACCTAGTCTTTTGGAGACAAGCGAGCTATCCCCTACAACAATCATCCCTCACATTCTCTCCACTCCATTGAGATAGGTGTCATTATCCATTCAGTTAAAAAAAAAAATTCCTCTGTTCCATCCCAGGTCGTGATCGGGCTAGATAAGAGAAGCCTGAGTATAAATATTGTTACATACCTGAGGAATCCAGTACATCTTATGCATGATGGAAGTGGGATTACTGGACCATTTACCTCCATTTCCATCGAGGGGATTGTTCACATCCTCCCCCATATATGTTCTACTTTCAGCCACCTTGATCCTCAGGAATGCAGCCAAGATATCCATCTTGTGCTCGCACCAACTATTTAAGGCTTACAGGTTTACCTGATCAAGTTGAAGGCCTTGATTTTGTTAACATATTTTGTTTAACACTTATTTCAGCTATTTTTCCATGCCGAGCCCAGCCGATGTGGATGTGGCTAGGTGGTTCTGTAAATACATTTAAAAAAATAATAATAATAATTGTTTTACCTGGCATCAAATCATGCATTCTACATAAGGGTACTTAAAGTTGAACATACATCAGTCACCAGTACATCATTTTACAGATAGATAATTTCTCTTGGGGTGATTGAAAAACAAACACTGTTTTATAGAAATTCTGGACGAGGCCACTATCTCATCTTCCTGATGCTGGTTACAGGTTTGTAGAATAATAAATTTATTTGCGTTTATTTGAAAGGTTTTTGTCTTTCTGCCTCCCCTTCCTTCCCCCACTAACAGTTGAAAAATGAAAGTGCTGTAAGGCAAGGTACACAAGAAATTAAGGCCTTGACAATCGGAGGATAATTCAAAGTAGGGATTTATAGAACATATCTGGTACGCAAACTTCACAGTGATGGTGTTCAAAAAGTGTCATCAAGAAGATGAATGCAAGAGCCACTAAACTTGTTTGTGGCTTACATGTTCTACTTCAGTGGCCATCATGCAACCATCATGGATATACCATTCCTCAGGGACTTCAATACAAAGGCTAAGTTGTTGTCTCTAACCTGGCCGCCTAATTTATGAGACCTCATTAATCACTCATTCCAGATCCTTCTTGAAGGAGATCAGCATGTTTTCCTAGTCAAAAATAATGACACAAAGGCAACAACAGGAAACCCCCATCTAGAAGGGCCAAGAGTGTTCCCTGTCAATGTTCTAAAGTACGTGTATGACTGTCTTTCAAGATAAATGTACTTATTGTTCAGAAGTACTGTGAAGCTAGCTTGTTATAAAAATATGGGAGAACCATGGCTGGCTTACCTGCAGGTCAACTGTCACTTATCCTTCATGCTGTTCGTGCTGTCTTTGATCCACTCACAGCACGACTTAAATCTGAAATGCTGGAAATACGAAATACAAATTGGCTGAAAAATGTCATCGACTCAAACTGTCTGAACACTACTAAATCTGTTTGGTCCAAGAGAGAGAGCTATACTTGGCAACACAACTCTATACTTCTGAAATTGCTTAAAGATTTTCAAGCCATGATAAATCCCCGCACAAAATATATCTGGCTACTGGGATAGTGAAAATCCTAAGGCCACTATCACTTGGCTCTTTCAAGGATGGTTACTTCAGAATGCCTGTTTAGTTGGCAGTGAAGTGATCCTTCAGTTGGAGTTGACGGGAAAGGATGATGATATAATTACTCGATTCATTTTTCTTTTCACTGAAGTAGGAAGATGTTGCACATTGGCATGGCCAGCCTAAAGAGTAACTATGTCACATGGACCATGAAGCGGCCCAAAGGGATGGGTGCAGAAGGGGACAGCACAACTGCTAAAATTTGTATGGTATTGCACTTGAGACTATTTTATTGTCTGCAGTTGTACTGGCTACTGGTAGTGTTATTGCATCTGGAGACTGTTAAATGTTGGAAACTGTGTGTCTTTAGCGGGGAAAAAACATGCTCGACATATTATAATCCTCAAGATGATGATCAGAAGCGTAGGTGTGTTTGTGTTCTTTCTCTGGGGATGCCATTTAGACACGTTATTCCTAGTTTTGATGTAAAGTAGAAGATGCATATCTCGCAGTGATATGTGCATTAGATCACTCCAGAGATTGAACAATTTTCGAATCTTTTTTAATTCAGTTCAAGAAGGTTCATAAGGAATGTGTAATCCACCTGTCCTTCCTCGACAGCTGGAGCTCACATGACGAATTGATGATGGTACATCTTAGCATGTTCATAAATATTACTACGGAAAAGAAAGTTTTCAAGCAATTGACAATGTTAAACGAGATTTAAAGAATCGCTTTTCACAAGGCTTCTTTAGAAAGTTAGAAAACTTGTTGTTTGATTGTACTAATGGAAGGCTTTTTTTACTGCCTCAAGAATTGTGCAAACTGTTATTGAATTTGAGAACCAAATCATCATTTGTCCTATAGGCCAGGAGGATATTCTAGTGCCTGCGGTGGCCATGAAGCAATAGAATGCCAAGGTCTCTGTGACACTTGATTACATAGAGGTTGCAAAGCAAGCTTTGGATGTTGTTTCCAAATTGAAGGATAATTTTTACTTCACTAAGTGTCATTTAGACCATCACAGCAGAGAGAAATCAATGGTATGAAATGTACAATGAAGCAACATACTAACTGATAAACTGGACACCATTCCAAAATGCTTGACACTGAGTAAGATGACGAGCACCTTGCAACCGGACTTCATTGTCACAAAACACTTACCTATATCTATTCAAGAGTAGACATCTCTCTACTTCCCCACTGATGTCAATTCCAGTTGAGGTGATGATCGACAAGAAATTCAACATTGTTATATATATGGAGTTGCCAAAGTGTACTGCTGGGAGTGGCCAGCAAACAAATGACATGGAGAGAATTGTTTCTAATTTTTCTATTCTGATATTCATCTATGATTCTTTTGGTCCCCTATCAATTAAAAAAAAGATTTATTCCGCCTTGGCAAGTTTAAGCCCAATTATCAACAGCCCATGTCAATAATGGTGAAGTTTATCAGCTCAACTGATGCTACTTCAATTCCGTCTAGGAAGTATTTCCTGTACCAACCAATCAAGATCAAACAGAAATATTCAAAGGGAAGAAGTTGAAAGAATCCGTCCTTCTCAAACAGAGGTGGTTGCTGAGGTTCTAGCCTTTACATCTAGGTTAACAATATCCTGCAAGAGCAAATCAGTCCAAATAACATGTATAAACCTGTCACGAACATATTTCAGCACAATTTAACCAACCAAAGATCCCAGACGTCCTCACCTATCACTTCTACACCACCTGGTTGTGTTCTTGATTCTGACTTTTCCTATGCATCCATTGTATATACATGGCTCTGTTAAAGCCTCCTCGTTTGCAGAAATGCTGCCATACCCCACAATATCTAAATCTTGTTCAGCTTCTCCCACTTCAGTTCTTGAATCAAATGTTCATAATTTGTCAGCAACTTCACAACAATGACTAGCTAACATGCAAAAAGTCAAAGTTTTACTCTGGAATGCAAGAAGTATAAACACCACTTCCAATCACTCATCTATTCATATGCACCAAACATATTGCAAGCACAGAAACTGGTTGTCAGAGCACACTAGAAATCCTGAAATTTTTCGGAGGGACCGAGGTTCAAAAGGTGATGTCATGATTGCAGTATCCCTGCACATCTTTACTTTAGAGATCTAATCAAGTTGAACTAATAAGAGTTGAAGTATTTTCTCACCCATGTACATACATTTGTTGCACATACACACCATCATCTTCCCAATCGACAATCTCTAAGCAGGTAGAAAGCCACATTTCCACCCTCCCAGTCCTTTCAAACATCATCTTGCAGGGCGACTTCAATCATCCTGGTGCTAACTGGTCTACCTTCTCGGATTAACAAAGGAAGAGGTACAGTTTGGTGACAATATTTTTCGCTGAACTTGATGCAGTTGATCGACGTTCCCACCAACTCTAGAGGCAACATTCTAGATCTTGTCATTACCAACAGACCTGATTTAATTAGCAATATCCGTGTTGGGTCTTCAGCAATTAGGGCAACTTTGATCATTCCTTTGATACTCAACTTCAGAACTGGAAGTCAAAGAAGAACACATTAGGCATACTACTATCTGCCGCAATGTGAATCCTTACCTGATCTTTGACATTGGCTACCTGGCTAATTTTCAAGTTTACTGTTCTATCTATTTCCTTCCAATCCATCACCAAGGTGGTTACCAGGACGTCAGACACAAGCTTAAATGTACACATACCCAAAGAAAAATTTATAGATGGAAGGGCACTATGTAATGGAGAAATCTCTTTTGCAGATGATATCCTTATCCAAAGCTGAGACATAAATAGTTGAGGGGTGTTACAATAATGAGACCCAAAGAGGTTTGAGTACCTTAACCATTTCAAGGTCAGAACAACGTACCAAGTTTTATGATAAGACTCAAAACCTTTGCTTACACTTACTGAAATAGCAGATTTCTTTAACAACTTCATTAATTCTTTATTCAACAAATAGAAAGTTCACTCTTCCTTGACTCCCTGCATAGTTCCTCATCTCATCTGTCTAATCATCTCTTCATAATATGTTGTTCAAAAATCCTTGTCAAACCTGAATGACAAAAAAGGCAGTGCGATATGATGGTATAAGCTCTATTATACTTAAGCACTGCTCCAGTCCTCTGGTTAGTCCTACCAAACAAAATATGTCTACTCCTTTGATTCTGATGGAATGGTAAGTCCACAAAATATGTTCAACATTAAGGCGGGTGATGGATCACTGAGTAGGAATTACACTCTTTACTGTGTGTGCTTTCAAAGGTTTTGGAAGCTCTAGTGTTCAGAAAAGTAGCTCATTTCCTTACAATATGGCTTTGTGAAAGGTAGATCTTGTCTCTCAATTCAAGAAATTGTCTACACTACAAATTATCATAGGCAGTTAGTGTTTTTTTTTCTGGTTTAAAATTTAAAGAAATTATATTGGCCCAATCGTTGGAATGTGTTCTACATCGATAGCAGTGAGTATGAGAGCAAGCTTCTCAAAGGATTTATCACATATACTAAAGTTGTTATGGCTATATAGCAAGAAGCAAACTCACTCAGATGCTTTTCAAATGCTGAAGCCATTAAGACTTACAAACCATCTGCTGAAATGTCATCCTGAACTCCATAACAAAGACCTAGCCTACTTCGAACACAGGTGAAGCAGTTGAAGGGTGTTCAATTCAGAAACACTGGTACTGCAGCAAAAAATCTTCTTGCCGCTCTTGAAGATACATATGAGGTGGCCTACAAAGTTGCACAGCAGCAGAAGGGGCATATGATTGCTGAAAATCTGATCCTGCCATGTGAACGAGTGATGGTAGCCAAAGCATGTGGTGAAGAGCAGGCCAAGAAGCTCAGATATCAGTTTCAAACAACACAATTCGACATAGGATCGACGAGATGGCTGTGGATACACTGATGGTAGCAAAAAAACCATGCATTAAATACTTGGCCAACAAAATGCAAGCACCATTGATTTACAATGGCAACTAACTTGCTAACTAATAAATAAAACATGGTATGGGTAATGGATCGAGTGATTTGGGTAATGGTTCCAAAAAGGTTGGGAACCATTGCTAGATAAATGAACGTTATGCAACAAAGTCCAGTAATCAGTAATCTACTTGGACTTTCAAAAAAGCTTCAGCAAGCTCTGAAGCAGGGTTACTTAAAGTTGTGGCTGAATGGCACAACGGGTCCCCTCTGGGGTTGGTTTAGAGAGTACCTGTCAAACAGGCTTCAGTATGATGAAGTTGGTGGTATCGTTCTACCCATCACATCTGGTGTACCTCAAGGAAGCAACCTTGATCCCAGTTCTCTTCATCATGACATAAAGGATCTACCTGACTCAATCATATTTTCTTCCCCATACCTTTTCGCTGATGACTGCAAAATATATTTTCTCGTTAAATGACTTCCCAACTCCAATTAGACTTGGACAGTGTTTGATAAGTGAAGTCCTTGAACCTTGCTAAATGTCACATGGCGTAATGTCATGAGGTTTGATAAATGTTAAAGGGCGACAATTGGAACGGAGATTGTACTTAATACTAGTGAGATCAAGAATTACCTACTGCTCCCAGATTTGGAGTCCACATTATATTACAACTATGGAGAAGATCCAGCATACCAGGTCTACCAGGTATATCCTAAATGAAATACACTGCCAATATTACAAACTTCGCTTCCTTTCTCTAAACTTACTCCAGCTGATGTATTACCTTGAGGTACTGGTGTTGTCTGTTGTGTATCTATAAAGAGCATAAAGTCACCTCCAATCCAACTTCAAAGTCAACAAATATATATTGCATATCTCATCCTACATAAGATCAACCACTTCCTGGAAACTCAAATTGAATTCTCACTCTACAAGTGGAACTTCAGTCGAGGTGAAAGTATGGAATGCTCTCCCTCAGGTAGACATTTGTCAATCCTTTCTCTCAAAGCAACTAGCTATGTTTTTGTGGAACCATGTTTGACCCAACAAATCCATGCATCTTTCATTAGGTTCGCTATGCTCAAAGTGTCATGCTCTACAAAGGCATTTAATCTTACTTTCATGTATATGTTAGCTATGTAGCTATGGCTGTACCAGAACATGCTGTCAGACTAATCTACCTCACATACATTACATTCCTCGGGTCAAAGCTTGGCTCTAGGAATGCTTGGCAGTCACGTGCATTAATGCTTTCCCCCCGAAATGTCTCTGAAAACCCTATGCCCGACGAAGATTGCCCCTTGGCCCAATCAGCGCGCGCGATTCGTTTCCCCTGGGTGTGGGTTGGGCTGCTGTTTACTGCCAGTGGTAGCAACGAAAGCTACAGTTAGGAACACTACAGTGATGGGTTTCTGTGGCTACAGTGTTCTAGTGGTCTTGCTAGTAATTCACCATCATGGAGTAGCAGGTATGTATATTGTTAGCGAATGAATTATAGTTAGCGAATGCGGTAAGGGTAGGTAATAAGAGTTTTGTTTATCTCTTGTGATTTAATCTCTTGTGATTTACCCTTAGATACTGGTATGTGTCTATGGTAGAGTATGTGTCTATGGTAGAGTAGCCAGTACTACTATGCTCTAGTTAGTTTTCTACCTGGTTTTGCCAAGTCCTTACATACCCCCCCCCCCCCCCCCCCCCCCCCCCCTTCCCCCCTGAGTCACCCTTGGCACTCAATTCCACTCAGAAAGTTGAAATTACCTAACCACCCTCTCTCGTGTCCTAGCCATGCCTGGCCCTGCATTATGATGCACCCAGTCTCCAAACTGTCATGCAAATATTAATTATATGTATGTGTGTGTTCACTTTATTGCAAGATGTTTTCTCTAGATAACTAAATGAATTCCTCTGTAGCTCCTATTTTTAAATAAAAACTTAGAAAAGAACAGCTGCAGTCCTCTGCTTCAGCTTATACTTTGCAACCCTACTTGTGTATAGCTACATGTTTAAAAAAAACCCAAGTCTCGAGTACACCAAGTGTTCAGTTAGTTTTAGGGACTAATTAAAATTTTGTGATTCAACCCTCGTTAATTTCTGGGGGTTAGGGGTTAGGATTGTTGATACACTGTCGTGTGGTGGTGGCCATTATTAATGCAAAGGAGGTGAAAAATATCCACCGGTCAACAAGTGTCACACAATGCTAAATGCTGAGTCAACACGTGCTCTATGCTGAGTCAACACGTGTAACTTTACTGTACAATTTCTAGCCCCTGGATTATATCATGACGTGAGACTTCCATGAACTAACACAGAGTTAAGTGTTGTTTGCAAACTCGTCGAGTGTCCAATGCATTGATAATTATTGCACACTCAACTTCCATTCGCAAGCAGACAACCCACACACATATGCACATACACATGCACACACATGCCACAATGCACACACATGCACACACACACACACACAGAGACAGCTCAGGCAATTTTAAGATGGTCAGGCTAGGAAATGGTCGTGGTTTAGTCGGTTTAGTTGTGGTATGGTACACACAATTGCTGACGTAATATACTGAGCTCACTGTTGCTATTGTTCTATATTTTAAGAGTGTTAGTATTTCACACTGTGCTGTGTGGTGGCCATAACAGGCTCAACATTGTCAAGGTTACTGCAGGAAGAAATTATTAAAATACTGTTCACCCTTCATTGGCAAAAATAAATAGATTACCCATTTCCTTGATTAGAAAACACACACTCAATTCATTTCATGGGCTGCCTAACTATGCGTGCTATTCGTGGGCATGTTCTATTATTAAATACTAAAAACAACAACGGTATAGGCACGCGTACAATGGCTACACGAGATCACTGGATCTTGAATGGGTGACAATTATTGTTAGCAGTGTTCGTGCTCTAGCCATTGTCGTCGATTCAAGTTGTCTTCTTCATTCATCGCTTGCGAAGAGATCATCATGTCAATCTCTCCCACTTGTCCAGACTTTAAACAGTGAATGCTGTCATCGTGTCATCCATCTGTCGCAACTGGAATGCCGCAAATGAGTGATTCGATTCATTTCAATAGTGACAAATTGCCAAGCCTTCTCCCCCCCCCCCCCCCCCACTCCACTGTGGAAATTTCACACTTCCTGCTGGTGTGAAATCTAATCAAGCCGTATAAATGTGTGTGGTCTAATCAACACGTGCTAGGGACAGAAAAATGTGGGTGGTCTAATCAAGGCTATTTCATAGATAGTATATGTGGGTGGTCTAATCAAGGCATGTAATATTTCATTGGATAACTGTGGGTGGTCTAATCAAGGCACATGTATTTCATTGCGGATAGTAAATGTGGGTGGTCTAATCAAGGCACGCACTATTTCATTGGGGATAACTGTGGGTGGTCTAATCAAGGCACAAAGTATTTGATTGGGGATAGTAAATGTGGGTGGTCTAATCAAGGCACGTACATTGGGGATAACTGTGGGTGGTGTAATCAAGGCACAAAGTATTTGATTGGGGATAGTAAATGTGGGTGGTCTAATCAAGGCACGTACATTGGGGATAACTGTGGGTGGTCTAATCAAGGCACAAATTATTTGATTGGGGATAGTAAATGTGGGTGGTCTAATCAAGGCACGCACTATTTCATTGGGGATAACTGTGGGTGGTCTAATCAAGGCACAAAATATTTGATTGGGGATAACTGTGGGTGGTCTAATCAAGGCACAAAGTATTTGATTGGGGATAGTAAATGTGGGTGGTCTAATCAAGGCACGTACATTGAGGATAACTGTGGGTGGTCTAATCAAGGCACAAAGTATTTGATTGGGGATAGTAAATGTGGGTGGTCTAATCAAGGCACATACATTGGGGATAACTGTGGGTGGTCTAATCAAGGCATAAAGTATTTCATTGCGGATAGTAAATGTGGGTGGTCTAATCAAGGTACATGCTATTTCATTAGGAATAGTAAATGGTGTTCAGTCTAATCAAGGGCACGCTCCAATCTTTCTAATCTAGGAAATGGGTGAGTTTTGTGAGCTCCTTGTGAACAATTATTGATGAAGTTTCTGAGTCTTATCTTGTGCCATAGTGGAATGTAGATACAATTTCACTCCACAAATCACTAAATAATCCTTCACTAATTAATGCTATTTAGTAACTCTCACATAAATAGCACAAAAATGTGCATGTGCCTCTTGATGGACCACACCCACAAATTTAATAATGTACTGGAAGAGCTCTGGCCAAATCCAGACTGGCTGGACCATTGACGCCGCCCATGTTTCCTCTATGTATCATTTTGTCACTCTTGATCGCTAAATCATCAAAATTGGTGACAGACTCAACTTTTAGCCACCATCATTCGATTATGCAAGAGAAAACCACTTTCCTAAAAATATTTTCATCTCAGCATCAACGAATAGTTTGCATTGTGGTCTGTTGCCATGGCGGTACATACTAGTGTAATACTGAATTGAGATTTTGTACAGGCATTATATAATTATGTAAGAGCAACTCGTTATTATATAAAGTACACACTTAGCTAAGTGCCTGTGTTAATTCTAGCCACTTCATTAGGTATATGGAACATAAAGATGTTGAGCCTATGTGCTTGACCAATTATGGCTGTTGAATTATGAAGAACTGCTAGGCAATGTCAACACAACCAATAGCAAGTGATGTCTGTTCAGGCAGCAACACAACCAATAGCAAGTGATGTCTGTTCAGGCAGCAACACAACTAATAGCAAGTGATGTCTGTTCAGGGAGCAACACAACCAATAGCAAGTGATGTCTGTTCAGGCAGCAACACAACCAATAGCAAGTGATGTCTGTTCAGGCAGCAACACAACCAATAGCAAGTGATGTCTGTTCAGGCAGGCAGCAACACAACTAATAGCAAGTGATGTCTGTTCAGGCAGCAACACAACCAATAGCAAGTGATGTCTGTTCAGGCAGCAACACAACCAATAGCAAGTGATGTCTGTTCAGGCAGCAACACAACTAATAGCAAGTGATGTCTGTTCAGGCAGCAACACAACCAATAGCAAGTGATGTCTGTTCAGGGAGCAACACAACCAATAGCAAGTGATGTCTGTTCAGGCAGCAACACAACCAATAGCAAGTGATGTCTGTTCAGGCAGGCAGCAACACAACCAATAGCAAGTGATGTCTGTTCAGGCAGCAACACAACCAATAGCAAGTGATGTCTGTTCAGGCAGCAACACAACCAATAGCAAGTGATGTCTGTTCAGGCAGCAACACAACCAATAGCAAGTTATGTCTGTTCAGGGAGCAACACAACCAATAGCAAGTGATGTCTGTTCAGGCAGCAACACAACCAATAGCAAGTGATGTCTGTTCAGGGAGCAACACAACCAATAGCAAGTGATGTCTGTTCAGGGAGCAACACAACTAATAGCAAGTGATGTCTGTTCAGGGAGCAACACAACTAATAGCAAGTGATGTCTGTTCAGGGAGCAACACAACTAATAGCAAGTGATGTCTGTTCAGGGAGCAACACAACTAATAGCAAGTGATGTCTGTTCAGGCAGCAACACAACCAATAGCAAGTGATGTCTGTTCAGGGAGCAACACAACTAATAGCAAGTGATGTCTGTTCAGGCAGCAACACAACCAATAGCAAGTGATGTCTGTTCAGGGAGCAACACAACTAATAGCAAGTGATGTCTGTTCAGGCAGCAACACAACCAATAGCAAGTGATGTCTGTTCAGGGAGCAACACAACCAATAGCAAGTGATGTCTGTTCAGGGAGCAACACAACTAATAGCAAGTGATGTCTGTTCAGGGAGCAACACAACTAATAGCAAGTGATGTCTGTTCAGGCAGCAACACAACCAATAGCAAGTGATGTCTGTTCAGGGAGCAACACAACTAATAGCAAGTGGTGTCTGTTCAGGCAGCAACACAACCAATAGCAAGTGATGTCGCTCAAATATTGGTACTCAACAAAGAAGGTGTCATGGAGTAGGTACAAATAACTGAGCAACCGACCAATATCCCGAGTACTGAAGAGTTCACTGCAAGGTTGACAAACTACAGGGGTCAAGAGGTGGGTTGAGCTAAATCTCATTTTTACTCGCAATCTTAACATCGTCCTGGTGTGCTCGTCTAACTACCAATGTCTCATTGCATGTTTTAAAGGCAGCATTTTGAATGCAACGAGAACATGTGTCACAGGACACGCTTTGATTGTGCCACTCTCCAGCTGTGGCGTGCTACATTTCAACAATTTGCTAACTTTTAACCTCAGTAGTCAGTGGAGTGCACTCTATAGAAACGATAATCAACATTATAAGCAAACACGCACACATATAGCATGCACACACATACGCACACCACACTATGAAGACATGCTCAAGGATCATGGAATGTTTTGGCATTCATAATCTACGTGTACAGTATTCTATTTTGCATATATAATATAACCTTACCCCTCCCTCCCTCCCTCCTGTCTGTTTCTCAAGGTTTGAGGTACTCTGGACCTGGAAGTGATGCTGAGACTCACTTTGGTGGACTGAAGAAGTTCACAAGGCAAGCACAGGTGAGTGAGGAAGCAAAGCCTACACGATATTACTTTAATTCCAATTAGGAACTAATTAATCAGTTAGGAGGAAGGGGGAAGTGATTATGAAAATTGAACTTTGCATGATAATATCGTTACTCTCCTGTACTCTCCTGGAAATAATGAAGAAAGGTTAAAAGTCTGAGTCTTGCTCTTTCATTCTCTAATCTGCTGCCATGTTGATAAGTGCGATTCATGCTAAAAGGGTTCGACTCATGCTAATTAAAATAGTAATTAGTAGTCCATTAGCAAAACTCGTAGACCAATTTGCACTTGGTCTTGCTAGTCACACTTACCAGATATTTGTTACGGGTAGAGCAACAGGGTGAAAACCATTGCCATGATCGCTGCTGAAGTATACTCTAATAGTGATTCTGCCCGAACGGATATTGCTCTAGACCAATCAAATTATGTGTCGGAATTTTTTATCCTGGAAATCTTGGCAACAGACACCCGGTGTTCCCTCAGTGTCTGGCCCATGCCGGACTCCTGGAAATGCCATACGAGTCTGACGTATAGCATTAGCCATCGAAGAAGTCAACTGTTGAGCTCTGTAGACGAGTATTGCTAAGTTGCGGGCAAGGACATTCCCAGGATATCTGTGGATGTCCAAAGTTCCGAAGTGTTGCCTACTTAAAACCCTAATCCTAGCCCTAGCCCTGTTCTTAGCTCTAGTCCTAGCCCTAACCCTAATACTAGCCCTAGCCCTGTTCTTAGCTCTAGTCCTAGCCCTAATACTAGCCCTAACCCTGGTCCTAGCTCTAGTCCTAGCCCTAACCCTAACCCTAGCCCTAACCCTAGCCCTAGCTCTAGTCCTACCCCTAGCTCTAGTCCTACCCCTAGCTCTAGTACTAGCCCTAGCCCTAGACTTAGTCTACCTCCTCCACAGTATTGATGAGAACTTTTGATGTTCATAGGTCATCCCGGGGTTGCCCCTGGATTACTGCACATACATTATGCTAACTTAGCAGCACAAACACCAGAAGGAGTGCCGCAGCACTCACTTCCCTTCCAGCAGCACTCACTTCCCTTCCAGCAACAGCAGATGCAAGCAGCATGGAGCAAGACCCGATCATAGCTCATAGGCTCACAGTGGAAGTCACGCTCTGCTTGTGACCTCCGCTATTGGCTGCACAATCCGTGAATACTTCCCTGCAAGTCTTTCTGTTAGTCGCCAGACATCTACAGATACGTAATCCCTCGACAATTTCCCTGTGCATGTTGTAGTAGAGGTCGGGCAGCACCCGAGAGAACTCGTACTGCAGTGCAACCACCGGCATATCTATACACAGTCCAGTTCCCTCTCACCCACCCCTGTTTGCCGGCAGGGAAGGCTGGATATCTCATTCTTTCTCCCTTCCCTCGACAAGGCAAGCTATCACTTATTCTGTTCTTTATCTTGCAAACATCCAAGTCATCGAAGGCAGCCTCGTTTCTTGACTGACCCTCCACCATTTGCAGGGTTTTAAAGTGGGTGGAGCAATAAATAAAATAATTCCGGGCACATCAAACAACCCCCTCTCCCCCCTCCCACCCCCCCTCCCTCTAGCGGAAATCCTATATGAAGCCCCGAATTATACTCGAAAATCTGCCGTGCCTCTTTCCTTCCGCTCGTACTACGTTGCTTTTCCTACATCATTGTCCCACTCTCTGAGAAGGGAAGGAGTTGATATTTGCCTGTCACTGTATTCATGACATAAATATTTCATTGAATGTGGTCTGGTGTGAAGGTAAGCATCTTGCCCACTGTACGCGTACCCATGGTGTCGGGTCATCTGCTCCATAGACCCTTGAAATGAACACTGAGAAGAATTGAGCTTACTGAATGTACACCTGGAAGTGACACCTCATGCCTATACTTGCCAATTAACACCAATTAACTGACGTTCAGTAGTAGGTGTTGGTGTTCCATGAATGTTACCCTTGCTCGTAAGAAGATCGTGGTGAATCCTTACTCCATCTGAGTTCATACCTGCATCCATATATGCAGAGACTATTTGAACTAACAGCCATACATGTACATGTACGTATCGGTTTCTCCTTTTGAGAAGTGAGTGTGTGTGAGTGTGTGTGTGGTGTGTGTGTGTGTTTTCTTTGATCTTAGTGTCCTGCTGGTGGGAAAGTCTTGGTTAATCTTGTGCCTGTTACTATAACTATGCCGCACTCACAGGATGTTGACACTATTAGAAGCATGCTATATCCCGACTCTGACCTGCACTGTGCACAGACAACATGTTACCTGATTTGTGAAAGCAGATTTGACAGTGGGATTACAAGCAAACAGGCTAATATGTAAGTCATATTATAACAGGCAAGGACAATGTCTGAACTGGAAGTCTTGCAAGTTCTGGACTAACCAGACAAAGCCACCCCCAAGGGGCCTCTGTTTGAACCACCCTCTTGATCGGCTACCACGTAAATGCCGCATGGATCGAAGACCCTCTTTGCTTCTTTCTCTCAGTCTCATGAGCATGAGAGCTCAATGGTGGCTCCTCGACTTCAAACTTCAAATAGCCAAACTCAGCGCATGTCTCTAGTAGATTATTCAGAAACTGGTATGGCTAGCCCCACCCTCATTGTGGGAGTGTTCTCAATCTGGGCTACTAGGTGTGAGTGGTGAGTGGACAGTGGATACGTCAAGTTGCATTCGGCATAACGACAACGAAACTGTTAGCGACGGTGACCTTTGTACTGGCCCTTCCCACTTGCTGGGGTGGAGTGTTTGTAGGTCGCTACGGCAGTCATGTGACCATGGTGTGTCTCTTTTGGGGTTAGGTGCTAGAGCATGACCAATCACTGCACTCTCACTGGTTGCTGCCCACAAAGTGGCTTCACGACTTGGGAGCCATAACAGTTACAGTAGACATAAGGTTGGTCTCTTCCCAAATCACCGCCTCAGGGCACACCAGATTCCTTTCTGGGATTCTGGCTGGGATTCTGGGTGCTGCCTTTACCTGAGGCAGTGATGCAGAACCTTGAAGGTGCTCTCCACACCCTAGGTGGGTGTCCAGAGAATCCTTAAAGGTGCTGTGAACTTTCGGTCGGCCTAGGTGGGTGTCTAGAGGAACCTTGAAGGTGCTGTGCACTCTTCGGTCAGCCTAGGTGGGTGTCTAGAGGAACCTTAAAGGTGCGTGCATTCTTTGGTTGGCCTAGGCGGGTGTCCAGAGGAACCTTGAAGGTGCTGAGCACTCTTTAGTCGTCCTAGGTGGGTCCAGAGGATCCTTAAAGGTGCGTGCATTCTTCAGTCAGCCTAGGTGGGTGTCCAGAGGAACCTTGAAGGTGCTGAGCACTCTTTAGTCGTCCTAGGTGGGTCCAGAGGATCCTTAAAGGTGCGTGCATTCTTCAGTCAGCCTAGGTGGGTGTCCAGAGGAACCTTGAAGGTGCTGAGCACTCTTTAGTCGTCCTAGGTGGGTCCAGAGGCACTTTAAAGGTGTGTGCATTCTTCAGTCGGCCTAGGTGGGTGTCCAGAGGCACTTTAAAGGTGTGTGCATTCTTCAGTCGGCCTAGGTGGGTGTCCAGAGGAACTTTAAAGGTGCTGTGCCCTCTTCGGTCAGCCCTGGATGAGTGTGCTTGTGTTTCCACTCACAAGAGTCAAGAGTGCCTTCTTCATAGCTCGAGGGCCCAATCAGGTGAGCACAATTGCTATGCTAGTAGCCTAGCTACACTTGGAATTTAAATATATTTTGTTTCTCTGGCTCAGTAGCTCAGTAGTGTTGAGTCCAAGGACTGGCACATTAGCTTTTATAGAGCTAGTATGCACTTTCATATTTTAAACTCTAGTATGGCAGGCAATGATTTGTCTCCTAGTCCTTCCAAACTCGAAACTATTTCCTCCTTCCTTCCATATAGATATATAATCCTTCCATATTCTAAATATTTCCTTCTTCCTTCTTCCATATAGATATATAATCCTTCCATATTCTAAATATTTCCTCCTTTCAAGCATGTAGATATATAGCCACTCAAATTTTTGTTGTTGATGCCATTGATGGCATTTGCCGCTGTAAACCTTGCCGTTTCAGCAATAGACCAGGGCCAGATGCAGTCTCGCTAGGAAGCTGCTTGAATTAGTGCTCACTGTGCGAGTTCTAGAGTAGCTTTTTTAGTAATGGCTACCATGTGGCATTCTTTGTGTGTGTGTGTGTGTTATCATCGGAGTTGTGAAACTTGCATGACAGGTTTGTCTGCCCTATATTCTCTGTGAAATGATGTGGTGCGGTGCGGAGAAATTTTGTACCCCCTACCCCCCAAAAAGTAAAAAAAAGGTCCGAGAGTGGCAACTTGTTTTGGCTGCCCCGGGATAGTGGAGAACGTCAACAAAGAGTGGTTATTCTTCCTCTCCCCGAATGAAGACTTCAACTCTCCTAATGTGTGGAGTCTACATGCACAGTTGTGGAATGTTGACAACTAACCTCTGCGCCCCCTACTCTATGTGCCTGTAGGAGAGATGAGCATGCCAGGTCCAGGATTGGCGTGTTGTTGACAATAATGACTCGATGTTGTTGGAAGGCTGGTTTACTGTCAACAAGCCCTTCCCAGATGTGATATTGCCTACCAAGTGTGGTTTAGCTGTGGCTATAGCAAGCTGCGTGCATTTCGTGTGGTTGTCGCCAGTTATGGAACCTTTTAATAGTTTGTATTATAGATAACTTCACTTTTAAATCCGCTCATAAGAAATTATCAGTTTAAAATGATTATGTAATTTTTTTAAGCTGATAATCAGAGAAGACTTCTATGTTGCCAGGTGGCAGAGAAGTGAAGTATTGACTTCTTTATTGCCAGGTGGCAGAGAAGTGAAGTATTGACTTCTATGTTGCCTGGACAGAGAAGTGAAGTATTGACTTCTATGTTGCCAGGTGGCAGAGAAGTGAAGTATTGACTTCTATGTTGCCAGGTGACAGAGAAGTGAAGTATTGACTTCTATGTTGCCAGGTGGAAGAGAAGTGAAGTATTGACTTCTATATTGCCAGGTGACAGAGAAGTGAAGTATTGACTTCTATGTTGCCTGGACAGAGAAGTGAAGTATTGACTTCTATGTTGCCAGGTGGCAGAGAAGTGAAGTGTTGACTTCTATGTTGCCAGGTGGCAGAGTAGTGAAGTATTGACTTCTATGTTGCCTGGACAGAGAAGTGAAGTATTGACTTCTGTGTTGCCAGGTGACAGAGTAGTGAAGTATTGACTTCTATGTTGCCAGGTGGCAGAGAAGTGAAGTATTGACTTCTATATTGCCAGGTGGCAGAGTAGTGAAGTATTGACTTCTATATTGCCAGGTGGCAGAGAAGTGAAGTATTGACTTCTATGTTGCCAGGTGGCAGAGAAGTGAAGTATTGACTTCTATGTTGCCAGGTGGCAGAGAAGTGAAGTATTGACTTCTATGTTGCCTGGACAGAGAAGTGAAGTATTGACTTCTATGTTGCCAGAAAGCAGAGAAGTGAAGTATTGACTTCTATGTTGCCAGGTGGCAGAGAAGTGAAGTATTGACTTCTATGTTGCCTGGTGACAGAGAAGTGAAGTATTGACTTCTATGTTGCCAGGTGGCAGAGAAGTGAAGTATTGACTTCTATGTTGCCAGGTGGCAGAGAAGTGAAGTATTGACTTCTATATTGCCAGGTGGCAGAGTAGTGAAGTATTGACTTCTATATTGCCAGGTGGCAGAGAAGTGAAGTATTGACTTCTATGTTGCCAGGTGGCAGAGAAGTGAAGTATTGACTTCTATGTTGCCAGGTGGCAGAGAAGTGAAGTATTGACTTCTACGTTGCCAGGTGGCAGAGAAGTGAAGTATTGACTTCTATGTTGCCAGGTGGCAGAGAAGTGAAGTATTGACTTCTATGTTGCCAGGTGGCAGAGAAGTGAAGTATTGACTTCTATGTTGCCAGGTGACAGAGAAGTGAAGTATTGACTTCTATGTTGCCAGGTGGCAGAGAAGTGAAGTATTGACTTCTATGTTGCCAGGTGGCAGAGAAGTGAAGTATTGACTTCTATGTTGCCTGGACAGAGAAGTGAAGTATTGACTTCTATGTTGCCAGATGGAAGAGAAGTGAAGTATTGACTTCTATGTTGCCTGGACAGAGAAGTGAAGTATTGACTTCTATGTTGCCAGGTGACAGAGAAGTGAAGTATTGACTTCTATGTTGCCAGGTGGCAGAGAAGTGAAGTATTGACTTGTATGTTGCCAGGTGGCAGAGAAGTGAAGTATTGACTTCTATGTTGCCAGGTGGCAAAGAAGTGAAGTATTGACTTCTATGTTGCCAGGTGGCAGAGAAGTGAAGTATTGACTTCTATATTGCCAGGTGGCAGAGAAGTGAAGTATTGACTTCTATATTGCCAGGTGGCAGAGAAGTGAAGTATTGACTTCTATGTTGCCAGGTGGCAGAGAAGTGAAGTATTGACTTCTATATTGCCAGGTGGCAGAGAAGTGAAGTATTGACTTCTATGTTGCCAGGTGGCAAAGAAGTGAAGTATTGACTTCTATGTTGCCAGGTGGCAGAGAAGTGAAGTATTGACTTCTATATTGCCAGGTGGCAGAGAAGTGAAGTATTGACTTCTACGTTGCCAGGTGGCAGAGAAGTGAAGTATTGACTTCTATGTTGCCTGGACAGAGAAGTGAAGTATTGACTTCTATGTTGCCAGGTGACAGAGAAGTGAAGTATTGACTTCTATGTTGCCAGGTGGCAGAGAAGTGAAGTATTGACTTCTATGTTGCCTGGACAGAGAAGTGAAGTATTGACTTCTATGTTGCCAGATGGAAGAGAAGTGAAGTATTGACTTCTATGTTGCCTGGACAGAGAAGTGAAGTATTGACTTCTATGTTGCCAGGTGACAGAGAAGTGAAGTATTGACTTCTATGTTGCCAGGTGGCAGAGAAGTGAAGTATTGACTTGTATGTTGCCAGGTGGCAGAGAAGTGAAGTATTGACTTCTATGTTGCCAGGTGGCAAAGAAGTGAAGTATTGACTTCTATGTTGCCAGGTGGCAGAGAAGTGAAGTATTGACTTCTATATTGCCAGGTGGCAGAGAAGTGAAGTATTGACTTCTATATTGCCAGGTGGCAGAGAAGTGAAGTATTGACTTCTATGTTGCCAGGTGGCAGAGAAGTGAAGTATTGACTTCTATGTTGCCTGGTGACAGAGAAGTGAAGTATTGACTTCTATGTTGCCAGGTGGCAGAGAAGTGAAGTATTGACTTCTATGTTGCCAGGTGGCAGAGAAGTGAAGTATTGACTTCTATATTGCCAGGTGGCAGAGTAGTGAAGTATTGACTTCTATATTGCCAGGTGGCAGAGAAGTGAAGTATTGACTTCTATGTTGCCAGGTGGCAGAGAAGTGAAGTATTGACTTCTATGTTGCCAGGTGGCAGAGAAGTGAAGTATTGACTTCTACGTTGCCAGGTGGCAGAGAAGTGAAGTATTGACTTCTATGTTGCCAGGTGACAGAGAAGTGAAGTATTGACTTCTATGTTGCCAGGTGGCAGAGAAGTGAAGTATTGACTTCTATGTTGCCTGGACAGAGAAGTGAAGTATTGACTTCTATGTTGCCAGATGGAAGAGAAGTGAAGTATTGACTTCTATGTTGCCTGGACAGAGAAGTGAAGTATTGACTTCTATGTTGCCAGGTGACAGAGAAGTGAAGTATTGACTTCTATGTTGCCAGGTGGCAGAGAAGTGAAGTATTGACTTGTATGTTGCCAGGTGGCAGAGAAGTGAAGTATTGACTTCTATGTTGCCAGGTGGCAAAGAAGTGAAGTATTGACTTCTATGTTGCCAGGTGGCAGAGAAGTGAAGTATTGACTTCTATATTGCCAGGTGGCAGAGAAGTGAAGTATTGACTTCTATATTGCCAGGTGGCAGAGAAGTGAAGTATTGACTTCTATGTTGCCAGGTGGCAGAGAAGTGAAGTATTGACTTCTATATTGCCAGGTGGCAGAGAAGTGAAGTATTGACTTCTATGTTGCCAGGTGGCAAAGAAGTGAAGTATTGACTTCTATGTTGCCAGGTGGCAGAGAAGTGAAGTATTGACTTCTATATTGCCAGGTGGCAGAGAAGTGAAGTATTGACTTGTATGTTGCCAGATGGAAGAGAAGTGAAGTATTGACTTCTATGTTGCCAGGTGACAGAGAAGTGAAGTATTGACTTCTATGTTGCCAGGTGGCAGAGAAGTGAAGTATTGACTTCTATGTTGCCAGGTGGCAGAGAAGTGAAGTATTGACTTCTATGTTGCCAGGTGGCAGAGAAGTGAAGTATTGACTTCTATGTTGCCTGGACAGAGAAGTGAAGTATTGACTTCTATAGGCATCAATCTAATTTGAAAACTAGCTTTGTGCTGGTGTGCGTCAGTTAGAACACCAAGACACTTGTAGTTCTCTATTTGTGTGTCTTTTGGGTTGGGTCATCATGCTATGTCAAGACATTTGGAGGGAACATTTGTCTTGTGCTAACCGGTTGGCAACAGGAAAGGGTGTCCGATGAAATGGTGTTGGATGAGGGCCATGTATGCTTTGCTGACGTCATCATCCACTTGCATCACTCCAAGCTGTAGTATTTGCACACAATACACAATATGGCATTGTTGTCGGTGGTGCTTTGTACCTTGGGATTTGTGTGCTAATGGTCACTTTAAAAAAAAATTGATTTCTTCCCTCAGTGTTGAGCAAGCCCTCAGTGTTCCTCAGTGTTGGGAAAGCCCTCAGTGTTGGGCAAGCCCTCAGTGTTGGGCAAGCCCTCAGTGTTGGGCAAGCCCTCAGTGTTGGGCAAGCCCTCAGTGTTGGGCAAGCCCTCAGTGTTGGGCAAGCCCTCAGTGTTGGGCAAGCCCTCAGTGTTGGGCAAGCACTCAGTGTTGAGTAATCCCTCAGTGTTGGGCAAGCCCTCAGTGTTGGGAAAGCCCTCAGTGTTGGGCAAGCCCTCAGTGTTGTGTGCCCTCAGTGTTGGGCAAGCCCTCAGTGTTGGGCAAGCCCTCAGTGTTGGGCAAGCCCTCAGTGTTGGGTAATCCCTCAGTGTTGGGCAAGTCCTCAGTGTTGGGGAAGCCCTCAGTGTTGGGCAAGCCCTCAGTGTTGGGCAAGCCCTCAGTGTTGGGTAAGCCCTCAGTGTTGGGCAAGCCCTCAGTGTTGGGCAAGCCCAGATACAACATTTAATTGCTGTAATTATATGATGCTACATTTAATTGCTACATTTAATTGCTGCTGTGAATGAGTCAAGGCCTACTAGTCCCACTGTAAGGGCATATTTCACCCTCAGATGGCCACCATAGCTAATGCCTCACAGTTGTGGGGACGCTCCTACTGGTTGCAGAAATTAACAAAAATACAAACACACACACACGTACACAGACGCACACACATACACATGAATACATGCATACACGTACATACATATACACACACACAACACATGAATACATGCATATACACACACACAACACACACTCAGACACATACTCACACAGACACAGACCCTCACACACACATAAGTTAAATATTATTATTATAATTTTTGCATTTTTTTGCAATTGCATGTTCCATTTTCACAAATCATGTCACAAATCACATGTGTGAGTGTGTGTGTGTGAGTGAGTGTCCATGTGTGTGCATGAGTATGTGTGCGTGAGTCTGTGTCTTTTAACAACAGTGCTTGTTGTGTGTTACATGAGTGTGTTGTGTACGTGAGTGTGTTGTGTGTGAGTGTGTCTGTATACAGCAGTGCTTGTGGTGTGTTATGTGAGTGTCTTGTGTGTGTGAGAGTGTGTGTCTGTATACAGCAGTGCTTGTGGTGTGTTATGTGAGTGTGTGTGTGTTTGTTTGAGTGTGTCTCCGTATACAGCAGTGCTTGTAGTGAAGGACGAGAGATACACTACAAGTTAGAAGTGATTCCCCTTGAGACAAGGTCAGGAGGACAGACAACCCCTCCCAGAGAGGGTCCGGGTCAGTCATACTGTTGCCTGCCTTACCTTTCACTACAACTTCCTGCAATAAAAGCCCCTGGAACAGAAACTCTGTGCGTACACACTGCTGTGTACTACTTACAAACAGTGAATGGAAAGCGAAGCTACTGGAGGAATGTGATAAGAATGATAACATGTATATACATTCTATTTCTGTCGTGAATGCATGAGTAGCCTGGCTGTGTATACTGTTCGAGGTGCATACTATTCGAGAGCGTGCTCTACTAACAGGCATGCATGCATTGCATAGATCACCGGATCTCGAATGGGTGACAAATATTGTTAGTAGTGTTCGTGCTCTAGCCATTGTCCTTTAGTCAAGTTCATCTTCTTCATTCGTCGGCTTGTTCGCTTGCGAAGGGATCTCCCACTTTTTTTCTCCGTCTCACTGCAATGTTTCCTGCAACACATTCTGCTACTTGCCCGGGCTTTAAACTGTGATTGCTGTCATGATGTGATCCATCTGTCTCCACCGACATGCCGCAACCTCTTAATGATTTTTCAGTGGTGACAGATTGCTAAGCCTTCTTCACCCAATCCAGACAGAGCATTTTCTCTGGAGCCTTCACGTGTACTTCCTGCTGGAGTGCGGTCTAATCGAGGGCATTTTCTAATCATGGGCTCGGGAAAGCACTGTATCTAGGCTAAGGGCTAGGGTTATGGTTGATGCAATGGTAAGGACAATAGCCAGGGCTAGGGTTCTGGCATTTGGCCAAGGGTTAAGGTAATGGCTAGGGTTAGGGTAGTGGCTGGGGTAGGGCCAGGCCTATGGCTAGGCTCAGGGCTGTGGCTAGAGCCAGCTTTATCTCTAGGGCCAGGACTATATGGCAAGGGCTATGGTAGGGCCAGGGTATCTTTATGGCTAGGGTCAGGGTTATGGCTAGGCTCAGGGCTATGGCTAGGGCCAGTTCTATCTAGGGCCAGGGCTATAAGGTCACGCTATGGCTAGGGCCAGGGCTATAATAGGGTCAGGGCTGGCTAAGGTCAGGGGGTTATGGCTAGGGTCAGGGTTATGGCTAGGGTCAGGGTTATGGCTAGGGTCAGGGTTATGGCTAGGGTCAGGGTTATGGCTAGGGTCAGGGTTATGGCTAGGGTCAGGTATAGCTAAGGTCAGGGTTATGGCTAGGGTCAGGGTTATGGCTAGGGTCAGGGTTATGGCTAGGGTCAGGTATAGCTATGGTCAGGGGGTTATGGCTAGGGTCAGGGTTATGGTCAGGGTTATGGCTAGGGTCAGGGTTATGGCTAGGGTCAGGTATAGCTAAGGTCAGGGTTATGGCTAGGGTCAGGGTTATGGCTAGGGTCAGGGTTATGGCTAGGGTCAGGGTTATGGCTAGGGTCAGGGTTATGGCTAGGGTCAGGTATAGCTAAGGTCAGGGTTATGGCTAGGGTCAGGGTTATGGCTAGGGTCAGGTATAGCTAAGGTCAGGGTTATGGCTAGGGTCAGGGTTATGGCTAGGGTCAGGGTTATGGCTAGGGTCAGGTATAGCTAAGGTCAGGGTTATGGCTAGGGTCAGGGTTATGGCTAGGGTCAGGGTTATGGCTAGGATCAGGGTTATGGCTAGGGTCAGGTATAGCTAGGGTCAGGGTTATGGCTAGGGTCAGCGTTATGGCTAGGGTCAGGTATAGCTAAGGTCAGGGTTATGGCTAGGGTCAGCGTTATGGCTAGGGTCAGGGTTATGGCTAGGGTCAGGGTTATGACTAGGGTCAGGGTTATGGCTAGGGCCAGGTATAGCTAAGGTCAGGGCTGTGACTAGGGTCAGGGCTATGTATGGCTAGGGTCAGGGTTATGGCTAGGGCCAGGTATAGCTAAGGTCAGGGCTGTGACTAGGGTCAGGACTATGTATGGCTAGGGTCAGGGTTATGACTAGGGTCAGGGTTATGGCTAGGGCCAGGTATAGCTAAGGTCAGGGCTGTGACTAGGGTCAGGGCTATGTATGGCTAGGGTCAGGGTTATGACTAGGGTCAGGGTTATGGCTAGGGCCAGGTCAGGGCTGTGTCTAGCAGATATGTATTGGTTATGTATTACGTAGGTAGTTACCTCTCTCAGGTGATTGTACCGATTGATGGACTTTATGTATGTAGGTGTTATCTTGAAGGTTGCTGTCTTGTTTTAGTCTTGTCATATTTCCATATGAATAGAACCATTGAGAAAGATTGACTTTGTTTAGCTAGAGGCACTAACAATGCAACCTGACCACCGGCCACTGGAGAATGACCTTGAGAAATGGAGCACATTGGAAGAGAAGACTCTGTCTGGTTTACTTCATGAACATACATGGCAATACTTGACATTAACTCTCCACTATCTCAAACTCCCATCCCGTCTAGTAGCAATTACAGGTCATTTACACTAGGATGTTGCCCTTCCTCCTTACTCCCCATGCCATAATAAACACAAGAGGAGGGTGGGGCACAACATGGTGCTAATCTGCTGTGCGTGTATCTGTAGTATCGCGTCATTGCTGGCCACAATATTGGTGTCCACTCTAACATGCTGTGCATGTATCTGTAGTATCGTGTCATTGCTGGCCACAATATTGGTGTCCACTCCAACATGCTGTGCGTGTATCTGTAGTATCGCATCATTGCTGGCCACAATATTGGCGTCCACTCCAACATGCTGTGTGTGTATCTGTAGTATTGTGTCATTGCTGGCCACAATATTGGTGTCGACTCGGTTCTCGGTTCAGTGCCCAAAGCTATGAATTCCACCTATAGATTTAATAAGGTCATTCCGATATTCCCAAACCAAGTGCTCTCTCCAGCAATGGCAATGGGCAGTGAAGATGACAGCCACTACTCCAGTGGCAAGCAGTTTTCCTGCATCTTGTGAACCTGCTCTATGATCGCAGCCCAGTAGCATTGAACTCCGACCTGTCTGGCCATTTATACAGGTCATGTATGGTTGTAGACTGACTGACTAGCTGCCTGTGTTAATTACCTGCTATGTGTTACACATTATGATGTCGCTGTCCTAGCATTAGGTCATCCTGATGACATCATGTACATCAACACTGGATTTAGCCTTTGGCTAGGGCCAGGGCAGTGGCTAAGTTTAGGGCCAGGGAAGTTGTTAGGGTTAGGGCCAGGGCAGTGATTAGGGTTAGGGGTCAGGGGTCAGGTAGTGGCTAGGGTTAGGGCCAGGGCAGTGATTAGGGTTAGGGTCAGGCAGTGGCTAGGGTTAGGGTCAGGCAGTGGTTAGGGTCAGGCAGTGGCTAGGGTTAGGGTCAGACAGTGGCTAGGGTTAGGGTCAGACAGTGGCTAGGGTTAGGGTCAGGCAGTGGCTAGGGTTAGGGTCAGGCAGTGGCTAGGGTTAGGGTCAGGCAGTGGCTAGGGTTAGGGTCAGGCAGTGGCTAGGATTAGGGCCAGGCAGTGGCTAGGGTTAGGGTCAGGCAGTGGCTAGGATTAGGGCCAGGCAGTGGCTAGGCTAGGGTCAGGCAGTGGCTAGGGTTAGGGTCAGGCAGTGGCTAGGGTTAGGGTCAGACAGTGGCTAGGATTAGGGCCAGGCAGTGGCTAGGGTTAGGGTCAGACAGTGGCTAGGATTAGGGCCAGGCAGTGGCTAGGGTTAGGGTCAGGCAGTGGCTAGGGTTAGGGTCAGACAGTGGCTAGGGTTAGGGTCAGGCAGTGGCTAGGGTTAGGGTCAGGCAGTGGCTAGGGTCAGGGTCAGGCAGTGGCTAGGGTTAGGGTCAGGCAGTGGCTAGGATTAGGGCCAGGGTTAGGGTCAGGCAGTGGCTAGGGTTAGGGTCAGACAGTGGCTAGGATTAGGGCCAGGCAGTGGCTAGGGTTAGGGTCAGACAGTGGCTAGGATTAGGGCCAGGCAGTGGCTAGGGTTAGGGTCAGGCAGTGGCTAGGGTCAGGGTCAGGCAGTGGCTAGGGTTAGGGTCAAGCAGTAGGTAGGGTTAGGACGATGTTTATGCTAGGATTTGGCAGTGGCTAGGGTTAGGGCAGTGGCTAAGGTTAGGGCAGTGGCTAAGGTTAGGGCAGTGGCTAGGGTTAGGGCAGTGGCTAGGGTTAGGGCAATGGCTAGGGTTAGGGCAATGGCTAGGGTTAGAACTATAAGGTGATAATGGCTATAATAGCATCATTCTTATTATGTAATACGAGAATGACTCACTCCCTCTCTCACTCCCTCCCTCTCTCGCTCCCTCTCTCACTCCCTCTAGACCTCGCCCACCATAGCCAAGAACACGACACAGGACTACCACACCTACTACAGGTCCAGCTTCTACAATCCACGATCAACGGAGGCCTCCCAGCTATGGTTTGATGTGCAGGCTCAAACAGGCATAGAAGTCATCCCTGAGACTGGCATATCTGATAGATTCAGAGCCTTCCATGTAAGTCTGTTGAAGAAACGAGTGTGTAATAATATAATAATATAATAGTAATAATAATAATAATAATAATAACAACAACAACAACAACAACAATAATAGTCCGATGAAGTTAAAAAATGTAACACGTCATTATTAGGTTTCTAAGCACTTGGTGTAGACCTTTATTATACACAGTATGTTTTTATGAACCCTCCATATGTCTTGAATTAGAACACAACAACTATACTGTACTTATCACTCATTCACACTGCTTTGATTGGGTGACCTTGATAATTTGTATAATAGCCTCCAACTGTAGTTTCCATGTGTTCTATTAAGGTTGTAGCAACCTTGTCCAATACTAAAGGCTTGGTTCATGGTGTGATGCCTGCCGAGAGTATCATTGTATTGTGCATGGTTCATGGTGTGATGCCTGCCGAGGGTATCATTGTATTGTGCATGGTTCATGGTGTGACGCCTGCCGAGGGTATCGTTGTATTGTGCATGGTTCATGTGTGACACCTGCCGAGGGTATCGTTGTATTGTGTATGGATCGTTGTATTGTGCGCATGGTTCATGGTGTGATGCCTGCCGAGGGTATTGTTGTATTGTGCATGGTTCATGGTGTGATGCCTGCCGAGGGTATCGTTGTATTGTGCATGGTTCATGGTGGACACCCACCGAGGGTATCGTTGTATTGTGCATGGTTCATGGTGTGACGCCTGCCGAGGGTATCATTGTATTGTGCATGGTTCATGGTGTGATACCTGCCGAGGGTATCGTTGTATTGTGCATGGTTCATGGTGTGACGCCTGCCGAGGGTATCGTTGTATTGTGCATGGTTCATGTGTGACACCTGCCGAGGGTATCGTTGTATTGTGTATGGATCGTTGTATTGTGCGCATGGTTCATGGTGTGATGCCTGCCGAGGGTATCGTTGTATTGTGCATGGTTCATGGTGTGACGCCTGCCGAGGGTATCATTGTATTGTGTATGGATCGTTGTATTGTGCGCATGGTTCATGGTGTGATGCCTGCCGAGGGTATCGTTGTATTGTGCATGGTTCATGGTGTGACGCCTGCCGAGGGTATCATTGTATTGTGTATGGATCGTTGTATTGTGCGCATGGTTCATGGTGTGATGCCTGCCGAGGGTATCGTTGTATTGTGCATGGTTCATGGTGTGACGCCTGCCGAGGGTATCATTGTATTGTGCATGGTTCATGGTGTGATACCTGCCGAGGGTATCGTTGTATTGTGCATGGTTCATGGTGTGACACCTGCCGAGGGTATCGTTGTATTGTGCATGGTTCATGGTGTGACACCTGCCGAGAGTATCATTGTATTGTGCATGGTTCATGGTGTGACACCTGCCGAGGTGATGTTTAACATTACGGAAGCAATCTTGATCTTCATCCTACAGTCCACCATCAATGGACATCAGTGCCTGCAGATCAGCTGTAGTATATATTCTGGTGGCTGTGGCTGGGAAGTATTCTGCTATGACTATGTAAATTGCTAATATAGACTTCACCGTCTAGCAAGTTTCCGCTACTTAACAAGTTTCACAGTGTTAGAAGCGTTTATCACAACTTATCAGACTACTGGCTCTCCAAGTGTTGCAGTCAGGCCTGTTGCAGAGCCACTAGCTGGCTACATCAGCTAGGAGACTACCAGCTAGTAACACTTGCAACGTGACTTACCACCTGTATCCAGGCATTGTCCTTCACCGTGTATGCTTTAGCAGATACCTGCCACAAGCAGGAGGTCTTCACAGCTCCAATGAGCTTGTTCTCATCCACAAATGCCATAATCTTTACTCGACGCTGAAAAGCTGATGCTGCAGTTCATCATATTCCAAATTCTAGCACTTTGATTGGTCAGACACTCAACGCTCAACACTCAATCCTTTCCATCATATAGTGTCATCAATTCATTGCCTGTTCACAATATGATGCTATGATGCAACAGGATGGTATGATACGATGTGATAGGATGGTATGATACGATGAAATAGGATGGCATGATATGATGCAATAGGATGACATGATATGATGCGATAGGATGACATGATACGATGCAATGGATGACATGATACGATGCAATAGGATGACATGATATGATGTGATAGGATGGTATGATACGATGTGATAGGATGGTATGATACGATGCAATAGGATGACATGATATGATGCAATAGGATGACATGATACGATGTGATATGATGACGTGATAGGATGGTATGATATGATGTGATAGGATGGCATGATATGATGAAATAGGATGACATGATATGATGTAATAGGATGACATGATACGATGTGATAGGATGATGTGATAGGATGGCATGATATGATGTGATAGGATGACATGATACGATGTGATAGGATGGTTTGATATGATGAAATAGGATGACATGATATGATGCAATAGGATGACATGATATGATGTGATAGGATGACATGATACGATGCAATAGGATGACATGATACGATGCAATAGGATGACATGATATGATGTGATAGGATGGTATGATACGATGTGATAGGATGGTATGATACGATGCAATAGGATGACATGATATGATGCAATAGGATGACATGATACGATGTGATAGGATGACGTGATAGGATGGCATGATGTGATAGGATGGTATGATACGATGCAATAGGATGGCATGATATGATGCAATAGGATGACATGATATGATGCGATAGGATGGCATGATACGATGCAATGGATGACATGATATGATGTAATAGGATGACATGATACGATGTGATAGGATGATGAAATAGGATGACATGATATGATGCAATAGGATGACATGATGTGATAGGATGACATGATACGATGCAATAGGATGACATGATACGATGCAATAGGATGACATGATATGAGGTGATAGGATGGTATGATAGGATGTGATAGGATGGTATGATATGATGCAATAGGATGACATGATATGATGCAATAGGATGACACGATACGATGTGATAGGATGACGTGATAGGATGGCATGATAGGATGGTATGATACGATGCAATAGGATGGCATGATATGATGCAATAGGATGACATGATATGATGCGATAGGATGACATGATACGATGCAATGGATGACATGATATGATGCAATAGGATGACATGATATGATGTGATAGGATGACATGATACGATGCAATAGGATGACATGATATGATGTGATAGGATGATATGATATGATGTAATAGGATGATGAAATAGGATGACATGATATGATGCAATAGGATGACATGATATGATGTGATAGGATGACATGATACGATGCAATAGGATGACATGATATGATGTGATAGGATGATATGATATGATGTGATGGTATGGTATGATACGATGTATGAGCTGGCCTTAACATGATGCAAGTGTTTTTTTGGTTGTTCCTTCCCTTTCCTCTCCTTTATCCCACCCCCCACCCCATATTTGGCATTTTTGTTCAGTGCGTAAACTCAAACACATAAGAATAATATAGAGCACACCTAATATATATAGAAATAATCACCCAACTGTCAGTTGATATAGTCGATACAACAACTTTCTCGATACTCAACTTAAATTTTCATAATGAACTCTCAGTTGACATAATAACATTACAATAACTTTCTCAATGATCAGGTTGAAATAATATTCTCTCCACGTTTCGACTAGACGCTCCAGCCTTCATCAGGAGTAATGAGATGCTTATCGAGAACTATAGCTTGGTGGAGGCTCACCTGGTTATGGTCACACAAGGCAATCAAACGATTGTAGTAGACCAACTTGGTCGAAGCAAAAAGTGTACGCACGTATAACACCAACATTTAGAGGAGCCTTTACTATTTAATATCATGTACATCAAATATAATATATACAGATTTTAATTTAAAACGTGTTCATTATTGAAATAGGTAAGGGTCATCAAAGTACATGTTGGTTTGGTAAACCTTATCTTTTTGACAAACATGTTTTTTCCTCTTCCTTCTTCACTTCCACCCTTCCTACGTATTTTTTGTTGCTGTTGTATTCCGTTCTGAGACCTTCACTGCAGAAGTTGCAAAGTCGACAACTGCTCTTGTCTTCTGTAACTCCAATATGATTGTCATCTCCTTATAACGTTTAGGAAAAAAATTTCTTGCACTCTGCACAGAACAGTATTGATCATATTTGGTTCTTGTTGGCTCTATTGCTATTCGAGTCCAGGCCCCCTCCAAGGGCTTGGAAAAAGTTGCACAAGAGAACTCCAGAACTAGCTGAACATAGCTGGCGTTATTCCACCCCATGTTTACTGCTGGATAATACGCGCACATAGTTATACACACCATGTAAGTATTGGATAGAGATGGGAGGTGTGGTGTAGTCGGGTGATATTTATACACACCATACATGTAAGTATTGGATAGAGATGGGAGGTGTCATGTAGTCAGGTGATATTTATACACACCATGTAAGTATTGGATAGAGATGGGAGGTGTGGTGTAGTCAGGTGATATTTATACACACCATGTAAGTATTGGATAGAGATGGGAGGTGTGATGTAGTCATGTTATATTTATACACACCATGTAAGTATTGGATAGAGATGGGAGGTGTGGTGTAGTCAGGTGATATTTATACACACCATGTAAGTATTGGATAGAGATGGGAGGTGTCATGTAGTCAGTTTTTGATTTTCTTATGCTGTAAACATTTTCTGATTAACAGTGCTAAGACCCTGGTGGCACATCGGATATGATGCTCTCTCATCCTTCCCATATCAGTCGTGTTAATAAATACAATTCTATCGCCGTGAAACCAATCCGTGGGAACCCATCAAATTTGAGATGACATGTGATTCAGACACATGGACGCTTTAGAAGCAGCTATTGTGTCTGTATGGCGATCTTCGAAGGCTCTACATTCCATTCCTCTGCTTCTGTAGCTGGTGATCCAGTGACTGGGCAAGCCCTTGTTCTGCAGCTACCCTGGCAATAACCAGCAAACTCAGCAACCTCATGGCAGGTATTCTGTTGGTCAGCAGCTTCACGCACTCTAGCAGTGACTGCGTTGGGCAATGACTCAGCAACCTCATGGGAGGTATTCTGTTGGTCAGCAGCTTCACACACTCTAGCAGTGACTGCGTTGAGCAATGACTCAGCAATCTCATGGGAGGTATTCTGTTGGTCAGCAGCTTCACACACTCTAGCTGTGACTGCGTTGAGCAATGACTCAGCAACCTCATGGGAGGTATTCTGTTGGTCAGCAGCTTCACGTACTCTAGCAGTGACTGCGTTGGGCAATGACTCAGCAACCTCATGTGAGGTATTCTGTTGGTCAGCAGCTTCACGCACTCTAGCAGTGACTGCGTTGGGCAATGACTCGGCAACCTCATGGGAGGTATTCTGTTGGTCAGCAGCTTCACGCACTCTAGCAGTGACTGCGTTGAGCAATGACTCAGCAACCTCATGGGAGGTATTCTGTTGGTCAGCAGCTTCACGCACTCTAGCAGCGACTGCGTTGGGCAATGACTCGGCAACCTCATGGGAGGTATTCTGTTGGTCAGCAGCTTCACGCACTCTAGCTGTGACTGCGTTGAGCAATGACTCAGCAACCTCATGGGAGGTATTCTGTTGGTCAGCAGCTTCACGTACTCTAGCAGTGACTGCGTTGGGCAATGACTCAGCAACCTCATGGGAGGTATTCTGTTGGTCAGCAGCTTCACGCACTCTAGCAGTGACTGCGTTGGGCAATGACTCAGCAACCTCATGGGAGGTATTCTGTTGGTCAGCAGCTTCACACACTCTAGCAGTGATGCGTTGAGCAATGACTCAGCAATCTCATGGGAGGTATTCTGTTGGTCAGCAGCTTCACACACTCTAGCTGTGACTGCGTTGAGCAATGACTCAGCAACCTCATGGGAGGTATTCTGTTGGTCAGCAGCTTCACGTACTCTAGCAGTGACTGCGTTGGGCAATGACTCAGCAACCTCATGTGAGGTATTCTGTTGGTCAGCAGCTTCACGCACTCTAGCAGTGACTGCGTTGGGCAATGACTCGGCAACCTCATGGGAGGTATTCTGTTGGTCAGCAGCTTCACGCACTCTAGCAGTGACTGCGTTGAGCAATGACTCAGCAACCTCATGGGAGGTATTCTGTTGGTCAGCAGCTTCACGCACTCTAGCAGCGACTGCGTTGGGCAATGACTCGGCAACCTCATGGGAGGTATTCTGTTGGTCAGCAGCTTCACGCACTCTAGCTGTGACTGCGTTGAGCAATGACTCAGCAACCTCATGGGAGGTATTCTGTTGGTCAGCAGCTTCACGTACTCTAGCAGTGACTGCGTTGGGCAATGACTCAGCAACCTCATGGGAGGTATTCTGTTGGTCAGCAGCTTCACGCACTCTAGCAGTGACTGCGTTGGGCAATGACTCAGCAACCTCATGGGAGGTATTCTGTTGGTCAGCAGCTTCACACACTCTAGCAGTGATGCGTTGAGCAATGACTCAGCAACCTCATGGGAGGTATTCTGTTGGTCAGCAGCTTCACGCACTCTAGCAGTGAATGCGTTGAGCAATGACTCAGCAACCTCATGGGAGGTATTCTGTTGGTCAGCAGCTTCACGCACTCTAGCAGTGACTGCGTTGGGCAATGACTCAGCAACCTCATGGGAGGTATTCTGTTGGTCAGCAGCTTCACGCACTCTAGCAGTGACAGCGTTGAGCAATGACTCAGCAATCTCATGGGAGGTATTCTGTTGGTCAGCAGCTTCACGCACTCTAGCAGTGACTGCGTTGGGCAATGACTCAGCAACCTCATGGGAGGTATTCTGTTGGTCAGCAGCTTCACACACTCTAGCAGTGACTGCGTTGGGCAATGACTCAGCAATCTCATGGGAGGTATTCTGTTGGTCAGCAGCTTCACGCACTCTAGCAGTGACTGCGTTGGGCAATGACTCAGCAACCTCATGGGAGGTATTCTGTTGGTCAGCAGCTTCACACACTCTAGCAGTGACTGCGTTGGGCAATGACTCAGCAATCTCATGGGAGGTATTCTGTTGGTCAGCAGCTTCATGCACTCTAGCAGTGACTGCGTTGAGCAATGACTCAGCAACCTCATGGGAGGTATTCTGTTGGTCAGCAGCTTCACGCACTCTAGCAGTGACTGCGTTGGGCAATGACAAAAGAGAACTTACTCAACGTTAAGATGCTGTGGACGTAGTTGGACGTAGTTGGACGTAGTTGGACATAGTTGGACGTAATTTGACGAAGTTGGACGTAGTTGGACAGCTGTAGAGAAAGAGGGCAGTCTTGAAGGAAATGTGAATATGAGTGACTGGTTGGTTTGGCCTGCAATGTCTCTTCTTGACAGTATTTGCGGACAGTATTTGCGTAAGTAGGCTACGTAATAAGGGAGTGGCAGATCTGCCTTTCCTAGGAGCACCCACTGGTTCTGTTTCATGATTGATAGAGTGCCCCACTGGAACGAATTTCTCCATTAATGGAAGATATTTTGAGCAGATGGAACCATGCTTGGGACAAGACATTCGCAAGACTCATCTCTATTTATGGGTAGCTAGCGTGTTGTTGAACTCCATCCTAACAAAGCTGGACATGATGTTGGTATCCGTCCAGGCCATTAATGGGGCTGAACAATGTCTCGAGCTAACCGGATATGTAAGAGGTAAGAACATAACTGGGATGCGAAACGTGTTCCCAGGCAAGCCGACTTCTCACGAGTCACCTCAAGTGCAATAGCCCATCATAGCTTATTTGGGCTTGTCTAGAAAGATGGGTGTTTTAAAGACTATTGTCAACAATGATCTGGTTTTGTGCCTCATCTAAAGTGCAGCATGTACGAAGCAGCTCAATAATGAACAAGGTGACTGTATTTATAGCTGTTCCTGCGGTGCGATTGGGCGTCTAATAAGATTTAATTTTCCCCCCCTTGATGACCAGTTGGCACCATATGGCGTTTTATTTGGTCAACTGTTTACTATAAATATATATGAAAGAGATATGTGTGTTCGTATAGAGTAAGAGAGTGCTTGCATTGGATTGCCGTGGTAGACAAAAGGTATATGTGTAAAGGCGGGTTCACAATATGACGCTCGCCCATCGTAATGTATCGTCCTATCGTATCGTATCGTTCTATCGTATCGTATTGTTTCTGGTTCACAATATAGCGTTCGACTGGCAAGTTTTGACAAGTTGCTCACGTGATTATTATTATAATTATAATTATTATTATTATGATGATAGTAGTTGTTGACCGATCGCGAAGACGCGTTTCTTCCTCTAGTAGCTCTAGCTGTGACAGTTCTTCTTCTAGTAGCGAAGACGATTTGACCATGGTAGCTAAATTGCTAGCTGCGATAGTTCCTAGAGTTCATAGTAGCTCTAGCTGTGACAGTTCTTCTTCTTCTCGAAGACGATTTGACCATGGTAGCTAAATTGCATCATCCTAAGGTAACTATCTGATCTTGCTTCCATAACCACTTGAATCCAAGCATTTTCCTTCGGCCTCACTCCTTGTATATCGCAGAAGAGACCTGCCACAAGCAGGGATATTTGCGCAGAGCCTCAATCAATCGTTCATAATTCTAGTGAAGGTCAAAGTCTTTCACGTGACCTTCCGCTAGCCAGCATTCTGATTGGTCGGACGCTCGACGCTCGACGCTCGAATAGAACCAGATCCTATTCCATCGTATCGTATCGTATCGTCCTATCGTATCGTATCGTCATGTCGTTGCTGGTTCACAATACGACGATACGTTACGATAGGACGATACGATACGTAACGATGGCTGAGCGTCAAACTGTGAACCAGCCTTAACACTAAATATTGCATTACAAGGCAATGTCGTGTTGGAGATTGGTATGGAAGACTCCACCCAAGCACTGATACTTAGCATGACTGTGTTGGTATCGTTGATACTAAGCATGACTGTATTGGTATGGTTGATACTAAGCATGACTGTGTTGGTATGGTTGATACTAAGCATGACTGTGTTGGTATGGTTGATACTAAGCACGACTGTGTTGGTATGGTTGATACTAAGCACGACTGTGTTGGTATGGTTGATACTAAGCATGACTGTGTTGGTATGGTTGATACTAAGCATGACTGTGTTGGTATGGTTGATACTAAGCATGACTGTGTTATGGTTGATACTAAGCATGACTGTGTTGGTATGGTTGATACTAAGCATGACTGTGTTGGTATGGTTGATACTAAGCATGACTGTGTTGGTATGGTTGATACTAAGCATGACTGTGTTGGTATGGTTGATACTAAGCATGACTGTGTTGGTATGGTTGATACTAAGCATGACTGTGTTGGTATGGTTGATACTAAGCAAGATTGTGTTGGTATGGTTGATACTAAGCATGACTGTGTTGGTATGGTTGATATTTAGCATGACTGTGTTGGTATGGTTGATACTAAGCATGACTGTGTTGGTATGGTTGATACTAAGCAAGATTGTGTTGGTATGGTTGATAATAAGCATGACTGTATTGGTATGGTTGATACTAAGCATGACTGTGTTGGTATGGTTGATACTAAGCATGACTGTGTTGGTATGGTTTGATACTAAGCATGACTGTGTTGGTATGGTTGATACTAAGCATGACTGTGTTGGTATGGTTGATACTAAGCATGACTGTGTTGGTATGGTTGATACTAAGCATGACTGTGTTGGTATGGTTGATACTAAGCATGACTGTGTTGGTATGGTTGATACTAAGCACGACTGTGTTGGTATGGTTGATACTAAGCATGACTGTGTTGGTATGGTTGATACTAAGCATGACTGTGTTGGTATGGTTGATACTAAGCATGACTGTGTTGGTATGGTTGATACTAAGCATGACTGTGTTGGTATGGTTGATACTAAGCATGACTGTGTTGGTATGGTTGATACTAAGCAAGATTGTGTTGGTATGGTTGATACTAAGCATGACTGTGTTGGTATGGTTGATACTTAGCATGACTGTGTTGGTATGGTTGATACTAAGCAAGATTGTGTTGGTATGGTTGATACTAAGCATGACTGTGTTGGTATGGTTGATACTTAGCATGACTGTGTTGGTATGGTTGATACTAAGCATGACTGTGTTGGTATGGTTGATACTAAGCAAGATTGTGTTGGTATGGTTGATACTAAGCATGACTGTGTTGGTATGGTTGATACTAAGCAAGATTGTGTTGGTATGGTTGATACTTAGCATGACTGTGTTGGTATGGTTGATACTAAGCATGACTATGTTGGTATGGTTGATACTAAGCATGACTGTGTTATTGACGGAAGATGCAAATTAGGACTCTCTTTTGCTGGCTAAAGCGTGGCCTGGATCGGTCGAGGAATTTAGTGGCAATCAAAAGAAGAATTGTTTCAATCATTAGGTTTGGGGAGTGGGCGAGGCACCGCTGGATAATGGGAGGGGGAAGGGGTGTTACTGCCAGCCAATATGAGTGGTCACTGGATAGTGGGAGGGGACATGCAGTAGATTCTCAATGAGTAATTCAAAGTTTTGGTCGAAAAATTCAAAAAGTCATTAAAATTGACTGGCAGCTCCTTGACTGATCCAGGCCCTACCTTGATTAAAATCTAGTAATCAGGGGGAGGGGATATCCCTGTACAATTGCAATTGGTGATGTGAGCGGGGTCATAGTAATTTATCATCAGCGAACAAATCACAATCGAACCCAACCCTGCAGCAGGCCTTTGTAGGAGCACTCCATCTCAGGCCTTTGTAGGAGCACTGCAGCTCAGGCTTTTGTAGGAGCACTGCAGCTCAGGCTTTTGTAGGAGCACTGCAGCTCAGGCTTTTGTAGGAGCACTGCAGCTCAGGCTTTTGTAGGAGCTCAGGCTTTTGTAGGAGCACTGCATCTCAGGCTTTTGTAGGAGCACTGCAGCTCAGGCTTTTGTAGGAGCTCAGGCTTTTGTAGGAGCACTGCAGCTCAGGCCTTTGTAGGAGCTCAGGCTTTTGTAGGAGCACTGCATCTCAGGCTTTTGTAGGAGCACTGCAGCTCAGGCTTTTGTAGGAGCTCAGGCTTTTGTAGGAGCACTGCATCTCAGGAGCACTCCATCTCAGGCTTTTGTAGGAGCACTGCAGCTCAGGCTTTTGTAGGAACACTGCAGCTCAGGCCTTTGTAGGAGCACTGCATCTCAGGCTTTTGTAGGAGCACTGCAGCTCAGGCTTTTGTAGGAGCTCAGGCTTTTGTAGGAGCACTGCATCTCAGGAGCACTCCATCTCAGGCTTTTGTAGGAGCACTGCAGCTCAGGCTTTTGTAGGAGCACTGCAGCTCAGGCTTTTATAGGAGCACTGCAGCTCAGGCTTTTATAGGAGCACTGCAGCTCAGGCTTTTATAGGAGCACTGCAGCTCAGGCTTTTATAGGAGCACTGCAGCTCAGGCTTTTATAGGAGCACTGCGTCTCAGGCTTTTGTAGGAGCACTGTGTCTAGTCCAACACATTCAAGAAGCATAGCAACTTCTCGCATTCATCGGAGCGTGTATCGGGCTATCCCAGTCTGTCTGGCATGAAATATTTTCGCCCATCAACTCTTTCTGCCATTGCTGAGCAGCCGAGAAAGAAAATGAACCACCAATCACTTTGGCTTGAGTTATGTTTTGCAGTGGCCATTGTTTTCATTTATAGTGGCTTTCTAAAATGTGGATATCCTTCTTTTGTCCAATGGTGCATGTGGATCACAAGAGGTTCACCTGTTCTTGTCGGAGGACCATGCTGCACGTGGAACACAAGCAGTCCACTTGTTCTTGTTGGAGGGCTATGAGGGCAAGGATTGTCAATGTAGAAGTCTCACCATCCAACTTTACTGGTTGTGATGGCAATGACAGCCCAGCTATGTATGGTCGGGCTCACATGGCAGAGAATAGCCCAGCTATGTATGGTTGGGCTCACATGGCAGAGAATAGCCCAGCTATGTATGGATGGGCTCACATGGCAGAGAATAGCCCAGCTATGTATGGTCGGGCTCACATGGCAGAGAATAGCCTAGCTATGTATGGTCGGGCTCACATGGCAGAGAATAGCCCAGCTATGTATGGTTGGGCTCACATGGCAGAGAACAGCCCAGCTATGTACGGTCGGACTCACATGGCAGAGAACAGCCCAGCTACTGTATGTATGGTTGGGCTCACATGGCAGAGAACAGCCCAGCTATGTATGGTTGGGCTCACATGGCAGAGAACAGCCCAGCTATGTATGGATGGGCTCACATGGCAGAGAATAGCCCAGCTATGTATGGTCGGCACATGGGCTGGCTGCAGAGAGACTCTTAAGTAATCCAACTTTTTGTCACAAAAGCATTTACTAAAGCACACACACACAAGCACACAGAATGGAGAAATTGAGAAATTGATGGAAAATTTGGTGTCTTCCAATACTAAGATGGACTAGTGGAGTGATACCCCACACCCCACCCCCATATATAGCTGAAATTAATTTTAAAAATCTGATCGTGTTACTATATACCAAGTGAAGGATTCAAGGCATGCTGCAAGTGTTTTCCGAGCAGAAACCATCGCTTAGACTAAGAAGCTGGCAAAGTGACTTTTAGCTGAGATATGGGCCATGTTTTTTTTGTGTGTGTTTGGGGGCATTTCTGGTTCCCGGCAAGTGTGAGTCAAACCAATATAGAGCATGCCACTGTACTCCCTAATAAGCGCTGTTCTATTAAGAATCATACACTGCACTTGATGGAGTGCAGCATAATTGAGAAATGTATGAGTCTTCATCGAATATTTATGCACAATATGATATCTCCTCTAATCTTGCAGACCATGCAGTTACCTTTTGACTTCCAGTTTTATGGCCACAAGATCAACAAGATCACTGTCACCACTGCAGGTAAGAAATGCCACGCCCAGCTATCCTCTCACTCTGAGGTCCCCCTAAATCGCCCCTCCCCCCTCCTCACACACACACAAATGGCTAAATAGCTCTTATTCAAATAGAATGCACGCATCCACTCTTATTCATTTGTCTATTTTTACTGCAACTACTACTACTAATAATAATAACAATAGCCCTTACGTAGTAATAGTAATAATGGTAATAATGATAGCTAATATTAAAAAAACCCTATATTATTGCTTCTAACACTTGCTTCTACATATTATAAAGAATACATTGGAGAAAAATGGAATAAGATGGAATTATTTATACAGGTTAAGGTCTGTGGCCTAAGTGCATGATTCCATCCTTTTATGACTATAATAATGTATTGTAGTCAGCATAATTTAATATTATTCTCACTGTTTTGATTGTAAGTTCCTTCTAAATGTCCCTCAATTCACTACATAACCTCCCTTCTTTAATTAGCTATTACCTCAGGACCTCCCTTCTTTAATTAGCTATTACCTCAGGACCTCCCTTCTTTAATTAGCTATTACCTCAGGATCTCCCTTCTTTAATTAGCTATTACCTCAGGACCTCCCTTCTTTAATTAGCTATTACCTCAGGACCTCCCTTCTTTAATTAGCTATTACCTCAGGATCTCCCTTCTTTAATTAGCTATTACCTCAGGACCTCCCTTCTTTAATTAGCTATTACCTCATGACCTCCCTTCTTGACCTCCCTTGATGAAATCTCATTTTTCTAAAGCTAAACAATCTATTCACTAAAGCTAGCCTACTTTGTCAAGCTCTCCTGCCTTCCATAAAGTTAGCCTTCTGTAAAACTAGCTTTTCTTCTAAAGCTAGCCTCCTTCTCTAAAGCTAGCCTCCCTTCTCTAAAGCTAGCCTCCCTTCTCTAAAGCTAGCCTCCCTTCTCTAAAGCTAGACACCCTTCTCTAAAGCTAGACACCCTTCTCTAAAGCTAGCCTCCCTTCTCTAAAGCTAGCCTCCCTTCTCTAAAGCTAGCCTCCCTTCTCTAAAGCTAGCCTCCCTTCTCTAAAGCTACAGCTTCTCTTTTCTAAAGCTAGCCTCATTTCTTAAAGCTATTCCTTTCTCTAATGATGACCTTCCTTCCTGTCATGTTATAGGAGCTCTCGCACGACTCTCAAGCATACTACAGGAAGTGCTATAATGGGATTCGTAAAGTACAGTTAGTATACCCAATCTATAAACAATTGTAGCATACTTGTAGTCAGCCTATTGATTTTGAGACAGACCACAGCAGAGCATGCTGCTGAGAGTGGAGTACAGATTTCAGTTGGTGCAGAGGTGGAAGCTTTTGGTGATCAAGCGGTAGCTGCAAGTCACCACTTCTGCTTCAGTCTAGGGAGGAGCCGAGTAGGATACCCCCCTGCATTGCCAACATGGAGTGATATAATTGCAATGTCAGACAGAGGTCACTTCATTTCTAGCAACTTCTTTTCAAGAAATGGCTAAGAATAAGGACATTGTGGTAGCGTCCTTAATTAATATATAAGTCCCAATCTCCATTGTTATGACCTCCATTTTCTAATTAAGCTATAATCACCCTTGTCTAACCCCATCTGTCGCAGGTTTCCTGTACACCAGTCCTTACCTTCACGATCAAATCCAGCTCACACAGTTTATCGCACCTCTCCAGGCGGACTTTGACCCCAGTATCAATGACAGTGCAAGGGTGCTCATCTACAACACTAGTAAGATGTCAGAGTGCTCTATCCTAATTATGTAATATAACGTGGGGGAGGGGGGGGGGGGTTTGGGAGGAACTGTCCTTGTTAAACTGTGGTCATGACTATTTATGTCACAGGGTTTCATTTAGAAAATTGTCCAAGGGGGGGGGGGGGGGGGCAACTGGAGGAATCTGGATATTAAGGGGGGGGGGCATTATGGTTAAAGATGTGACAAAGTTTCTAATGAATTTTAATAATACAATTTCCAAGGGGGGGGGGGCAAAAAGGTTACAAGGGGGGGCAGCTGCCCCCCCCCCCCCCCTAAATGAAACCTTGATTATTATGACACATTTTAGTGTGATGTTGGTCATGTCATTATCAGGGATTTGGATTATAGGATGACATCTTTTGATTAAGGCTTGATTAACGATTGGAACTATCTCTTCCTAGAACCACTTGCTCTAAGCCAAGGCTATTTTATAATTATTCAGCAGTCTACTGGCATGTGCAGGTAGAATATCAGGTATTCAGTGCACATGGCATTTGATTAAAAAATGTCTATAGCATTTGTAAACTCCACATCCCACATTGAACTTGTGCATGGGCACAGTTTCATTTAGAAAATTGTCCAAGGGGGGGCAACTGGGGGAATCTGGATTTTAAGGGGTGGGCATGATGGTTAAAGATGTGACAACATTTCTAATGAATTTTAATAATACAATTTCCAAGGGGAGGGCAAAAAGGTTCCAAGCGGGGGCAGCCCCCCCCCCTAAATGAAACCCTGCATGGGTAATGATTAATAAATGAATAAAAATTATAAATAGATATTAAAGAATGGAGAACTGTATTTTGTTTTCAAAGTAGTATCGTTCCCCTGTTGGTTGTGTTCGGCTTCACTCTTGCTGATTGGCCGGATCCTTCAGCTTCACTCTTGCTGATTGGCCGGATCCTTCGGCTTCACTCTTGCTGATTGGCCGGATCCTTCGGCTTCACTCTTGCTGATTGGCCAGATCTTTCAGCTTCACTCTTGCTGATTGGCCAGATCCTTCAGTTTCACTCTTGCTGATTGGCCGGATCCTGGACGTTTAAAATACCTCACTAGGAAGGAGAACTTTTCAAAGCGTATTTGTACGCTACATTGGAGAGCATCTTGCAGAATTTATCTCAAACATGATTAAAAAAAACTTTCTGCCATGATGGTTGAAGTATGGACTGATCAATTAACCATGCTATTAAAAAAACACTATTATAATGCATGGGGAGTAGTTATTTTCAAGTGACCTCCTCATTCAGCACTAGAGAGAGAATGAAACACCTGAAGTTTTGGAAGAGCTTCACTATCATCTGCCCTGAAGCAAAGTGGTGTCTTTGCACCACTTTGCTAGGAAACAATCTAGTCTGCCACACTTTAGTGACCGTTTAGAGTTCGTGCTTCTCGATCTCAAAAATCTTTGATGTAGAGGCAATGTTTAGATAACGATCGACTTTTGTGATGCTCCTTCTCCCATAGAAATATGCAGAGATGGAGTGTAGAAACGTTACCTGAGCTTAAGGATGCTCCTAGATGGTGGATGCTACCAAGCACTAGCAACAAAGGTAGGGAAAAGCCAACTATAATGTTGTGCGCAAATATTTTTTAATGTGTAGCTAGCTAGCTTATCTTGTTAGATAGAACTATAGGACTCACACATGCTAGTAATGGACTCTTATAAGCAGCGTCCTATTTTCCAGAAGTGCAATACTGCAAGATTAAAACCAACTAGCTATTCTTTTAGTGACCAGTCTTCACTAAAATTGCCAATTAGCATCAACCACTGTTCAAAGCCTGCATGTGTGTGACCATAATTGGTGTCTATTGTGGTTAACTGGTTAAGGTCGATGTGCTCATGTGCGCGTAAGCCCGATGTGACATAGTGGACACACCCCAGGGTTTCATTTAGAAAATTGCCCAAGGGGGGGGGTGCAACTGGAGGAATCTGGATTTAAGGGCGGCATGATGGTTAAAGATGTGACAAAGTTTCTAATGAATTTTAATAATAAAATTTCCAAGGAGAGGCAAAAAGTTTCCAGGGGGGGGGGGGGGGGGGGGGTCAGATTCTTCCCCCTGCCCCCCCTAAATGAAACCCTGCACCCACACAAGGAATACTAGGTGACTATTACCAAAAAGCTTCGCTAGAGCTCACAGTGTGAAAATTTAACCGAAGCTGCTTTTCTAGCAAAGGCTGCAGCTAACCTTTCTCTACGACAAAAACATCGCAGCTGCTAAAATGGCGGAGTTTACAGCGGCAAGTGTCATCATCAGCTTCAACGAGAAACAACAGCAACAAAAACTCCACCCCCCTCAAATGAGAATTGAATTTCTATATAGCTAGCTATACAGTGAAAGGAAGAATATGATGAAAGAATCTGCGACCAATTCATCGCTTGTCGTACTAAAGCTTAGAAGATGGAATTACTAGCTAGCTCAGAGCCGACTTGGTTTAATTAAACTGCAGCAAAGAATATTTCAATGATTATTTTCATTGTGACCAGGCTAGCCAACATGTCAACATAGTCACCTGACAGAGCCTTCAGGTGATGAGGAAGTCAACCATGGCCATTACCATCACTTCACATCACTTTACAAATAATTTGGGTGGGTGTGTCATACTTTTTCCCCAATTTTTGGCCATACAGGATTCACTACATGTGCCATGTGAATCGCTAATACGAATACAGGTTGGAATGGAATTGGAATGGATTTTTTCTCGTCACCTTGTTCCAAAGTTCAATGTAATGTTTGTTTGCGTGTTTTTGTGTTATAGCCGAAAGGTTCACAGTTCAGTGGGACCGCGTGCATGTCACGAACCATGTGGAGAATGGATCCTTTACTTTTCAGGTGTCTCTCTTTCGGAATGGGACCATTCACTTCGTCTATAGACAAGTGCGTATGTGAGCTACAGTATGGCTGGTTTCGTTGAGAGGGAGAGGGGATTACTGGTGGGAGAGAGATTAGGGACGTGGACAGAGTGGGAATGGACGGAGTTAGGAGTGAAATGAAGACGGAGAGACATGTGAGGGGAGTTTAGGGTTGAGGGGGAGAGGAGTGAGGCACAGGGGGTAGAGAGGGATGTTGGGGGAGGAAGGGGTTGGCGGTGGGGGAGAGATCAGGGACGGGGGGGGAGCAGGATGGTTAGAAAGAGCAGGTAGGGTGGGGGAGAAATGAGAGATGGAGGAGAGAGAGAGTGTAGAGATGAGGGATGGAGGGGAGATTGGTGTGGGGGAGGTATTGGGGATGAGGTAGAAGTGGTGGGCATGGACAAGAGTAGTACATGGGAGGGGGAAGGTGTTAAGGGAGGCTAGAGAAAGAGGAAGTAGGAAAGGGAGGAGTTCAGAAAGTGGGAGTGGATGGAATAAGGAGGACAGTGTAAGGAACCGAGTTTGGAGATGATATACATGCTGGGTTATAGACACTGTGCTGGTGGGCCATGGAAACAGTCTACCTGGACGCCCACGGCATTAATGGATAGGTGGAGCATTGTGGAATTTTACAGCTATTAAATTTTTCATCATAGAACTTACAGCAATTAAATGTTGCATCATAGAGCTTACAGCAATTAAATGTCACATCGTAGAACTTACAGCAATTAAATGTCACATCATACAACTTCCAGCAATTAAATGTCACATCGTAGAACTTACAGCAATTAAATGTCGCATCATAGAACTTACAGCAATTAAATGTCGCATCATAGAACTTACAGCAATTAAATGTCGCATCATAGAACTTACAGCAATTAAATGTCGCATAATAGAACTTACAGCAATTAAATGTCGCATCGTAGAACTTACAGCAATTAAATGTCACATCGTAGAACTTACAGCAATTAAATGTCGCATCATAGAACTTACAGCAATTAAATGTCGCATCATAGAACTTACAGCAATTAAATGTCGCATAATAGAACTTACAGCAATTAAATGTCGCATCATAGAACTTAAGCTATTAAATGTTGCATCATAGAACTTAAGCAATTAAATGTTGCATCATAGAACTTACAGCAATTAAATGTCACATCGTAGAACTTACAGCAATTAAATGTCACATCATAGAACTTACAGCAATTAAATGTCACATCGTAGAACTTACAGCAATTAAATGTCACATCATACAACTTACAGCAATTAAATGTCACATCGTAGAACTTACAGCAATTAAATGTCGCATCATAGAACTTACAGCAATTAAATGTCGCATCATAGAACTTACAGCAATTAAATGTCGCATCATAGAACTTACAGCAATTAAATGTCGCATCATAGAACTTACAGCAATTAAATGTCACATCATACAACTTACAGCAATTAAATGTCACATCGTAGAACTTACAGCAATTAAATGTCGCATCATAGAACTTACAGCAATTAAATGTCGCATCATAAAACCTACAGCAACTTACCTCAAGTAATAAGTAAAAATCTGAGTACAACAGAGATGCTGAACTACTAAATACTAAGTGTATATAAACTAGCTGAATAAAGTGGGTGAATTTTGCATGGGCTGACTCTGCAGGCATAGCTAATCAGCATACCACAAATGTGCCTCGATGCTAAAATACCTAACACACTCAATAAAAAGTGAGCTACTTGAAGTCTAGTGTTAGGGCAGGCAATGATGCAGCAAACTGGCTCATGCTGGAGCTGTTGGTGTTGTCTGCCTTCTCCAGCCTGTGGCATGCAAGTTCGTGCAATGTAAGCATGCACTGCAGTTGGAGTCTCGAGAATAGACAGAAGAATAATTTTACTTTGTGGGAGTGTGTGTCCTCCCTATGCTATTGACTGTTGTAGCAGCTGGTGGGAGTTCCTATGTTTCATCTCACCTGATCACCCTAACTGCATACTGTGTGTCGTGTATCCAGATTCCTTTGCTTGTGTCGGATATATCAACTGCGGATCATCCTGTGACCGTGGGCTTGGCTGACTCGTTCTATGTGGACATACCACTCCGGGAAAATGGTAAGTATGGTGATGCAATGGTGGTGATGTGGTGCTAACCAGTAATGATAGTAGTGAAGATGGTGTTAACAAGTGATGGCGATGATGGTGTTGTTAACCAGTGGTGGTGATGATGATGGTGTTAACAAGCGATGGTGATGCAGATGGTGGTATCAAGTGATGATAATTATATAGGTGATGTGATATTGTGCTGATAACAAGGGATGATGATGGTGGTGGTGGTGACAAGTAATGATAATGGTGTTAACATGATGTAATAATAACAAGTGATGATAATGGTGATGATGGAGTTAACATGATGTAATAACATGATGTAATGATGCTGTTAACAAGATGTAATGATGATGGTGTTAACATGGTGTAATGATAACAAATGATGATGTGATAACAAGTGATGATAATGGTGGTGATGAGATGTTGATGGTAATAGCTAGTAATGATGATGCGATAGTAATGTGATGTGATGGTGATACTGTAAGAAGTGTTACAATGACCTCAATAATCAACTCGAAATTAATCTCTCAAGGTTTCGAAGATGCTCTAGCCTTCATCAAAGTACAAATGTGTCATGATGCTGCTAAAATATCGAATAATTCCTGATGAAGGCTAGAGCATCTAGTCGAAACATCGAGAGATAAATTTCGAGTTGATTATTGAGTAAGGTCATTGTAATTTCGTTATGTCAACTGAGAGTTGGTTAAGAATGTTGTTGTTCTTATTCTGCAGTTATTCTTCGTCACATCTACGAGTACAGCCGTATTCAGCTAAGTCCAAATAACCTGAGCTACAGCGCATTTGTGTTGGATCCAGAACCGAGTAAGCTTTACCTCAATGGCCACATTGTTGTAGTCATAAGAGACACATATTGTTCTTATTTACACTCCGAGGGCATTGGGCCAACCAATCGTTAATACCATTTGACTGAACATCACTAGAGGTTTGTGTAAATGTGTGTACAACACCAGTCAAAAAAGTGTCTGCACCACCACCCTTCACCTCCCTAGCTCCCTTCTTCCCTTTCCAGGAAATTCTGAGGGGCGAAAAGAGAGTACACTGAAATATGTTTACATTTGTAGTGATGGTCCGAAATTATGTCAAGCCCATTTTTCTGTGTATTTTATGCTAGGAAGTTTTAATTGCTGTGTGTGTGTGTGTTTGAATATAGGTTGTATTCCTGCTGGTGCGTGCGAGGCATGTGTGGATGTCTCTCAGAAAACTCCCTTTGATTGTGGGTGGTGCGAAGAGCTACAACGGTTAGTCAGTGGATCAATATCATATTGCTAAATATCTCGTTATTAGAATAACAGATTAAGGAGCTCGCACAGCACAATCAATGTAGCTGTTACTTTTAGAGGTAGCGTGCATATACCTGAAGTATGTGCATCCATGGTTAACTAAATTAAGAAAACCCTTTAGTACATTTTCCTCGGAGAGCATTTCAACACTGAAATAGTGCTCTCTTGGTCTAAATGAGCTAATAGGAAGCTGCTAATTAACAGCAGCTAATTGACAGCTGCTAAGTGACAGCTGCTACATTCCACAAAGAGCTCCTTTCATCAGACAAACGTATTTGCTGATTATGCAAGTGTGTTGCATTGTGTTACAAAACATTACACTGCTATGTCACATTATATGTATGCCTACAGAATGTGTGTCTGACTAATCCAAGTTGATGCAATTGCTACTTCGTTTCTTGTTCTGTAGCTGTTCTGACGGAGTGGATAGGTTTAGACAAGAATGGGTGGATTCTGGGTGCACCAATTCAGTAAGTTCTACTATCTCAATAATAAATAAAATTATGTGAATATGTTACATACTGTATATCTAACAGCTCCTCCAGTTGAAAGCTCAGTCTCAATTGGTTATCATTTCTGCCTCTCCAATTGTAACTGCCCGTGTGGTATTGAATATGTGAATATGAAGTATGTATGCAACACAATATATTTCCTTACCAAGAGCATCTATTTCAAGCCATTGGTTTCACCGTATAGCTATATGTTACACGCACACTCCACTCACTCCAATCTTGTATATTTGCACTGATCTTCTTCAAAAGTACGCTCAGACACAAACAAAGGCTCATAATACTTCTTTCTCCCTGAGCTACAGACTTCTGATTTGTTGACACACTTGACAAACAAGTTTGAAGTGTCAGTATTAACAGTTAGTCTTGCACCTCCTAAGTAGCTGTGCTTACAGGCTTTAATGTTTGCATGGTGACATTTTGTTGGACTCATTCCTCCACTCTTTTCTTCACTTCTGCTACTTTGCCTCTCCTCCTTCCAATTTTTTTTGCTTTTTTTCCTGTTCCTTTTTTCTCTTTCTCTCTCTCGCTCTATAAGAATAGCAGAACATTCTGAACTAGTGGGAACCATAGCCACCTGACAATTGCTTCATTAGAGTTTTCTTTTGTTTTGCAGCTGAATTGTACTGCACCAAATATTTAGAACTACTGTATAACTATGGTTACTTTGGACTGGTACAAGAGTTGCAGTTGACAAGTCTCACAAATGGAGGAAGCAGAAATGACGAGCTTTTTGATCGGTACGAAGAACTGGATATTGGAAGACTCGAAAGCAGATCAAAGTACTTGCCGAGGTCGTTGTTCGTGATAAAAGAATAGCGAGTGTAGGAAAAAATATCAGATGGACGGTGCAGAAGCAAGAGGCGTACCAGTTTCATCCACATTATGAACTCGATTAGGGAAGTTGAAAGATTATGTTCGTTGAGCACATTCTTTAGCAAAGCAAAATATTTATCTACAGTCGTCTTATTGAGACGATCATTAGTAGTAGCGTTGCCTTTCCTTAGCGATGACTGTGACTACCTCCCCCATGAATCTTCTGCACTGTCCACTGTGGCTGCCTCCCATGAATCTTCTGCACCATCTACCTGATTCCCCCCCCCCAACACTCGCTATTCCTTTGTCATGAACAGCGGCCTCGGCAATTACTTTGATCTTTTTTCGGGTCTTTCCAAATCCAGTTCTTGCTACACAGTTTGCCATTTTTGCTTGCTCTGATTGCGAGAGGTATTGTTTTAGTCCTGGCTTGGAGCCATGCACAACTTCTCCAGAAACCTTGTATTCAAAGTTTGCCTGTTTGCTCCCTGTTCACTTGCTGAAATCAGGACATGTACTCCACTTCAAACTGCTTCCTCCTCTTCTGGCAGGTAAGTTTCATGGCTGTGGCAGAGCTGATAGTGAACTTGACCACCCCCATTTTTTAAAAAGTTTGTTGCTAATTTAGGGATGAAATATAGCCATGGAGAAAAGCTAAAGCATTGTTAACTCACCTACCAACATAATAGGGATAGAATATGGCCATGGAGAAAAGCTAAAGATTGTTAACTCATCTACCAACACAATTGGGATAGAATATGGCTATGAAGAAAAGCTAAAGATTATTAACTCACCTACCAACATAATAGGGATAAAATATGGCCACCTAAAGTATTGTTAACTCACCTACATGACTTACCTACCAACATTCAATGATAATCTGCTGATGAATTGCCTGCATGCCTGGGTGAGGCATGCGCTAGTAAATTTCCTAGTGCCAATAAATGGTGCTGCTAATTGGCACATGCTCTTCTATGACTTGCCGATAATTGGTTCATGCTGATGATTAGTCTTATTAAGGCTGCTCAGTGTTATTGCTCCAAAATAACTCCAAAATAACTCTTATATTACGGTGGTCACTGGCTTGACAATATTTTGATTTTGCGTTACCTGATTGCTGCGTCTCGACCCTCGAGACTGTGCAGAGAAACCACACCTATCAGCACCTATCTGATCTGTTGCAGTGTTTCTATACTGCAGCAATCAGACGTGTGATGGATCATCTCATGTGACATTTTCAAAATCTTTAACTTGACCACTGAATATACAACTTATACCCACTATTTTTTAATGATAAAATTGTCAGGATGCAAATACAATAAGTTTCAGTTAGAATTAGCTCCATTGAGGTAAGCCAACCGTCTACATCAAAACATATAGCAAAGAAATCGATCAGATGTGCCTCTTTCCCCAACACCCAAGGGATTGAGAGCAGTTGCAAATGAGCATGAAGAGATTGTTCATGACAGTTGATTTCCAGCTATTTTTAAAATTTATTTTGCTTGCTTCTCGCTTCTCCTACTAGACCATATCGTGTAGTGATACATGCAGTAGCCCACTGGCTTATGATGGGGTTGAATAATCCTGTGCTCGGCAAGTACCGTTCATATTTTATAACTTTTATGAGTGAGTTCTGAGTTTGAGGATACATTAGCTTATGGCAGTCAATCACCTCACCTCGTATTGTTGATTCACTATCACCCTGAAGATGGCCAGAGCATGTCTGGCCAGAACTTTAACTTTACAAAATTAGAATATTGTTTATCATACCATCAGCTGGTATATTTATAACACAGGTGTATGTATGATCTGCTTGGCTGATGCAATATGTTTTGATGAAGCTTTTACACACATGTTGCTGTTTTCTCCACCTTCCCTCCCCTCTCACTCACCTTCCCCTCCTGTTTTTTCCTCTCCACCATCCCTCCACTTCAATATGCTGAATTGTTACCATCCTCCATTGTGCTCTGCAGAAGACTAGCTCATGTAAGTTTGTGAGTTGTCGGCTTGCTTCTAAGCAAGTTGAAAGTTATAGTGGTTTAGGTACAAAGCTTCAGTATTGATACATCCATCCTGGATTCTTGTACTAATAATATCATATTTGCTCAATTGGAAGCTGCAGCTAATATGAGGAGGATAAAATGAGAGAAGTGTTGATTTATTTCAAAGGTAATTATAGCAGAATAAACAAGACTCAGCAAGAATCACTCGGCAACATTTGACTCGGTGGGGGGGCCCTGCACGAGGCAAAGTCAACTATGACACAGTAAATAGTTTATGAGAGTTACACCAGCAGTCATCTTCTAGAATTAGTTAATTTTGTTCAATTTTGCCAACTTTTTCACTTGAGGATTTGGATCAGCAAAGGGATCAAAGTCTCATATATAACCGGGAAGTATTAAAAGTGTGTTCAACGTTCAATTGATAAATGAGATCGTGAGTGGCAGTTATTCGAGAGTGGCTACTAAACAGAAAGAATAGGCGAGAGACTATTCATGAAGGCATTGCGATCGTCAGCTATAAAAAAAAAAAATTTTTGCTCACTCGTCCCATCCAACCAGAAGTAAAGTTTTATTAAATCAATTGAGCAGTCAATTGGGCATGTGCATGCGGAGAATGGGCGCACAAATTCTTCGATTTAATACTAAAAAAATCCCGATGATGTCTGAGCTTGCATGATGTGGTGCTTATGGCATTTAATCAGTTAAGGAAAGCAAACAGAGCACTTACATTGTGGTTTAATCACTTTTAGTTCTCATTAACAAAGTTATTGCACATTGTACCATAAGGCTGCGAGTTCAGTAGTTTCAGTCTTATCCCCCGGTCAATGAACTTTACATCATTCCCCTGAGCGCCAGTCTTCTTCAATGCTTAACTCTATTCAAGTGGTCTGTCAGCTGTGAAAATTTTGAGACTATAATACCATAGTCAAGCATCATATCAGAATCCGAGCTTCACTTCTCTATTATATTAACTGCACTCCAATATCATCCCTTGAGCACTAATTTTCAGCCTTCTAGTTTGTTGTGACAAAACAAAAGTTCGTTAACTTTTGTGAGTTCTGATCTGCTGGTAGAAAACCTGTTTTCTGGAGCTGCAAAACGTATACTTACTTTTTTTTTTATACTCCCATTTATTTGTATAAATCACATATTCATTTAAGAAGGTTGGATGGAAGCATAATTGGACCCTACTTGTACACGATATTTAATGAAGATAGTTAGAAAGAAAAGAAGAGAGAAAGATTTTAAAAAATAATAATAATTTACACACATTATAAACAGGTATAAACAGGCAATATTAGAGTCCATTAACACCTAATTAACTCATGTGAATTATAATAATAATTACTAAGTACATTTTACATTAAAAGTAACAGAAAAAGTAACACACCCAAACACAAATAAATATATAAACCAACAAATGCAAGCAAACCATCTCAGGCAAAGTTCCCAAAATTGCCGCAGCATTATTGTTGTTTTTACGGATGGCGATATATATTTTAAAACTTTATCCACTATACTTAGAATTTAAAGTATACTTAGATTATTTCTAAAGTTTAGATTTATCTTAGGAAAACTACCTTCCTCTGCCCAATCATCCCTATAAAACATGTGACATTTCTTCATATATCATCGGTATAGTTGTACTAATTTAATAATAATAATAATAATAATAATATTAATACAACAATAATATTAACAATAAAAGTGGTACTAACAACAACAACAATAATAATAAGCTCAACTATTTAGTCCGAATCACACAGGTCTACTAGCAGTACAAAAAGGCACAATGCAAAGCCTTCATGCTAGTTCTCAAATTGAATTGACAATCTCAGCAAAAGAAAATTAGGACACAAAATGCAATCATTTTCAATATTCACATCATGCCTGGTATGATATATATATATGCCTTTCTGTAGGTGCAGATGTGTTAGTAGTAGGACATGAGTTAATAGGTATGTAATCAACAGAGAATATGTAATCAACAGAGAAACGTTGGAGGCAACATGCGCATAACTTTGCAATCCTAGCATTGAAATAAGTACAAAACGTTATAGCAAGAGCAATCAAGAGACTGCAAACCTCTGCCACTCCCGACAATATTTCTTCACTCTGAACAAAAATTTTGTCAAAAATAAAGTGGCTCCAGGGAAAGTAGGGCATCTGCCTTGCCAGGCGAAACTGCTTGTGTTAAGCGAGCTCTAACGTACCATTGCAAACTCAAAATATGCATGCACAGGTATATTCCTAAACAAAATGGCCTTCGACGCCAAGTGCCATGCCACTTCTGGTGATCGACGTGTATCACCACCAAAATTTAATAAGTTTGATGCTTGACCATTCCCTGACCTGTCGATACAATTTCATGAAAATCCATTCTGCGAACAAACAAACAAACAAACTAACTGAAATGAGCTCTTTGGCGGAGGTAATAATAATAATGACGATAAAAATATATATATATATTGCGTTCTAATCACACTGGTGCACGTATGATGTGAAAGAGCACAAGGATGAACACTTATGCCAGTAATTAAGGACATGATTTTCATTACCCACGTCTTTCCTAGTGTGAATTTCTTGATGTACCTATACCTTTTATTGTAGGTGCAGATGTGTCAGCAGTAGTCTCAATCAGTACATCAGTAGGCCAAATCGGTACATCAGTAGGACATGAATTAATAGGTATGTAATGGATGGGGAGAAACCCGTGAGTCAGCTACATAACTTTCCATCCTAGCATTGAAGTATATAAGTGAGTAAAAAACACAAATTTAATTTAATAATAATAGAGTTTAAAGAATAGAGTTTAAAGTAAATTAATAAGTAAAAATAAATAATTAAATTTTGATGCCGATAATAATAACAATAATAACAAAACCACAATAGCAACAACACTAATAATTAATTAACAACTTGCAAATAGTTATTCTTTAAATAAAAAAAGGAAGATTATAGTTTTATTTTCAACAATTACATTTTGGTATCAAATTAAGTTTCCAGTGTGTATGAATGCTGTACGTCATATTACAGGAAAATTATTTTAAAAACACATAAATATAAATTGTGTAGGGAAAAAAAATGCTGACCATTTGAACCCCTTACCATACATGGTTTGCGTACACCAGCGAACCAGCAAAAACTGAAGAGTTACAAAATGGACAGAAGAATAAACACACTTGCATAAAAGTACTCACAGTGTGGCGTGGAACAGGAATGCAGAAATGAAATGTCGACCTTGATACCCACTGTATTTGGTCAACACCTTAAAAGGAAATGGTAGTCACAATTGCTTCGCCTTTTATGACAACCATGAACATCCAAATCTTTTCTCGATATTCAACTTCAAGATTTTTATCTTGATTAAATTGAATATCAAGAAAAGATTTGAAGTTCTCAATCAGCAGAGATTTTGTTGAGAGCTAACCATGACCATGTAGTTTATATTGCACAATAAATTGATGGGGGTGATATCTACATCAAAGTAAATGAGACGATTGTGAAGCCTTCAAACTAAAAGTGGTATCTTTGATAATGGAAAGATTCGCTCTCAATAGACGCACTTAAGTACAGTTGTAGTAGCGAGACAAGCAATTATTATAGGGTTTGTGGAATAAAGTGCAAAAACAACTCATCTATGTTTAAAATGTAAGATGCCCCCAGCAGTCTCCACTTCCCCCCCATGTAAGAGAATATTCTATGTACAAATTATTACACAACATAATAGAATTGGTATTGCCTAGTTTCTTTATTCTTTATGATAAACGAGGCTATCCGAGGGACATAGCCATGGAATTGTAATATTACTATTACTATATATCACGTATTATTATCTTCATCGTCATCATCATACTATTTTATAAATATATCGTCTTTGTTAAGATATATACAGCAAAAATTCCCACACTCGTATAATACCAAAATAGAGTAAATATTAAATGCTTGCAATGAAGCTAGGGTGCTCCAAATTTGAAAACACCATTTTCCTGATTTGGAGACCTATGAAATTTGGAGACCTATGAAACCATTTTTCTTGTCCTCTTATGTCCCCAACCATGCAGGTAGCATCTTGTCTGTCGGTGTGATCTCTGGTATAGCAGTGATTGTCTTTATCGTTGTCCTGCTAGTGGTAATTATTGTGGGCACTTGTGTGGCTTTGCTCTGCTACGGGTACAAAAGACCCAATTCGAAGATTGGACTCTTTATGATTGAGGTAAGCTTAATGATTATGCGGTGGTACACAAGAATAAAATGACCTCAAAATTTATATTTAAGATGCCTTAATTGTAATACCATATAGCTGGAAATATAGACAGAGATTGATAATTTGGTGGTCGAAGACTAAAACCGCCTAATATAATTACCTCCAATAAAAATAAACAATACATCCACTATAAGTATGATGTGTGCCTGCCGTGACCAAGTCCATTTTTCGACATTTCGTATTTGCTGAAGCAAGTTGTCTTGGCTAAAGTATGTTCAAGAAAAGCAAGCAGATAATGTGCTATATACAAGGATTTATCGGACCAAGAAAATCAAGTTGAGTAGTATTGACTGACAAGTCATCCTTATGACCTGTACATCTCAGAGCACATTAATGCATTATTGGTCACATCCACACTGAATTAGAATTAAAATAATGCCCATTAGTGTGCATTATTCTGGTCCACTTCGATAGGTGATTAGAATGTAATCAAATTAAAGCATTGAAATAACTACACAAGTGTACATTGAAAAGAATTTCATTCACTCGCATCTTCGTGATGCTACAGTTCGGATCTGTGGCCTGCGGCCAAACTAGCTAGCTGGAGTAGTTAGCTAGACCAACTAGAATTGTTGCTATGTTTATAATATTATGCACTGCATCTGGACTTCTGAAGTTTTAGCAGTCGCAACCTTCGTTGGTTCCACCTTTCCCTCAGCTCTCTCCTCTTTCTTCTCTGCAGAAAATGTTTCCTGTGCATTTGTAGGTAGCTGATCAGCAAGAAAAGGACGCAAAAACAAGCTCCATCTCAACTACAGCTGAAGTGTATGACTTTTGTAGGCTTATTATTTTTGCTTCGTAACGTTTTATTTTGGTGCTACTGTGGACACGACAAATGCACATTGGCTTGAAGAGTTTTTCCCCTAGACCCAATGCGCACTAATGTGCACTAATGTGCACTAATGTGCATCAGTTTAGGTGCACTGTAGACAGGACTTTACATTGTTGCTTACCACAGCAACAGCGTGAGGATCCGTGTGGTTGCCAAGTTCATGCTATCACCTCGGGTCTTCTCCCAAAATAGGGGCCCATATTGGATGGTATATATGGTAGTCTCTCACATATCAAGAAAACTCAACGCTATCATAACTCAGATCTGCTGGATTTTGCCACGAGTAGACCTTGTCACACCCATTTTACTGGCCTGTTACCATCAATATCCCAAAATAGTCAAATAGGCTTTTTGACCATCAAAATTTCCGGCTCTACAGTGATATCAAAATGTTAGAAACTGACTATATAGACTAATGAGCAGTAAAATTAATGCAAAGTCCTTTAAATAATTCCTTATTAGGGGATATTGCATATAGGCATCCTGTGGGGTGTTCTATGAATTTTTTATTAGAAGAGTATTACACAAAATATATTGGGACGTGGGTCCAAAAGAGACAACACTATACGCAATAGTGATAATTGGCGAACGAAGCGTTCCCTCAGTAGGGCAATGGATGGATAGTATTGCTGTGCATGGGTATCTATATATGTGATCTGTGTATTTATCTATGCATCAAATATACATTCACCCGTAAAAAAAAAAGTGAACAGGTCTCCAGCCTTAAATAAGAAGGGCTTAGTAATCAGGCAGTGGTCATCATAGTGAACAGAATGATCAAGAAAGGCTGGCTTACAGATTCAAGCAAAGGCATGGCATAAGGGAGATAAGATTTCAAGGTGAACCTCTATCGGCTGATGCCATTGCTATTGGATCCTATAGAGAGAAATTGCTTGAGCTCATTGAAGAGCAGCAGCTCACCCTAAATCAAGTCTTGACCGTGACAAGACATGGTTGTACTGATACCACCTCTTACCCCAAAAAACTCTTGCAGGAAGAATAGCAACCTCAAGATAGAGTGTTTTAGCTACAGCTAATGCCTCAGGAAATTTTAGGCTACCCCTGCTTTTGTTTGATATGGCAAAGAATCCCAGAGCTTGAATAAAAGTGCTTTTGCCTGTTATCTATACACGAGCCAAAAGAAGGCACGGATGGATTTGATGATGTTTAAATCATGTTTTTTTAAATCCTTTTATACTCGGTGTTGCTTGTTATTTACGGGATCAAGGTGGCTAGAAAAGCATTTTTTTGGTTTAAAAAAACGCTTCTAACCATCCTAATTCTAGCATTTTACAAACAAACCCTTGATGGTGCCATTACATGCTTTTTCTTCCTTCCGCCCAACATTACCAGTCTTATTCAGCCAATGGATCAAGGTGTGCTAGGAAACCTCAATACACAATATAAACATGCTCTCCTACAGAATTTGCTGTTATCTCTTGAAGAGAGTGCACCCCAGCAGTTTGTTAAAGATTTAAATAGCAAGGCTGTATTTACATGTGTGCAAAGGCTTTGGGCTGAATCACTTTCATGTGCTTGGAACAAGCTTCTTGGTGTTGGAAGTAGTAATGGCAGTACATGCACCAATCCAGCTGGCACTGACACTTCAGGAGATTCTGCTGATACTGATGATCTGATGCATGTGATGTGGACACTGAATTGTAGGGTCCTCTAGTCAAGTGCAAGAATGACTAGATAGTGATAAGAATTTGGATGAAGATCATCCTGATGAAAAACGTGTTCAGCTTGCTTCACAATCCAACCTGGATGAGTCCAGATGATGAGTCTGAAGAACCAGGACCCAGTCACAAAGAAGCTGTGGATGCCTTTGATGTGTGCATTCGTTACCTTGAGCCTCAGCCAAACACTAGTAGCGTCCACGAACCAACTAAGATCCTCTGCTATGTTGGCATGTTTAAATGCCAAGAAGCACACTCACATAACTGAATATTTTAACCCCTACCATTAACCATGTAAAACAACAATAAAATTACATAATTTATATGTCATCACTACATTGAGTATAACCAACATTTCACTACAATGAACAGCTGGTCCCGAAGTGTTCGTTTATGCTGAGGTTCTACTGTAATAAAACTATTTCCAGTTAGAAAGAGTTATAGCATAAATTACAACAACCCAATCAGTTATAATTATATACAATTCTCAGCTACTTCCCAAATTACTAAATAATCAGTAATATATAGATTCACACACTCTATTAGGCTTTTAGTTATGCTGTGAGTAAATGACAAGGGCTGGAGCAAAGTGATTCAAAATAAAATGGTAGGTGTTTAATTATTAAAAAAAAAAATATATATTTAACTCCCTCAGTCACCACTCAATGCCTTGTAATAATAATAATAATAATAATAATAATAATAATAATAATAATAATAATAATAATAATAATAATAATAATAATAAATAGTATTATTATATTATTATTATTATATTATATTGAGTGAGGTCTTATTGGGAAGTTGAATGGAAAACTTAGTATTGCCATATTATAATAGTAATAATCATATTGGGTGAGCCCTCATTGGGAAGTTGGATGGAAAACTTGATACTTTGAAGTGAACGAGAGAGAAAACAACTCTTTATATTGACCATGTTAGCTTCTCTATAAGCATAGTTCTGTTCTCTGCATAAGCAGCAGCATTCTGGCCTGTACAGCCAGTTTTCTGTCGTCTAGCTACTGGAAGCCACAGATATGAAATTGCATTTGTACTGATTTCTATATCTGAAATCTGAGCAGAAATACTTATTGTGAAGATTGTTTTAGAATGAATTCATTTTCATTTCTCATGGAATCCATCACAAAAGTAGCAAGCAGGCCTCTGTGCTGACCCAATAGTTTGCCACGAATGCTCAGTTTGGCTTTATCATACTGGAAATGATGGTGACTGCATCCTGCACTGGAAGAAGAGGAGAATTGTGTGTGTGTGTGTGTGATAATATAAGCAGACGTGTTACCTTGCATTACCAATCTTTGTATATTTTATAGTCCTAATGTGTAACAAAGTGAGTGGAGGCACATGCATGAGGACTCGGACACAAGAGAGAAAACTCGTGTTGTAACTAACAACTTGCATTAATACTGATAATGCTGATGCAATGGGGAATCTACGGGACATGTTTTTGCCATTAATCTAACTACAAGTTTTGAATACCAGCCCATCGTACTTTCCTAATTCATCTGGCCAACTATTAACTCCACCAAACCCACAGAACATAAATTTCGAATCAGAACCAGCATCAACTCAAATTACCAGTCAAAACCCAAGTCTCCGAGAGAATTTATGAACCTTATTACCCTAAGCTATCTAGCTACACATTAAAAATAGTTCCTCTTCAAAATAAATCATGGTATAGTTCATTGATATAGTTCTCAATGAACTCTCAGTTAACATAATAACATTAAAATCACCTTCTCAATAATCAAATTCAAATTTTATTCACTCGACGTTTCGACTAGATGCTCTAGTCTTCATCAGGAATAATGATGAAGACTGGAGCATCTAGTCGAAACGTCGAGTGAATAAAATTTGAAGTTGATTATTGACATAGCATAGCTGCCTTTCTCTTACCTTCATTGCTAACGCTTGGCATTATACAAGAACGAGAAGCTTCCTTAAGCTTGGGTAAAGCTTCTACACTCCATTTGTCCATAAGAGAAAGAGCATGACAAAGATAAGCATTAGCTAAATCTTGAAGATTGCCATTGATATCAAGCAGCTCGAACTTTAAATGACACTTACGTGTGGCAGACTATTTGCTTTCATAATCTGCTAGCAGTTGATAATCAAAGCTCTTCAACCATCACATACTGAACGAGACAAACTAGAAATTAACTCCGCACATGCCGTAAAATAGAATATTTTAATGACGCGGGTGATCGTATAAAGCAGGTGCATATTAACCGGGAATGGTCGAGTGAAGAGGAAGATCGAGAAAACACAGATTGTAAGTTAGCTAGAAGAAAGAAAACTGGCAAGTGAGAAAGAACTACTACATGCTTAATAGCTGACAGGGATGGATGGTGAGTTTCATTCTGACTTAGCCACTTTATTGTTTAACACCTTTAAGCTGTCGACAAATTTGCTAATGTGGAAATGATTGTCATGATCAATATTGGGTTTCTGAGGTGGTAATTGTCCCAACCTTGCTCAGTTTGGAATCTATAAGGAATATGCTAATCTTAACTACCTCTCCATATCACAATCACATGACCTCAGTAATTAATAAACTGGTGTATAGTATTAAAGCCGGTTCACAACACGACGCTGGCCGAGCATTGCATCGCCGACCTTTAACCTATTCATTTTGAACCGTGCTCAACAAAGACGGACACGTGATTGGTCCGATGCTGCATTCAGACGCTGGATTAGAAAAAAGTTCCAATTCATCATCTGAAACACAGCATCGGACCAATCGGTGTCCATCTTTGTTGAGCGCGATTCGAGAGTCAAAGGTCAATTGACAACATGCAATGTAACGCTCGGCCAACGTCGTGTTGTGAATCAGCCTTTAGGCCAGCAGCTATGCTTGGGGTAGACAATGGCTGGAACAATGTGTTTTAACAATATACTAGAATCTCAAGCTAAAACAATGGATGTTTTTATTTTCAACCCTCTCTATTGTACCTTCACTCGCCACTCAATGGCCACTCAATGCCTAGCATTCACTAGTTATTATATAATAATAATGCACCTTGTCCGTCCATCCGTTAGTGTGCCATCATGTGCACCAACACAGTATCCTGGAGAAACTGACTGCACAGTTACTCCACAAGCTGCATAGCAAGAACAAGAACAATATAGGGTGTAACAGAAAGCTGGAGAGCTGCAGAAGAGAGACAGAGAAGGAGAAGGGATGCAGCAAGTGAAAAACTGCAAGGGATGTTGACTGGGAAAAACAAGTGAATGGAGAGTGGATACACACCAACAGGGAAACTGGTGATCTTCCAGAGTACAAATGACACTTCACAGAGCATAGATTTCATTGAGGGCAAGGGATGTGCATAGAGCATCAAATACCAGTAGAAGGAATGAAACGAGGGCTGAACGACCAAGGAGTATTGATGAAGAGAGAGCAGCAAACATTGTTAGGTGGAGACTAAAGGCTGCGATTGCAGAGATTGCAAGGGATCAAGAGAGAGCAGCAAAAACTGAGAGCTGCACTCAACATCAAGGGGTTAGCAAGGAATAACTTTCACCAAAAGTCATGAAGTATTTTTAAATCTGCCTACGTTTCCCCTTCTAACATATTCAATGTTTATTATGCATAAATGAATTCACAAAATGATAAAGAAGAGACTATAACAGATTAGCAGATTATATATCCTCTGAAAGAATTATGATCTGCCAACATTTCATAATTTTAAACACCCAATAAATGACGAGATAACAAATAATCACCTTTCAGCCACAACACAAAACGTTCCTAAACCTCTCAGAATTTCTGCGGGTACATCCTCTTAATTATTATTATAGGCTGACTGTCAATATATAATCAAGTAGACCTATGCACAGAAATTCTGTGATGCATTCCCAATAGCGAGAGTGTTATCGAAGTTTCCACTGCCTATTTTATATTTATGCGTGGATGTATTTCACTTGTAGCATCGTCCCAAGGCACGTTCTCTGAACAAGGGGAAAGGAGCTTACAGTGTGGATTCCGGCAAAGTTACTCTCAATTGAGTGAACATGACGATATTTAATCATCTAGTTTAAACTGGTTATTGTGTCTTTATTTTACTCTACCTATGTTTGCTAAACTATATTATGTATTAGCCATGTTACATTTCTTTTCTAATCCTGTAGACTCTGTTTATTTATGAATATCATCGTTACACCCAGAAATATAATCATAAAGATAAGTATAACAACAATTATGATTCGCGATTTTAATACAGTGGTTGTGACAGCTATTTGGCTATATATGTAATTAGTATTCGTGTGTTTGTGTGTGTGACACATACAATGAGTGGATCCATGGGAGGTGCCTGGGTGCCCCAACAGCCTCCCCCCACTTCCCTCCGTTTTAGAAAGACAGCCACAGCACTGGTTGATGTGACACTACTATCACTAATACACGTATTATATCAGTGCTAAGTCGTCAACATGCAGGTTTGTAAATACTTTGTACTTTCATATGGAGCTGGCCAGTGTAAAAACAATTCACATGTGATGGTGACATTTGGAGAGGATGAGCCTTCTGCTAGCTTTAAACCTTTAGTGTAATTCCCAAGGTCAACTACTTGGTACTAAGATTCAGAAAGCATGCAATAGCATGTGTATTCATCACTTCTTTACTAGAAGTTTTTGCAGGTGAAATTTAAACAGCTCTGCTGCTTGTGTATGATTAAAATTTCAATGTAACATTTTTGTCACTGACAGGATACAGTTAGTGAAGATGATTCGATCACTGGCACTTCTTCATCATGCTGTCGACTCTCTCCCAGGTGAATTGGATGGTGAATGTGTTCCTGTGAGTGATTAACATGAACTTGATGGTAGTATTCCTACTTTCTGGAGAGCAACAGTAGTCATTTAGTATCCAGTCTGCTGATTTTGGTCTTATGGTAAGGTTGAACTTGAAGTGGAGGCAGACGGATGGTGAGAAGTACCTTTGGTAACCATAAGTGGGACTTCATATAGCAATCGGCTAGGTGCCTATTCTATGGCACACGATGGAGGTTACTGTAAATTTTGTACACTCTTGCAAATTGTGAACCATTTGTTCAAGACTTGAGTGTTCAGCGACCTCTTAAGAAAGCAACAGAGAAACTTGAGGAGCAACTTAAGGAGCCTTTTAGTTTGAAGGGATTTGTGTCAGGAAGATGTGGAAAGAGCTTTAGTCTTCTGAGGTGTACAAGAAAAGAGGTATTGGTCATCGACCAGCAAAGTAGTTCTAGGTTCCAGATGAGCTAAGCTTGTTAATTAATATTGAGATCCATTGCAGCTGCAGTTCTCTTGTGTGGGAAATGGGGACTGGCTTTCAGAGGTCACAGGGATGATGGTCCTGTTGAGCTGAATGATAGCTCAGTTAGTAGAAGTAACTTTGAAGCCTCGTTGAAATTCAGTGTAGATGCAGGCCACCAATTGCTGAAAGTACACGTAGAAACTTAATGTTACATACACGAGCAAGGCAACCCAAACTCAAATGACTGTGATTTGTGCTGATAACATCAGTTGAGCTAACTGATTCACCAGAGTTATTTTCCTTTTGTGAGATTCTCCAAGACACTTCAAGAACATTTACAAAGCCTCTCGTATTGTTGTTCCCATTTACTCATGTGTGGATACTATACATTAATTTTATTATTGTTGCTTATATGCAAGTTATTATTAATATATAGTGAGATTGAATCACTGGGTATATTGATGAGCTTGTGTGTGTGTGTGTGTGTGTGTGTGCGTATGTGTGGGCTCTCTCTCTCTGTGGCGATAGTTGAGTAAGTATCATTTGATGCTGGACAGGACAAAGTCTCGGCAGGAAATATTTCACAGTTGTGTGCGTATGTGTGTATGTGTGCATGTGTGTTGTGGAGGCTGATTGTCATTATTATAGTGATTGAGCCGATGATCTGGTTTGTTGAAACCAAAATCAAAGTTGGGCATTCAAGAACCTTCCATATTGATTCTTCTATTCCTCATGGCAGCCCAACGACCACAAGCAAGTTCGTAAGGGAATGGACTAGGCCCTTCAATTGCTAACATCAAGAGGTGATTGATAGTTCTGTTGACTAACCAGTTTCTAAGATCAGCCTTGACTCGAGCTAGAGTGGAGAAGCCTCCTTCACAGTCTACAGAAGACATAGGGAGTAAAAGGCCAATAGCTGCCGATTAGGAAACATTAAAGTCCATTCCAATGTTTAAAGTCCATTCCAATGTTCGCTGTTGTTATTGTTGTTGTTGTTATTATTATTGTTGTTATTATTATTATTATTTATTTTGTTTATTTATTTATTATTGTTGTTTTATTTGTTTATATTATATTTTTATTTCTTTATTTACTTATTATTATTTTAATTTGATTTAGGTATTTATTTATTATTTGTGTATTTAGCTATATATATATATATATATATATATATATTTTTTGCATCCAGTGCACGTATATACTAGGCATGTGTACTGGCACGTGGTGGATAGCTATATAGCTACCAGTATAATTATAGCAGGCTCACGTGAGTCTGAGCGTCTCATTTTCCTGATGAAGGCTTTAACCTTCGCACTGCCAAGAGGGGTACAGGTGTATATACCCCAGACATATATAATAATGTCCTCTGTGTGACACAAACAAATTTAATACTATTTCTCTTTCATGTTTACGAAGTAATAAATTTTACATCTTTGACTACAATTTGTTTTTCTGTTTGACTTTTTTTCTCACTAGATATATTGAACTAAAGTCAAGTGGGGTACACCTGTACCCCTTTTAGAAGTCGATGGTAATTTTTCCCTTCTTTTCAAATTCATCTATTTCACTCAAACAACTATCTCTGGGCCTAAATTTATGTGCATTAGCCTCAATTTTTGTGTTGTTACTGGTTATTTGGTTATTGTGGTTACACTTTGTGTAATCAATATTGATAATAGAGCAATGAATATTGATAGTAAAACCACTAAGCCTCTAACTGCTGGTTCCTATAAAACTAGATATATTTATTGGTCATTTGTCTTCAATCTTTTTTCAATGATGAGTGTATATTATACTGCTGAGGAGGTATATAGCTGCCATCATTTTGGAGGAAGATAGTGACGAAGAAGTATGTGATGCAGGAAGCCATGGAGAAATCAGTGAAGAGTAAATTGATGCTGTGGAATATGAAGAGGAGGAAGAAGAAGAAGAAGAGATTTGCATTGACTCTGATGTCTCTGATGAAGATGTTGAACATGATACTGCTGAAGTCACCTTCACTGGGAAAGATGGAACAAAATGGCATAGTACTCCACCTCACCCTGCATCATTTCGGCAACATAATGTCATTCATGTCCGTCCTGGATTGACACAGTGGGTTGCTCACTATGAAGACCAACTGGACTTTTTCTTTGCACTTCTTACACCAACTATGATCAGGCATATTTGTGATTGCAGAAAATCAAATAATTGGCTACATGGGAATTTTGCTTATCCTTGGAGTTACGAAAAAGCGAAATGTAGATGTTGATGAAATATGGTCTCCTAACTCCATGCACTATCAGGAATATGTAATTGTTCTCACACGAAAACAGTTTCGAACCATTACCACCTTTGATGATGTGGATACACGTACAGGGCCGGACTTGAAGTTTCATAAGATGCAATACATTTTCTCCCAGTTTCAAAACAACATTCGGATTGCTTTCGAACCACACAGTCATACATGCATTGACAAGACTCTGTATGCATTTCGAGGTAAATGCCAATTCCGACAATTTATGCACAGCAAACCAGCCAAGTATGGTATCAAGTACTTTTGCTTATGCGATGTGGAAACATCTTACCTGTCTAATGTGCAGGTTTATTTGGGAAAAGACAGAGATCAAACACAACGAAATACAAACATTGGAATGAATGTTGTGCTTGACTTGGCAAAACCAATTGAAAAAACAAGTCGATGAATTACAGTGGATAACTTTTTTACCTCAATTCCCCTGGCAGAAAACTTATGGGAGAAAAAGCTAAATCTAGTTGGAACACTGAAACCGAACAAACGGGCAATTCTACCCCAATTCCTAAAAAATAAAAGCCGTGAAGTACATGAAAGTATGTTTTGTTTCCAGAAGGAAAAAAAAATGGTTTCTTATGTGCCAAAGAAAAGTAAGGCAGTGATACTGCTATCCACAGAGCACCACAGCAAAATCATCATTTTACAGGGAGGTGGGAAGATTGAAATGAAAAAACCTGAAATTATCATGGCATATAATGCTACAAAAGGAGCTGTCGATACCTTTGACAAACTTATTGTTCAGTATTCTTGTAGACGAAACACCTGCAGATGGCCTATGAATGTGTTTTTTCCCCTTCTTGATGCTGTTTCATACAACACATTTGTGTTGTACAGAACCAAGAACCCTAATATCATGGAGAAAAACTGCAAGACCCAACGTCGGCTACACTTGGAGGCACTAGGAGAAGAACTCTGCAGAAGAGAAATTGAAGTCAGAATCCAAAAATGGGTTGATGGCAACTTTCATGGAATTTCACAAGCAATGAGGCAGCTTGCCCAAAAGCATGGCTTCTTGCCTTTGGAGAGTGCTGCACATCAACCAATTGTGATTCGAACTTATGGTAGATGTTACTTGTGCTCTAGGAAAAATGACAGAAAAAGTCGCAACCACTGTGGTCTGTGTACACGTTTTGTCTGCAAAGAACATTCTGTTAGTCATAACAGTGTTTTGTGTTCCTTGCAAAGAAGGAATACAGTAAAGACTCAATTATCAATGATGAATTTTGCATCTTTCGTGATTTGATTTTCAATAATGTTAGCTATTTACTTTACTTCACTTTCCAGCTTAGACTAGACCAGTGTGTGTGTTCTGGTTCTATGTTGAAGGGATAAAAATGATAAATTATGATTTATAGGCCAATTTGGCCTCTTTGTGTTGATATTTGTAAAAGATCCACTGGGGTGCTGGTGTACCCCTTTGGCAGTCCGTGTTATGGAAAATCTTTAGACAGTGCGAAGGATATAGAGCATCACATCGAGTGAATACAATTTGAAGTTGATTATTGAGAAGTTTATATTATAGTTTAGCAGTGAGAATTGAGAATACAGCACTTAGACTCTCCTTGTTTACATCACAAATGAGCACATGCCATAATTATTTGTTCACCCATTGCAGACCGCATTGTACATTATTATTACCATCAGCAAATCCCTTATTCCTTATTTTGTAGGTAATGTTTAACATGGGAACTAAGAAGTCTTGGTCCTTGTGTATGTATTAAGACTTGACCTGGTCTGTGGTCACTCCTCAATATTATAGAGCCATATTTAATAACCTTGTAGTCACACATGTCAGGATTTCCTTCATCACGCTGATGTTTACATGTCAAGGTTACAAATATGGCAAGGGGGGCCCTATTTTGCTTCAAGTATGACCACTAAGTCTACCTAAAACATGTACCTATTATGCTTATTTGTAGCTACCTGACAAAATATTGACGTGCACTTTTGTGAAGTTAAATTTCCATCCCTCTACTACCCCTTCCTACTCTCCTCTCCCCGCCACCCCCCCCCCACGCACACACCCCCTTCACCTTCACACACACACACATACACACACCACCTCCAAAATAATCATATTCATTACAAATACACCTGTGTGGAGTCAGCTATCTAAACTTAATCTGTTAAGCTTGTGCCAAACTACTGCCATCACTTCGGGAGGAACTAAAAGTCCAACATTTAGTTCATTTTCCCATTCACATGATATAAGGAAACTATATAGCTATACATGATTATAGAAAATCCACCATGCATGCAGCTTATTAGACATTTAATTGAACTGGGTAGTATGTGTGTATTATATTATTTTGTATAGGATAAGTTATGCATTACTTGCCAACTAGCTATGTGGTTGAGACGTCCATTGGGTATGTATGCTTATGTTAGTCTCGACAAATTAGATTGCGTAGCATTGGGCTACTTCACATGTTGCAATCCTAGCATTACACCATTGTGATGGCTTCATCAATACTCTACTGATCCATAGTCCATAGGTTAGGCCAAAGGCTATCACTAGGGCTTCGTCTGGTGCAGTTGCCAGGGCAAGGAATACGAGATGGTGAGTGACCAAGTGCTGATCACAATGATGTAATGCCAGTGTCTCTGCTAGATTCAGGGCAGTCCTGACTTTTCACTGCAGGCATTATAACTGAAATGTCATTAGCTCACACAATACCACATTTCAGATCTTTAACAGTTACCTCTAAATGTAGGAAATTTTGGCTCCAACTTCATAGGCATATATGGTCTGTGGTCATACTGACACCTTTCAAACACAATACCTACAGTCACCGAAACACACTGCACTGACTGAAAATTATAGGTCTATGTTATACAAAGCCGAGTGCCACACATGGTAATTGACACCTCTTCACACTTATATACTTTCATGTGGTTGATGCGGATGATACCATTATAGATCAGCATCCTAGCAGAGCTTGAAGTCACGTTGATTTCAACTGTGTGATGACTGACTAACATGTAGTGGCATGAGAGAAAGTAGTAAGCATGTGGACAGATCTTAGTTTACCATGCAGTAGGATATTTATGAAGTTAATTTTTTGCAGGGAAGGTTTGTGCAGTCAAATAATACCATGTTCTATTAACATGGAATCAAAACCCTTCACTTTTGTTTGGTTTATATGAGTTCTGTCTTTAGTTTCTTTCTTGTGTGCTGATCTATGTAAGTATTAATCAGTATGTAAGCATCTGTAAGTCGTCTGTAATCTGGTTAGATTACTGCTGGTCACTCTTGTGTTCTTTATCAACATTCAACTATAGCTGCACATTGAGTTATGCAATATGAATTTGATAAAAACTAAACCATAATAATGTCTAGAGTAGCAATGCATTACTGGACATAAATATCTACTACTTCAATAGCAATGTCTTCATTAAATGTTCCCTCATCCCGACACACCCTCATCTCAATATCATCAGTAGTGAGTTGTTTCAGATCATTGAAGAACCATGGAGGGGTGTTGAAAGAGCAGCATGTGTTGTTAGGCCCACAACCAAATGCATCCCATAGAGGGTCATCAGCACCATAGAAATCAGCTGAAGATCCAGAAGTACGAGCTGTATCACAGAAATAATCCTCCCCCACAAATGAAGGAATAGGTGGTGATATTGCTGGGTTGATGCAGGGACATTTATATCTAGGATTGTTGTCATCTTCATTTTGTGCAGCAGCAAATGTCCAGATATGTTGCCTTGGTGTCATTCCATGAGTGAGACTTACACCATCCACATAATTGGTGTCTAAATCAATGTCACGACCCATGTTAGAATCATGAAAAGCATCTGGAGTTCCCACCTGGTAGGCTCTGATTCTTCCACATACTTTAGAATATCCAACACCACTCACTGTGAATGTATCCGAAGAACAACGTCCTGAACCAGTGTTCATTGTTATACACGTACGGATTGGGGTTGTTGACAGTCTGAGACCACTGGGACACTTGGTAGTATTATCTGTCATGTCCAGTTCAGCCACTCTCATCCACCCTCCAGTGATCCCTCCACATGACCTGGTCATGTCACAGTACACACGCACAGCAGAGCCACTGGAGGACCTGACATAATACATGCCTGAGGGTGAGGAGGGAGAAAGTTGCCAAATAGCAGCACAGGAACTGAATGTGTGTCCAGCTCTGTTAGAGATATCAACAAGAAGAGCTTGAAGACTGTTATCTCCAGTAGTATTGAACTTTGTAGCGAAACTATCAAACAGTCGATCAACATCGCTCCTTGATTCTTGAACGTCCTTAACTAGGCTTGCGACGTTAGCAGATCGGAGCTCGGAAATGGTTACAAATGAAACAATTAACGCTACAACAGCGAAGAAGAGAGAAGTCAGTAGCAAAGCGATAAGACAGACGATAATTCCACGCTTTTTCATCTTTTTAGGATCTTTAGTCTCACTTTTTTCAGTGATATTGTCCAGGATACTATAGTCTGAAATGTTTTGAGCTTTTTGAGGCTGTAATTCTGGACTTCTTGCTCTAGTTACCGATCTGTCCAGCACAGAGTAGGTAAGAGGAGAAGAGGTGGGAGCATCATAAATTGCAGAAACTTCGTTTCTTGCTGGTATTTCTTTGTAAGAAGAAACGCTGTCCGTAGCTGTCTCATATCTTGGACAATCATTGTCTTCTACAGTCTTCTTTAAAGATGCCCTGGATTTCTTTGACTTGTCCACTACAGCATACATAGGACCAGCAGAATCTGATACTGGAAGTCTCTGAAGCATTTCTGTGCTATTCATTGCCTTTGTTTTGTTTTTTCACCAAGCATATGTGAGGTTACAAAACTCCAGCTATATAGACACTGAACTTTAGACACTGAACTTCACAAAATATTGCAGAATAATTTTTTCCTGGGCCCTTTATAATTATTGCAGTGGTCATTTCCTCTGAAATAACTCCAATTCGTTTTCCTCTATGAAAGTGCTCAACTGGACTTTTACAATTTTAGCTACAATAACCACCTGATGAAGGCTCGAGCATCTAGACAAAACACCGAGAGAATACAATTTCAAGTTGGTTATTGTGAAGGTTGTTGTAATGTTATTATGGCAACTGAGAGTTCATTGAGAATATTAGTGTCTAAAACCAGTGTTAGAGTCTGATACCTAACAGATACCAACCTTGGTAATTCGCTTCCAGCAGAGTCCCTCCCTACTTCTAGCTAAACCCCAAGCTTGACAAAAGAGTTTTAGATTTTAAGTAGCTTATATTAAAACAACAGTCCAGTAGCAGAATGTAAAGATATGATGAGACTGCCCAAGCCTGGCCTGCAGAGGGGTTTAAATACCCTTGCTGCCAGGCTTTCACAGCTGATAGTGTTGATAACAGTGTGAGAGTAGTAGAATTCCTGCTACGAGTGTGAAATGATATCATGATTGTCCTATGTGTTGATAGTCTTTCTGATTGTCCTATGTGTTGATAGTCTGAGGTCAAGAGTTCTAGCTCTATTTACAAGTTCTGTCTAGCTCTATTTATAAATTCTATTTATAGGGCTGCTCCGCAGCGAGTCAGGGCTGAGGAGACTGACATCACCCCCTCCTTGTAAAGTTTGTCGTTCTTTTTCTTCTTCCTGCTCTCCATCCCAAGCCTGAAGAGTTGAGTTTGTCAGCGTTACCATTCTTCGGGCCAGGACGATAGTGGGTGGTGAAGTTATAGGGTTGCAGCAGTAATGCCCACAGCGTTAATCTGCCGTTGAGGTGAGTTGAAGAGTGGAGATGTGTTAAAGCCTTGTGGTTGGTTTCAACAGTGAAGGGTTTCCCCACCAGGTAAACACCAAAGTGCTGGATGCTTTGTATGATGGCCAAACATTCGATCTCCGTGGCACATTACCTCATCTCTGCTAGATCTTCCTGGAGTAGAACCTCACTGGTAATTCTTCATCTTTCCTCACCACTCTCAGAACCCCAGCAATCCCCTTAGTGGATGCGTCTGTCTGTAGGATAAATGTGTCTGTGGGAGTGAGGGATGGTAAGGGAGGACACTCGGGAAAGGGTATGGCATAGATAATAAAATTCATCATTCATAGCAGTGGACCAACATACAACAACATTAGCTGCACTCTTCCGCGTCACTTTGGAGATTTCTATGGACTTGTGGGCGCAATTAGCGATAAATTTCCATAGTATCCTGTGGTACCCAGGTAGGATTGTACATCCTTTTTGGTTATATGTCTCACATAGTTTCTGATTGCTTCCATCCTGTGGTCTGGTGTGGACACCTTGCCTCTTCCCACGGTGTGTCCCAGAAAGGTAAGGTATTTCACTGGCTTGGCAGTTAGTCCACTCCATTAGTCTGTTTAGCACACATTTGTTGTGTGCCATGTGGTCAGGTCTGACTAAATATGATAATATCGTCCATATATGCACCACTAAAATCTTGGATGTTGTCTGACGATGCCCATCATTGTTTGGAAAGATGCTGGGGCATTTCTCAATCCAAAGGGCATTATAGTAAATTGGAATTTTCCCCATGGCATGTAAAGGCTATCTTTTCCTGATCTACTTGGGCCAGGGGAATTTTGTAAAAACCTTTGTTGAGGTCTAAATTTGATAAATACTGGGCTTCCCCAAGCTGGTCGATCATCTCGTCTATGTAGGGCATTAAATAGGGGTCTGGTTCTGTGATGTGGTTAACCTTTCTAAAATCAATGCACAGTCGAATGTTGCCATCAGGCTTACGAACTGAGACCATGGGTGGGGACCAAGGGCTGGTGGATGGCACCACTGTCAGGGGAGGCTCCATAGGGGGGCAGGGGGGGCAATCGCCCCCCCCCCTCCCCCAAGCAGAACATTGGGGGGGCACTGCCCCCCCAATGATCTTGTGGCCTGTCATTGCATGCTATAATTATATTGTATTAGCTGCCTGTAACCCCCAGACCACATGTTGTTAACCTGCCAAAACCACCTGCTAAAACCACATTTATGATTGTAGCTGCTCAAATTATTAAACCCACATGTGCAAATAAGCACATGTGGTTAAGAGAAAGGAAACTCAAAGAAGTCTAACAGAAATGTGGCCAAAGAAGAAGAAAACCACAAAAAGAAGGGATGCCTGGTGTATCTGGGAATGAGCTTTTACAAGAACATGACTTTGAAGTTCTTTCAGAACCAGAGTCTGTCGATAAGGAACAAGTATAATGAGCTCGAATGTCTGGAAGAGATAGTATTTCTGTTGGTGACAATGAATCTGTTACTGTCAATGAAGAATGCATGAATCAATTCTGTACTGAGGAAAAAACTGCTTACCAACTGTCAGACATTGACTCCTATATGATAAAGATTATTACTCCGTGAACGACCAGGAAGCCTTCAGAGTCGAATACGGGAGTACTGATTGGTTGAACAAGTCCGTGCCCGCGCATGGTAAAGAGTAACTATGAGAAACGGAAGAGAGGAGTTAGGGAGGAGCGAGCGAACAGAGATAGCGAGTTTTAGACGTATAGCGTAAACTGAGCTAGTTTAGTTTTGAGACATACATATTGGTTTGAGACTAGTGTATGATTATTTAGCACTATTTATTTATGTTTATATTGTTAAAGTATTTAAACCTACAGCTCTTAATTATACTCTTCGTGAGTGGGAGACAGCAGGAAAGCTGATTTTGGCTTAGACAGAGTTTTGTTGTTTAGGCGTCGCAGGATACTAGACTACTTAGAGATAGTAGAAGTATTTGCCTGACACCAACCAAAAGGAAAGGAGGCATTATCTCTATTTGCTAAGAATGATCACAAATTTCTCGCTACATGGTGGTATGACAAACATGAATGGCTCACTCTATGTACTACAAAGAAGAAAGTATTTTGTGTCTACTGCAAATATGCACACAAACATGACCTACTTACATTTTCGACAAAAGGTGAGGAAGCATTTACAATTAAAGGATTTGATAATTATAAAAAGGCTACTCAAAAATTTCGTACCCATGAGAATTCAGATATGCATCTTGAAATGAAGTTGAAATGGAAAGCTCTTGCCAATCCATCAATTTCAACACTCAAATTGCTAGAGCTCAACTGTCTCGGCGTATTGGGCTCTTGAAACAACTTGAGGCTATGAAATATCTTCTCAGGCAAGGCATAGCATTGCGTGGACATTCTGAAGAAGAGGGAAATCTACCTCAGCATGTGGTCAAGTGATAATAATGACATCAAAACTGGGTCAAGGAAGTATTTATCACATGACATTGTTAATGAAATGATAAGTCTGATGGGGCAAAAAGTATTACGACATATTTTAGCAAGAATCATGAGTAGTGTTCCTAGTTGGTATGCTGTGATTGATGAGGCTACTGACGTTACTTTTAAAGAACAGTCTTTAACCCACTCACCGTCATAAGCGTATATATAACGACCAAACCACATAATTATCGGGGAAAAATCATTAAAAAATCAATCGTTCGGTTGTAAATTAAGATATGAATATAAAAAATTAGCTGCCCTACGTACGTGCCATACGGGTTCGGTAACTAAGGTAAAGTAAAATTGAAATCGCTGACCGTTCACATTTTGATCAAGTTGGAAATGACGACCAAACTCTTTCTAGGATTCAAGACGACGACTACGTCCTATCAGAAGACGAAAGTAAGGTGAAGTAATCTATTCCTAACTTGGGAAGAGTAGCATTGATCCTGAAATTGTGCTATCGATGGTTGGGAGATACTTTTGGACAATTTTCTGGCGAGAGCGGTGCCGCTCGATAATCTGTTTGGGCGGAGGAGAGTCTAGCAGTGACGAAGAAGACTATGTCAGTGAGTTTTGTTTACTTACTAGCTAAGTAGCTAGCAAGTAAAACATGTTCTGGATAGAATGGTTTAGCTGTTCTTTGGTGGGACAATCCATATATAAATTCATTAGGTCGAGGAGGCAATACTTTTTGTTTATGTTGCATTATTCTTTTTAGGTATGGTGCAACCAACCCCTTCACTGTCACCCTTCCTCATGGCCACTTCTTGTGGAGTTCATACTCCTTCGGTTCATACTCATTCAAGGCCTGTTGGTCAACTTGCACGTCTGAGTACACGTAGTCAAGTAACTTCCAGTATTCATTTGAATACCTCAATGGCTTCTTGTGCCAGTCATGTTTGTTGCTACATACATTGTGTACCAAGTGTTATAAGTGTAAATATAATGTGAAAATATATATTCCTAGATGGTGTCTATATATTACATTGTGGTAGTGGCGCACAATGATGTCTTCTTGTATGTTGCTGGCCAGTATCTTATCAAGCCTCCATCACTGTCTGAGTGGCTGAAAACACCTTGATTATATACCATACTAGAGGGGGGAATGAAATAAGGCCATATACATGTGTGCACGTACATAGATCATATTACTACAATTGTTAATTATCTGTGAAACCAGAACTCAAAACTTCTAATTAGATTCATAGCATTGTGGTTTGTTTCTATGGCAACTGTAGGTTACCACAATGTTGGTCATTATAAGGGCTTTCATGTGAACTATGGTTGCTAAGGACTTTAGTCAACCTTTGCTGAAATAGCATTGCATATGTTTATGCAAGTCAATATTTTGTAATTTTTCAAAATAAAGTCAGGGTTAAGGTATATATGTCGATGACGATTATATGGTGCATGAAGATTCAGTTGGTTTATTCAATCTTCCCAACACTAAAGCTGAAACTTTATTTGTTGTATTGAAAGATATACTTATGCGATGTGCTTTGCCTTTGTCATTATGTTGTGGTCAAGCATACGACGGAGCTGCTGCAATGCAGGGGAAAATAAAAGGCTTAGCTACCTTGTTCAGAAAGAAGTCCCAGCTGCATTGCCTGTCCATTGTCTGGCTCACTCCCTGAATCTCTGCCTGCAAGATGCAGGGAGGCAGATACAGCCTTATTAGAGAAATAGTGAAGTTAATAAATTACTCTCCTAAAAGAAAGCATCTTTTCTAAGAAATTGTTGGTAAATGAGACTGCAGAAGGTGGCATTAAGGTGCTGTGTCCAACTCGATGGACAGTGAGAACTGGTGCCATTGGTGCTGTGATCAATCAGTATGGTGTTATTATGGAAACCATGGAAGAAGTCCATCAAACAACCCATGATGATTATGGATTGAAAGCAGCTGGAATACTTGCTGCTTTGGAAAAATTTGAAATTTTATTTGGTTTAAAATTGGGTCACCTTCTTTTCAGTAGTGCTGAAGAAACTTCTAAAGTCTTACAAGCCAAGGATCTAAGCATTCAAGAGGCAATGTCAGCAGTTAATGTAACACAAGATTTTTACAAGCGCCAGAGGAAAGATGTAGAGTTTGAAAGGTTCTATAGTGCTGTTGTTGATCAGGCTCATTCATTGGAAATTGGGGACCCTAAACTGCCTAGGTATAAATGGTTACCAGCAAGATTCAATAGCAGTCAACCTCATCAGTTTGATGCACCAAATAAAATTTATTATGAAGCTTGTGATATCCTTATCCAAGAACTGGATGATCGATTTAAGCAAGTGCATTAATGAACCCCATGATTGCAATGGAATCACTTCTTTTTAAGGCTGAGTTTATGAAAGTGTGATTCAAGAATCTGTTTTTAAGAATGGCCTTGACTTTGATCGACTGAAGAAGCATCTGGGAGTTCTAGTTGATGTTATCAACCAGGCCTTACCAGAAGTGAAGAAAGTAACTAGCATTCGAACAATAATTATGTGAAGCTATGAGTACACTTGCGTATCGATCAATGTTTCCAGAAGTTCACAGATTGCTACGCCTCTACTTTACAGTTCCAATTACATCCTCAACCTCTGAAAGAAGTTTTTCCACTTTAAGACGTGTTCTAACTAAGATCCACTATGTCAGAAAAAAGGTGCATTTTACTACACATCCACAAGGATCTCACAGATAGACTTAACTTACGCCCAAGATTTTATAACACTAAATGAAGAAAGAAAGAGATACTTTGGAACATTATAAGTAATCATTGTATTGTAATTTGTGTATGTGTGTGTGTGATAAAAATTGTGGCTTTAAAAAGTTGGGGTGGTCTTAAATTTTTTTAGCATGCTTACATGCGCCATCCCCTTGCCCCCCCCAACCAGCAACTACTGGAGCCACCCCTGACTGTGCTAGACCCTTGTAACACCTGGACCTCCTCAGCTGGTCCCTCCCCATGCCGGAGCTAACCTATATGGGCATGTCCTGATGGCTTCTCACTGCCAGTATCAATCTCATGACATACATCCCTGGCTCTACCAACCTCCTGCCTTACTACATCATTATATTCGGCTAGCAAGGCTCCCACCTCACTATTCTGCCTCTCTGTCAGAGCTGGCAGCTCTGTAAGTACTTGACCCTGCTCCTGGCCTTCATCTTCCTCTTCCGCTACTACTACCATGATGGTCATAGTAGTGAAGCATCGGGAGAGTTCCAGGCTTTTAACATGTTGATATGCACTATTCTTCTCTATCTCAAAGGAGCCATCCCACAGGTTATCTAGCTTTCCGCTCAGGTTAGGGGTTCTGTTTAGGGGTTCTGACCAAGACTAGCATGCCTACTTCAAGTTCACAGGCTCGTGCCTTTTTATTGTACTGGACCTTCATGGATGCTTTGGCTGACTTCTCTTTTTCCACCACTACTTGTCTCAGCTTCTCTCCAAGCTGGTCTACCCATTCCACTATGGTCTTCTGGTCCAGCTCCCCACTCAGCCAACCTTCTTTCACCACATCCAGTGGTCCTCTTATTGGCCTACCCAATACTACCTCAAATGGAGAGAACCTGGTATTTGCATGGGGAGCACTTCTATAAGTGAATAAGAAGTGCTTCAATATGTTATCCTATTCCCTCTTACACTCGCTACATTTCCTCAGCAAGTTCTTTAATGACCCATGCCAGCGTTCGAGGCAGCCATTCGTTTGTGGGTGGTATGGAGACATCCTCAGCTGTTTGACATCGAGGAGTCGGCACAGCTGTTTGGTGAGAGGCCCCAGGAAGACAGAACCTTGGTCTGTCAATATTTCCTCTGGCAATCAGGTCCTGGAGAAGATCTCCTCTGCAACCGTCTCCGCATCTACCCTGCGTAATGCGACCCCCGACTGCCTCACTGTCAGGGTGTTTAGATGCAAGGCACATACATGTAAGTATATATCCGTTGCCAGACTTGGCCTTGGGCAAGTGACCTACAAGGTCAAAAGCCATTCTTGCAAAGGGGGTAGTGATAACAGGGAGGAGACAGAGAGGAGCTATGTGAGAAGGTTTTCTAACTGCCTTTTGGCACTCTGGGCATGGTCTACACCAGGCTTTGGTGTCTTTAGAAATACCGGGCCAGGTAAACAGTCTTGCCAAGGCTGCTACTGTCTTTTTGTAAGAAAAATGACCTCCTACTTTGTTGGTGGGTGCTATCTTAAGGATACCTTTCCTCCTCTCTACTGGTACGACCACCCTCTCACTCATGGTGTCGCCTCCCTTTCCATTCACCAGCAATCTGTCCTTCCAAATATATCCATCCTTTCCATCCTCGGCCAACTGCCGGATTTTGGCTAGAGTTGGGTCCTCTTCTTGCTGACTACACAGCTTAAGCTTGTCTGAAGCTTCTTCCTGAAGCTCGGGGATAGGGATATCTATGGGCTCACCGTCCTGTGTTGCTTGTATTTCAACCTCCCAGACTTCCTCATCCCCAAACATTTCGTTACTATATTGAAAGGGCATGGCACCTGACTCTGCACTGAGCTCTGTGTCGGCCCATTCCTCTTCTGCTTGGCATGCAGCCTGATCTCTTGTGATCAAAGTTAGCTCATGCATCTTATTGTTGGCTGCCTTCAGCTCCTCTTTGGCCTGCATTTGTTGAACTTCGAGCTCTAACAGGTACCTCATAATGCCCATAATTATACATACCCAATAATATTTTTTCTGGAGCATTGTCCACCACTTGGTGTAACCTGTGCTTCCCTACATCTATCCAGACTTTAGCTAGAGGTTGAGATGCATTGAATCCATTGAAGCCCTCCAAGGTCACATTCCTACCTAGGTATATATTTATTTTCCTCTATATACCAGGTTTGCATCAACGATGGTCCTGTCTGCTCCCGTATCTATGCATTCTGCATTCCGTCTAGCCTACGGTCCGAAGCAAGCAAATTTTGATGGTCCAGCCAGGAAGTGAGTGGGCTTTAAAATGGTTGCATAATAGGACGTGGTTTACGATTTCTTGCTGAGCCTGTTAAGGCCATCACACACACATATATATTATTACAAAGGCTGGATCATTATATAGCCCATCTTCATCCTCCTTTTCTTTGAACCATGAGGAAGATATGGAAAACACAACATCCTTTGCCTCATCATAGTGAAGGAATGGCCACTTAGTGAACCACTCGAGCTGAAAACTACGTAAAGATCACTTTAATAGTAATAATAATAATATTATTATTTAATAATAATAATAATAATTATATATAATAATAATACATGATTTTACAGCATACGTGAGAATTGCATTACATGAAAGGATAATTTGAAATAATGACAATATGTGATTGCTGAAGGTATACCTATAAGAGCTATAGGCAACCGCAAATTATTTGGGGTGTGAGGGATATTCATACATTTGGAGCAAGGACAGGAAAAATGAAATGTGCGTGGTGAGTCTGTGAACCACTCAAGCTGAAAACTACTCAGAGCTCCATTATTTTTTGACAAATATTCGCTTGGTACAGCCAGCTGCTACGCCACAGGTTTGCTAAACTGGAAATAATCATCGCCATGCTAAACTGGAAATGGTCGTCGCGCTCAATATCGCGCAAGTTCCCGTCAACATTGCCAGCTTGCAGGATGCTACTTCTACATAATTATTATTACAATCCACTCTCATGACATCACAGGTTGAGTTAGGCTTGCAGCTGTACAGCTATATAAACTAGTTGAAGGTTGTAGAAGAAGTTGAACCAGACGTATTACAGAGAAGGTTGTAAAGGACACAGGATAAGCTAAGTTGGTGAAAGACGGGGTCAATATGTATGAGGAAATTATCAAGAGGGAAGAAGAAAATTTTCAGAATGTCCTGAACAGACTGGTAGGGAGGCCATTCATCATGAGAGAGAGAGGAAGATACAAGAGAAGAAAGAGAGTCTGTGGGGAAATGGAGGTGCGTATATGGTGCAGGGGGTGCATCAGCAGCATCAAGGTTGGCAAGTGAAGGATCTCCAGCAGGTAAAACATCACAAGAAGGCATGCGGGGAAAGAAGTCGGTGTGGAAAAGTGTGGTGGGGAGAGGGAGGAGTGGTGGGGATGGATGCCAGGAGGAAGGAATGACGTATTACTCCAGTTTGGTATTGGTGGGCTACCGGGGGAGACACTCCGGCAGACAACACAGAAGGGGTTGGAGAGAGGCAAGGACCATCAGGTGGGGGAGCACCGGGAGGGGTGTCACCCATCAGGGAAGGAGCACCCATTGGCCAAAGAGAATATGTCCAAGATCACCAACATGAAGGACAAATCTCAGTTGTGAGTGCAAAAAGTATGTTGAGGAGGGTGGGGGTTGGGAGAGGGACCAAAGATAGGGAAACTGGGTGGTTGAGTGTGGCGTTTGTTAATTGTAGAGGATGGTGGTCAAGGAAGGTGGATTTGAAGATAGTGTTGGGCACGAAGAAGTTTGATGTGCTGGGATTAGCGGAGACATTTTTGCAGAAGGAGGACGAGGTGAGCGTGGCAGGATGTGAGTAGTACGGCCGGAATAGAGAGGGTGGCAGGCGTGCAAGTGGAGGTGTGGGAGTTCTGGTGCATGAGAGTTTGGGTTCTAGGGTGAGGAAGTCAAGAGAAGGTTTGCTGTGGGTGGAGTTGATTCGAGCAGGGAGAAGGAAAACTATGGCAGGGGGAGTGTATACATGTGAACCCAGAAGGAGTGAGAGTGAGAGAGACGGAGGAATTTTTAGAGGTATTGAAGGAGGATGTGGTGAAGTAAGAGAAAGATTTCGATTTTATGATGATGGAAGACTTAATGCAAAGATTGGATTAGGAGCGGAGGATGATCCAAACAGTAATGGAAAGAGGTTTTTGGATTTGGTTAGGGTTGGAGGTCTGGTTATAGGGAACGAGTTGCAGTTCTGTGAGGGCAGGTGGACATAGGAATATGGGGAGAGAAAGTCAGATTATAAGTTGTTTAGTGAAGACATGGATGTAGCAAAGGTGGCAGTTGAAGACTCAGGCAAGCTGGATGTGTGGTCGGACCTTAACGTTAATGGAAAGAAATTATGTGGGGTAGGAGAGAGGTACAAGTGAGAAGAGAGCGACGTAAATGGAGAGTTGACAATAGGCTAGACTGGGTGGAGTATCAGGAGGCAGTGGAGGAAATGTTCATGGGGTGGGAAGAGGAGGTGAGAGAACTTGAACAAGAGTTGGGAGGAACTTAGTTGAAGAGGTGTGGGGTAGGTGGAAGGAGAAAGTTTTGGCTGCAGCGGAGAAAGGAATTAGGACGAAGAAGATTAAAGACAGGTCAGAGGGATGGTGGTCAGAGAATGTGGAGAGGCTAATTGGTGTTAGGAAGGAGAAATGTAAGAGGTTGAGGGAAGCCAGGAACATTAAGACAACTATGGGAGGACTATCGAGAAGCAAGAAAGGAAGTGAAGTAGACTAAAAGGAAAGAGAAGAAGGAATTGAGGAGAGAACTATAAAGAAGATTAGAGAGCAGAGTGGGAGTAGTTGTAAGCTGTTTTGGATTCTTGGAATGATTTAAGAGCAGATTTAAGAGCAAAGAGGAAGGAGAGAAGGATAAAAGGAGTGAAAGATGATGAGGTAAGAATGGTGGAGGAAGAAGACGAGGTGTTGGAGGTGATGGCAAAACACTAGGAAGAGCTGGGGAGGAATGCTGGTACCAGAATCAGAGATAGGAGATGTGAGTGGGCATGAGCTGGGTATGTGTGAGGAAGTAAGTTGGGAAGAAGTAGTAGAGGTAATGAAGTGTTTGAAGAGAGAAAAGGGACCAGGCCCTGATGGAATGTTGAGTGAGATGCTGATGTATGGAGGTAGAAGGTTGGTGGAGGTGATGGTGCAGGTGATGGTGCAGGTGATGAATGTGGTGATGAGGAGTGAGTGCTGCCCATTGGGGAGTTTTCTAGTACCTCACCACAAGCCTCACCACAAGGATGGCGAAGAGGACCAAGTAGGGAATTATAGGGGGATGCGTTAGGTTGTAGTGTGGTGAAGTGTTTGTGAGAGAGTTGGTGAGGAGGTTGGGAGGGTTTTGCTAAGGAAGCACAAGGAGGATTTAGGAGTCGGAGGAGATGTTCGGACCAGTGGTTGGTGTTAAGAGTAGTTTTTGAAGTGAGGAAGAGCGAGAAGGAAAGTTCATATCTGGCGTTCCTGGACATAAGTAAGGCATATGACATTGTGTGGAGGGAGGGACTGTGGCACAAGTTGAGGCAGTATGGAGTAGAGGAGAAACTTGTGAGGACATGTGTAAGATTGTATAGTGGGGTGGAGACGATGGTGATATTGGAAGGAAGGAGGGCAATGGATGTCCTTTGTCTCCACATCTTTTCAGTATTTGTTTGATGGGAATGGCAAAGGAGTTGGAGAGAGAAGAAGTTGGAGACAAGGTGGAAGGCTCTTGGTGTGGGGCACTTATGTATGCCGATGATGTTCTTCTGGTGGACTCGGGGATGGAACTGCAAGCTATGTGTTGGATGTGGTACAGGTTTAGGTGTTAAGGTGGAAGATAGTAAGAAGAGCAAGGTCATGGTAGTAGGGAAGAAGGAAGCAGGAGTGAATTGGAGGATTGGTGAGGAGATATTGGAAGAGGCCAAAGAATTCAACTACTTGGCAGTATGGTTTGATAGGAAGCTAAGGGGTAATGTTCAGTTAGAGAATATGGCAAAGAAGGCAGAAGAATGGATTGGAAAGACATGGATGAGTAGAGTGAATGGGCAGGTGGAAGTATACAGAGGAAGAATGGTGTGGGAGCTTCCAGTGAGACCTAGTATGGAGCATGCAGCCAAGTGGTGGACAAGAGGACATAATGTTTGCAAGAAGTTGGAGTCAGCACAGATGAGAGTGGGTAGGAGATTGTTGGGGGCAAGTAACACAGTAGCAGGAGTGGCAATACGGGGAAATATGGGAGAAGCTGGAGGAGAGGAGGGAAGAGATGAAGGTTTTGTTTGGTAAGATATTAGAGATGTTGGAAACAGAGCAGATTGGTAAAAATAGTTGTAAATAAACTAAGAGAGGATGGAAGAATCGGATGTTGGAACATTTTGAGGAGAAAATACGAGATAAACAATAACCGGCAAGAGTATGCTGAAGTTTTATAAATTGGCAAAGAATGGTGCAGGGGTAGAGAGGTATGTGAGGTCGATGCATAGTCAGGAAGGTGTGCTGTTGCAATTTAGACTGAGGACTGCATCAGCTGGGTTGTTAGAGGATAAGAAGCGCTGTGGGATAGTTAGGGATGAGAGGCGTATCATGTGTGATAGTGGAGAAGGGGAAGATGTGGGACATTTCTTGGTAATGTGTGAGGAATTCGAGGGGTCGGCTGGTACTGGTGGATGAAGTGCACAGAATTGTAGGAGCTTGACAGTGGCTGGATGAATATAGAAGAGTGGGTAAGGATGGAAAGGTGGCATTGCTGTTGGGGAAAGGTGTGGAGGGAGTAAGTGATACAGTGATGGAGGAGGTGGGCGAGTTTGTTATGTATTGGGTAGGGAAATGGTGGCAGAGGAGAAAGAAACTGTTGTATGGTGAGCTGAGGAATGATCTTTGGTCCCCTCCCCTTGCCCCCTCCTTGAGCAGCGACACTCATAACTAGTAGTATTAGTACTCTTGATAATATAGAGTGTTAGTTACTGCTACATACAGTAGTCTCACACTGTGCTGTAGTATATGTGGTGGCCTTAACAGGCTCAGTATTAAGATTAAATCATCAACTTGAAATTGTATTCGCTCGACGTTTCAACTAGATGCTCTAGCCTCATCAATATGGCAATAAGACCAGCTATAACTAAACTCCCCCCCCATAGATATAACCTTCGTTCCCACCCCCCCTCATTGAGTTTGCGGTATTTCAATTGTCCAGGGGGCTAGGGTGAAGTTGCATTAGCGGCTCTGATATGGTCCGGCCAGTCCGGTTTTGGCTGGCAACTTTTCCACTACATTATTAATATTAGGAGTGTGGTCATTAGGGGGCACGTGCATATTTCCATACTATTTACGCCAGCTAGCTATGAACCGTACCAGTGAAGGGCATCGAGTGAAATCGCTGCGTTGCCCCATGTCTCGAGAAAGACTGAACAATTTAGGATTTCACGGGTAATCTTACCATATTTCGCATGTCATCTAATAGCAAGTACAGCCAGAATGCACGCATAATCAAGGAAATAATTTGACGTACAGTAGCTAATGACTTTTTAGGTAATGGTGAACATAGACAAGAATTTTAATACCTTCATTCTGTAGTGTAAAAATATTATGTCAGCAATTGTGCAGGCGATAATCAATGAAATCCAGACCACACCCACTTCCTGGCCTAACCAATTTCAAATTGCCCGAGCCGCCTCTGAGTTTGACTGACTTATGTGCTCCACAATTGAAAAGATTAGTGCAAGAACTGCATAAGTCCAATTTTGGTTATCTCATGGACATGATTTTATACCATAAGACTTTCGCTGAGGCACTGATCATCTCTATGTTTGGTAGAGACAAAGAGGTACTGCATCTTCAATGCTTTATACATAGCAAGCCAGAAGCAATTGTGGGCAGGAGTTTGTACCCAGTTCATTTTCACTGGCTGGGTTTCCTCATTTTCTTGGGGCTAATACTCGACATTCCTCAAGTTGCAGTTCCAAACCTAATGATGCCTCAAACCCACCTAACAATATCTTCCCCTACATAGGGACCTTTCTTTTGCTAACATTTCTTTTCCATTTTTCTGGGTTCCTAGTACAGCTGATATTGAATTACCAGTTCTTTTTGTAGTAGAAATCCTTTTAGTTTCTAGGAAAGGAAAGGGAAGTGATAACTTAATAACAGGCTTATAGGGTTAGTAAACAGATAGGACTGATATTGAATTACCGTTTTGAAGAAGTCCTTTTAGCTATATACGAGGAAAACAAAAGGTAGTGATAATTAAATCTCGGGCATATATGTGTCTTTACTCAAGTGCCATATCGTTTAATACTTGCCAACTTTCCATAAGTTAATTCCGGGACATTAATTTATATACGGCGCGAATTTTCGACCGCGCCCCCTAATTAGCGTGCGCCTTTCCATTAATTTTCTACGGGTCGACCAGTTCATTTCATCATACAGCTGTGAGGTAGTATTCTCTGTAGATTTCCGGTTGAATTTAGCCATTAAAAGAGCAACAGAGGTTTCGTCAGAGGATTCTCAAGCCTTGAAAGAATGCTAGCTGTTTCAGCTTCCTCACAAGACAAGAAGAATGACTTCAAACCATCATACTGCCTGAGGTAACGATTCACACACTTCAGCAAGCTGAGCCATCGTGTGGGGCAATGCTTCAAAATCACCCCTGGCTCAGTGGTGAAAAGTGAACACCTTAGGATGACAAATTGCTGCTCTCTTGCTGCTATGGAAGTAGTAGAATATGTCGATGAAGAGCTGGTCAATGTTCACTGGGAGTACCTTCAAACCAGCTTGGACTATTAAATCAGCCAAATGGCAGATGCAACCAACATCATACAAAGTTGGGATCTCATCCTTAATCAGCTTCTGCACACCTGACCTCACTCCTTTCATAAGATTGGTGGTATCAGACATGAAAGACACTGCATTGTCAAAGCTGAGCCCATTCTTATTAGTCAGTGACTCCTTCAAGGCTTGAAACAAGTTGGTAGCTATATCAATGTTCACAACAGGCATATCCAAGAATCTCGTCCGTACTTCACCTACCTGTTGATCAAGAAGCCTCAAAAGAATTATGCACGACTTATCCCTCTTGTCATGGGATTCATCAATCATCAAAAAGAATGGACCACTTGACATTGACTCCATAGCTCTCTGTGTGAAGTAAGGAGCAAGAGCTTTCTTCACTATGGCGGTGGTTTTGGTGTGGGAACAGGATAATTTCTTTGCAATTTCAGAGTCTGGGAACATCTTGCTGAAAAGCTTGGTGGCATGGTCACTAGACAGAAAGGATATGTTGTGCTTAGCAACAAATGTAGCCCACCTGACCTCTGCTTCGATTACTTGATCACTTCTCTGATGTTGGAAGAGAGAGGTGATTGGAATAGTTGATAGCACAGCCTTTGACATATCCTTATGTTTCTTGTTCTTGAGGTGAGATGTGACATCATTACGGCCACCATGGGTAACACCAAAGTCGATTGCACACAGTACATCGGGCATACAAGTGACGGCAAGACTACTGACATTACTATTGCATTGAACACAAGCAGCACACTCTACCCATGATGTTATTATTTACCCTGTATTTGCTGTATTCCATGCTTACTTACTTTGTCATTATATATTTTTTATTTATACCTTTGAAACTCTTGCCTATCCCTATCCCCTGAAATTCTTTGATCCATTTATTGTCAAAATGGCTCTGCAATTATCTGCTCAGAAGTTTCACGTGAGTGCCGCACCTCCAATCGAAACAAGGTCAAAGGTTGTTTGGCAAACCGATCTGAAGTTTTTCTCTGCTGCTAAAAAGTGTCCTGTTTTTGTTGCTTTACGAGTGTTAAAGGACTAAACTAAACAAGCTTGAGACTGCAGTGGCCATCTAAGCGAGTGGAAGCGCAAGGTGCGCGTAGCTGTAAATTCCGGGACATTTCCGGGACAAGGACACCACCGGGACAAGGCTCAAAATTCCGGGACTGTCCCGGCCATTCCGGGACGGTTGGCAACTCTGGGTCACTTCAAGCCCTTGCAGAAGAACTGTTTTTCTTTATTTAATGATAGTGAAAAGGAGAATACTATCTCTCAGTTTAGGCCAGAAGGATATCCAAGATGCTCACCTGCTTGGTCCTAATGCACGAAAAGCACTGCAAAGACATTAACCCAAGAAGAACCAGGTCATTCATATACCCTAATCAGGGTATTTAGAAAATTGTCCAAGGGGGGGGCAACTGGAGGAATCTGGATATTAAGGGGGGGGCATGATGTCAAGCACTTATCAACATCAATAAGAATTTTAATAATACAATTTCCTAAATGAAACCCTGCAGTAATAATTATAGTATACATAATAGCTACAATATTAATGAATATGGATTATCTTAATGGCTTACAGTACAGAGCCTATAATCACGAAGGAAAAAAGTAGGAGAAACAACATTACAAAAGAGAATTACTATTAGAAAGCACACAGCGCTAGCTATGTTTTGATATAAGGACACTAGTGTGAATGCGAGCAAAGATGTGGTACTATATATTAGACCACGCGTATAGGCAGTCTTGATCCCACCTTAACACAGACCAGATGTTCTGATGGAGATGAGCCCCCCCTCCCCCCCTCCCCCAAACAACAACAAAACACCAACAACCCTTTAGCCAGTCGACATGGAGTTAGAGTTGATACATCATATAAGGAGTTCAGAGCATAATCAGTTCTCCACATGACATGCATGGTAAGAGCGGGGCCAGGCAGAGTTGTATGCCCATTTCCCCATTTCCTTTGAAATATCTCGCTATTCCCAACATGAAAATCATCAATAGTGTTACCTAAGTGTGTACCTTGATGAGGTACTGAAGCACATTTTGAAGCACAGTGTTCATGTAAATAAATTGGATTGCAGATTTGTGCCCCACTGTAACTTCCTTAGGTGCTGTGGGTATGTACACTAACTATAACTTCCTTGGGTACTGTGTGATGCTGTGAGTATGCACACTACTATGTAACTTCCTTGGGTACTGTGTGATGCTATGGGTATGCACACTACTATGTAACTTCCTTGGGTACTGTGTGATGCTATGAATATGCACACTACTATGTAACTTCCTTGGGTGCTGTGTGATGGTGTGGGTATGCACACTACTATGTAACTTCCTTGGGTACTGTGTGATGCTATGGGTATGCACACTACTATGTAACTTCCTTGGGTACTGTGTGATGCTGTGGGTATGCAGACTACTATGTAACTTCCTTGGGTGCTGTGTGATGCTATGGGTATGCACACTACTATGTAACTTCCTTGGGTACTGTGTGATGCTGTGGGTATGCACACTACTATGTAACTTCCTTGGGTACTGTGTGATGCTGTGGGTATGCACACTACTATGTAACTTCCTTGGGTACTGTGTGATGCTGTGGGTATGCACACTACTATGTAACTTCCTTGGGTACTGTGTGATGCTGTGGGTATGCACACTACTATGTAACTTCCTTGGGTACTGTATGATGCTGTGGGTATGCACACTACTATGTAACTTCCTTGGGTACTGTGTGATGCTGTGGGTATGCACACTACTATGTAACTTCCTTGGGTACTGTGTGATGCTGTGGGTATGCACACTACTATGTAACTTCCTTGGGTACTGTGTGATGCTGTGGGTATGCACACTACTATGTAACTTCCTTGGGTACTGTATGATGCTGTGGGTATGCACACTACTATGTAACTTCCTTGGGTACTGTGTGATGCTGTGGGTATGCACACTACTATGTAACTTCCTTGGGTACTGTGTGATGCTATGGGTATGCACACTACTATGTAACTTCCTTGGGTGCTGTGTGATGTTGTGGGTATGCACACTACTATGTAACTTCCTTGGGTACTGTGTGATGCTGTGGGTATGCACACTACTATGTAACTTCCTTGGGTACTGTATGATGCTGTGGGTATGCACACTACTATGTAACTTCCTTGGGTACTGTGTGATGCTGTGGGTATGCACACTACTATGTAACTTCCTTGGGTACTGTGTGATGCTGTGGGTATGCACACTACTATGTAACTTCCTTGGGTACTGTGTGATGCTATGGGTATGCACACTACTATGTAACTTCCTTGGGTACTGTGTGATGCTGTGGGTATGCACACTACTAAGAATTGTTTTGTACTGGCGCCACTGCTCTGATGTATGTTCAGGAGCTGCATTCCCTTGGCAAGTTTATCCCCCTATCTTGATTACTACCCTTCACATTGGTGAGATCTTGTTTCATTTCTTTTTTGACCAATATATATTTTTCAATGAACTCTCAGTTGACATAATAAAATTAAAATTACCTTCTCAATAATCAACTTCAAATTTTATTCACTCGGAGTGAATAAATATTGAAGTTGATCATCGAGAAGGTGGTTTTAATTTTATTATATATTTTTTGTTTTTTTATTTATTATTAATTAAAAAAAAAATATTTGTTGTTTTATTTATTATTATTTGTGTACCTTTTTATTTATTGTTCATTTAATTTTTTAATTTAATTTTTTTAGATGCTAGGTGCATGTACTGACACTTGGTGGATAGCTAGCTACTGGTATATAACAGGCTAACGTGAGCCTTAGCATCTCATTATTCCACATGAAGGCTAGAGCATCTAGCCGAAACGTCGAGTGAATACAATTTGAAGTTGATTATTGAGAAGGTAATTATAATTTTTTTGTCATGTTTCTATTAGTCAAGCAGCCGTGTACAAGTCAGTTTAATACAGGAACTAAACCAATTATTTACGATGGTCAGTAATAGTAGCAGAAGTACCCACACCAAAGTTGCTGGAAAGAACATATATCCTTTTATCCCTGTATACATAGAATAGCAGAGTTGAAAGTAACTAAGGTATTTTTCTAATCGGAGTAGTGTTAGAGGCAGCATCATTTTATCATCGTTGATGATACTTTCCAGTGTAAATTTCACCATTTCAGTAACTAATAATTATGTTTTTCTAATTGAATAGGGATAGAGACAACTTCACCATCGCTAGCAAACTGCTTTCATTACGTGAACTCCAACGTAGTCAATTGGAATACTACCACGTTGCACAATTCGTGAGCACGGGAATAAAAAGAGTGCTTCTTCAGGTAGCTATCTACGTTTCTAAATGAAATACCGTTGCTTCCTAGTGAATGATTGAAATAATTTTTTTTGGAAAATCCTAAAAGCATCTCCTGGTATATATGCAGTTTCAGAACATATATAGTTTAAAGGCTCTATTCTTGGTAGTTTTCGAGTGTATAGATAACAAATATACTGACAGGCTGATAGGTAGAGAGACACACACGAGCTTTACATATATAGAAGTACAAAACATGTGGCAACAGAGGGACACATGCATCATAAGTATATAGAGAACTGGTTCTGTTGAGAGAATCTGCAGTGTTAACTATTGTTACACAAGAGTGAGCTTCTAAGGAAACTAACCGATCATTTCTTGGTTTGAAAACGTGCAGCTGCTTGCTGAGACTCAGCTCATCTAGGGGGGAGGGCAGTTGCATTTTTGGGGGAGGACTAGTCCATATGCATTTCCCCCCTTTCCCCCCTTGTGGTTACCACTCTATAGCTCCATAGATTCCGTAAACTTCATGGTATGGACTTGATATATAGTTCAAAAGATAGGTCTCTCTGTGTGCTCTCTGTTGATACTAAAATATTTTTCATAGGTATAACTATAGCCAAGTTACTGGAGCTACAAGTGGAGGGAACTTTAATACCTGAATGCCAGATTCCAAAGTGCTAACGATTTGAAATTAGAACCAGTGGCAAGGAAGCCCACTCTACACAATGAGTGTTTCCATTAGGCGCTAAAACGTAAGTATATACGCGGTTAAGCGCGCGGGTGGAAAAAAAATTCCACCCGTATTTTCCACCCGTGCACTTGACCACGTACATTTTAGCGCCTAGTGTAGAGTAGGGCTTCCTTGCCACTGGTGCTAATTTCAACTCGTAAAATATATATTTAATATTAACGTAAAAAACAAAAACAAAAACAAAAAACAACAAAACAACAACAAAAAAACTCGTTAGCACTTTGCAATCTGGAGATATTTATGCGGGCACTCAGATTTTGAAGTTCCCTCCACTTTAGCTCCAGTAACTTGGCTATAGTTAAACCTATGAAAAATATTTTAGTATCAAAGAGAGCACAGAGAGAGACCTATCTTTTGAACTATATATCAAGTCCATATCATAAAGTTTACAGAATCTACGGAGCTATAAAGTGGTAACCACAAGTAAAATATATATAAAAAATGCAACTGTCCCCCTCTTAACTATTGCTACAAGAGTGATCTTCTGAGGAAACTAACCGATCATTTCTTGTTTGAAAACGTGCAGCTACTCAGCTCAGCTAGACTCAATATTGCACACACAATAGCGTTTATGATATTCGTTACCAATTTTTGAATAAATCAAGAAATGGATTAGTAGTGAATCAAGAAATGGATTAGTGGTAAATCAAGAAATGGATTAGTAGTGAATCAGTAAATGGATTAGTGGTGAATCAAGAAATGGATTAGTGGTGCATTAAGAAATGGATTAGTGGTGAATCAAGAAATGGATTAGTGGTGAATCAAGAAATGGATTAGTGGTGAATCAAGAAATGGAGAATCAAGAAATGGATTAGTGGTGAATCAAGAAATAGATTAATGGTGAATCAAGAAATGGATTAGTGGTGAATCAATAAATGGATTAGTGGTGAATCAAGAAACGGGTTCATCGTTACAGTGCATCTGATAATTTGGAGTCTAAGAGTCCATGAGTCTAATGCTAGTACAATATATATTATGACGAATGGATATAATTATTGTACTCAAGTTAGATGTGGAAAAAAGTACAAGTTACTAAGATTAATTTCATGGTTTTTAAAAGTTTTAAAGGTCCAGATGGTAACAATGAAGATATTCCTTCCCTGAAGTAAGTGAACCTGAGGAGCCATTCACAATAGCAGACACTCTAAGCAATGGCTGTATGCATATTATAGATGACATATAATGTATGCATGCGGTGTACAATCCTGTACTATAACATGGCATTGATTGGCTCTTTTGTAACTTGCCAAGTCTTCAGCCCTCAATTGTCACCTTACCTTTTCTGAATGAGAGCATGCGTCAGTTCTTATAATGGTCTGTGGGAACACTTTGATATGTAGTTATAAAAATAGAATGGTGTTGTGAATACTATTGGAACTGACAGAAGGAACACAACATACTCACCCCAACTATCAATGTTGACCAACTTTATAATTATAGAAGCATAGGCCAGTTGTGTGCCAAAATTCAGTGAGGTATTTCATCGAGTAGAGGCACACAAAACAAGACATTCGTGCATACTAAATTTCAAGCCATGATATAACTACCATAGGTACATGTACTTTAGTATGCGCCAGGAACAGACAGTATTAGTAGTATGGGATGAAAAGAATCCATAGCTGCATTATGCATGTCAGGAAGCATGCTAACCCAATACCACTACATCAGTGTTGGCAAACATGCAATTGTGTGGTGGGTCTTCATGGAAAGCTATTGGGTCATTCTATGCTTATAGGCAAACAATTCTTATACCACTTGGGCCTTGAGTGGTAATAAACTTTGGAGAACTAGTTAGCGTCTGGTCAGGGCTCTTATGTATGTTGCATCTACGATGAGGAGTGCCAAAGACGTTCAAACATGGCCATCAAAGGGACTTCATTCTTACTGCTGGACATTCACTGCACCTAGCCATTCATGCTATATTCCATGCATCAGAAGTGCATTGATCATCTTGGGGCCTTAAAATATGTTTGGAATCATCTCTCCTAAAAGAGAAGACCCAGTTGCTGCAAATGGCGTTCTTTTGCATATATGCAGTCAGTCTCTCTTCCCAATAAATTTGTTTGAAAACAGATGTTTGGGAAAAGTTCTCGTTGGCTCATCTGTTCTGGGCAAGTTGTGCAAACTTATTCTCTGTGGAGATCCTGATTTTCCCCCCATTATAATGAGAAGGTGTCACCAGAATAAGAAGAATTCACTTGCTTATCTCAAAACATTTTGAATTCGTTTCCTCCATGGTAATACTATCTCTAAAAAGAAGTATTTTTAAAATTCAAGGGAAATGTAGAAGTTATCTGGTGTGTCATTTATTATAGCATGCTGTAGCTAGCATGCTGTAGCTAGCTAAAAAAGCGAGGGAAGATATTGATAGTTATTCTCAGAGCACTTTTCAGCACGGTATTGAAAAATCCAGCACATCTATTTCAATGTCACACATTAGTAAGCTGCTCCAACATCATTCAAACCCAGACGAGGCTTTCTCAAGAATAATCTTGCTATATTAATAAGTGACGGTCTCATTAAATTTTACAAGCCATAGTGAACAAGCAGCTGCTCTTCAGGAACTTCTACCTAATAATATCATTAATGGCACATCTAGTAGCAGAATTAACAGAGGCACTTGATTTCTATTGGGATGACTTCCCTAGCACTAATGTAGTTGATGAAGAATTCTGTTGTTGGACATCTAAGATGGTTATCTGCTTCACAAAAAGGTCATCCTGAAGGATTCTCTGAAGCAAGGTTGTCCACAACCTCTGCTCAAGTTATTTCTTACTCTCTCTTAAAGTTCATGATTATGCGAAATGTCAGCATCAGCTCTCAGACAATTGATAATTGTTATTGGGTAAATATAGGTAGTTTCCTGAATCAATTTAGCACCATTTTTAAAGACTTCCTAAATGTAAACAGCCTTTTGCCAGTTCTATATATATATATACACAATTTGTCAACCTAAAATCTTTCTATGGGGATGTATATTTATGTAGTTATTATGGCTGATTTTCTCTTAGGCAAACTCATACAGCCATTTACAAAGCACTCATTTATATGCTATTCACAGTTGACCACACCTTTTTACATTCTACCACAATATCCTGTTTCCTGTTCTTTATAATTATTGAGTCAATCATTACATGTCCCCGCTCTGGGGGAGGGCGTCCATGACCGACACTCCAGCATGACTACGAGCACGATGCAGGCGTGTTTCTCACATGGTTGGCATAGTAATCAGTGGGGCTTCAGTCTCTTTCTTGGAGCAAACTTCTTGTTGATCCTTCATCAAAACTTCCTTGCAGGCCAAAACTCATCAGGAATAGTACTAGGACAATGTCGAATTCTATTGAGAGCTACTCGGATGCTCTCATCCTGGGGTCGATCCACAGACAAATACACCTGTCTCCATCACTTCAGTCACCCGAAAGGGTCCATTTGTGTAGGCCTTGGAGGCTTTCTCCTTCGGCATGTAGTGGTTAATGTTAGGGTAGTAGCAAGAACAATCTGACAATACAGCTGATGCCATAGTTGTAAGGTTGTGACTTGGAAATTACTAACATGGAACACAGGGCAAAACTATTCCATCCCTTATACAGAACTCATAAGCACACAACTTCTATGCATGTGGTGAACCTGCACCCTGGTGGTTTTATAATTGAGAGCACTTCACATATATAGACCTCTTTGATTTTGAAGGACCTTTATTGCATAATAAGAGAGAAGGAACAGTTATCCCCAGTGGAGAAACAAGAGACATGGGATATGACTCTTGGGTGGATTTCATCTAGGTATACTTTTTGGTGAAGGACCAGCCATTTTCTAGAGCAGTTATTACTACTGAACGAATGAGAGACAGACACAGAGATTGTGAATGGGTACTTTTTTTTGAGTAATGTCTCCAAAACTGTTCTCTTATATTGATCAATTGTGCATTTGTCAATTCAGTGAACTGAAGTTTCATAATCATCGTAATCACTATACTGATTTTAACTTCATCCCTTGTTTGAACACTCAGAGCAATTTGGACAGTACCCTTCATAGGGTTTTTAAACTACTCGTGGAAAACTTAGAGCAATGAGGCATTACAAGCTATAATTTCCAGGTCAAAAACAGATAGCTATATATGCAAACTACTCACTCTTAATGTAACCGCAGCACCTTACACATTTTACCAAAACTGGTTAGGTGCTTCTTATAGGCCTTTGCTGAGTAGTAGAAAGCTAGTCTGTAGAACCAAATGATAGCATTGCCAGCAGCATCAGCAGCATCAACAGAAGAGGGCTGTCTCAGAAGGAAGCTAAAGCATTCATCAGTAAGGGGTTCTACACTGCTGTGTTAATACAATTTTCTCAATGGCCCCTCTGGTTACCTTGCAGCATGACTTAGCTGCTCAGCATAGGCAAAGAACTCAAACAACGTGATTTCAATTTGGCTAGTAAATGACCCGTACACCATGATGTGTCCTTCATCATTAGTTAAAACACTTTATAGCAGATCAGTCAAACACAGCTGACCTTTATCCTTAACACATCCTTCTTGGTCCTACTTTTTAACAGCCACTGACCAATACTGATAACTGTTGATAGCAAGCTATATTATCAATCAAAACGGGCTCTGACTTCGTTCATCAAAATGAAGCTATCATGGTTCCGTTTGAGTTTTAGTTAAAAAGCTATATCATCAGTCAAGACAGGCCTTGACCATTAAATGAAGACTTCATAGTTCAGTTTGAATTTTAGAAAATTCTTGCTGGTACTCACAATTGATTAACAAGCTATATTGATAGCATGCTTAATCGGGTGAGGATAGCTAGCTACAGCCCATCAAAAATCAAGCTTGGCTTTTTGGTCCTGTTTGAGATTCTACAACTGCACTGTTTGATCAAAGGTGGTGTGAACATTCTAACATTAACTGATTACTTCTTAACATTCGGAGAGCCGGCAGAGAACCGCATTGCATAGAGATAGCTTCATTTCAGTTCCACTGCCTATTATGGGCCTTATTGCAGGTAAGCATGGAGAAGTAATGATGGTGTGTATGCACACCATAGCATCGATAGTGTATACAGCACACAACACACCACAATAGGTAGTACACCTGCACACTTCAGTTTTTAAGTGTATATACCTTAAAAAAAGACAAGATTCTTTAGGACAGTGTTTCATCCTGAATGAAATCTTTGGGTGTGGTTATACACCTTGATTCTTGGTGTGTAACGAACAATCACAATAACCAGATTCTCAGGTGCCTTGCCTAATCTCGCACCCACTCTCACTTTGACTGAACCACCCTGTACTTTACTACCTTAAGTGGAGCATCCAAGGCACACTGGAATATGTGCTTTCATATAGCTAATAATAAATACATGCACACAACCTCAAAAATTCACGTGTGCAAAGCTCCAAAACAGTTTCTCTTCTATCAAGTGGTCATGAATACTTTTTGTCTGGTGTTGGGTTGCTCTAAGATTTTGAAATAATCTACTAATATATTATGTTGATTCCACCACGGTGACTTTCCCTCACCCTGTCCAGACAATGTTTTCATTCATGTTATGAGGCTATATGAAATCACTTTCATGTCATCCACAGCCGCCTGCATAGTTTATGAGGCCCAAACTCGCTAATATTATCAGGTCCCTCAGGACCCAGGACCAATGGCTTTACATCTCCTCCGAAGGATGGCAGCGTATGTGTGCAATGCCTCATTTTTTCCTTTTTGCGGCGATATAAGATTCTAATTGAGAGAAAAGGTAAACATTTCTCCTTTATATTATCAGGATGAACACAATATACAGTACGTGCAGACAGAGTGACTCATTTGCTTGATCCTGCTTTACATGTGATGTTGCTGAATAATTATTGCCTCTGTGCAGAAGAGAGTAATAGCTCTCCATTTCTTGTCATGAGAGCAGTTGATGTGATGCGTATAAGGATACCATGATGCGCGGCCATTTTTTTGTCAAATATCTGATTTGACATTATTTCTTGGGATTTAGATGTTTATTTTGATCTGGTTTTAGACACTAATATTGTCAATGAACTCTCAGTTGCCATAATAACATTGCAACAACCTTCTCAATAAATTATATTCTCTCGATGTTTTGACTAGATGCTCTAGCCTTCATCAGGTGGCAGGTGGCTGTAGTTGTAAAAGTCCAGTTGAGCGCTTTCACAGAGAAAAAAAATACAGAGGAAATGACCACTGCAATGATTATAAAGGGCCCAGGGAAAAAATATTCTGCATTATTTTGTGAAGTTCAGTGTCTATATATATAGCTGGAGTTTTGTTGCCTCACATATGCTTGGTGAAAAGAAAAAGAAAAGGCAATGAGTAGCACAGAAATGCTTCAGAGACCTCCAGCATCAAATTCTGCTGGTCCTATGTATGCTGTGGTGGACAAGTCAAAGAAATCCAGGGCATCTTCAAAGAAGATTGTAGAAGGCAATGATTGTCCAAGATATGAGACAGCTGCAGACAGCGTTTCTTCTTACAAAGAAATACCAGCAAGAAACGAAGATTCTGCAATTTATGATGCTCCCACCTCTTCTCCTCTTACCTACTCTGTGCTGGACAGATCAGTAACTAGAGCAAGAAGTCCAGAATTACAGCCTCAAAACATTTCAGACTATAGTGTCCCGTACAATATTACTGAAAAAAGTGAGACTAAAGATCCTCAAAAGATGAAAAAGCGTGGAATTATTATCGTCTGTCTTATCGCTTTGCTACTGATTTCTCTCCTCTTCGCAGTCGTAGCGTTAATTGTTTCATTTGTAACCATTTCCGAGCTCCGATCTGCTACCGCGGCCAATAGCCTCAACGTCGCAAGCCTAGTTAAGGACGTTCAAGAATCAAGGAGCGATGTTGATCGAATGTTTGATAGTTTCGCTACAAAATTCAATGCTACTGGAGGTAAAAGTCTTGAAGCTCTTATTGTTGATATCTCTAACAGAGCTGGACACACATTCAGTTCCTGTGCTGCTATTTGGCAACTTTCTCCCTCCTCACCCTCAGGCATGTATTATGTCAGGTCCTCCAATGGCTCTGCTGTGCGTGTGTACTGTGACATGACCAGGTCATGTGGAGGGATCACTGGAGGGTGGATGAGAGTGGCTGAACTGGACATGACAGATGATACTACCAAGTGTCCCAGTGGTCTCAGACTGTCAACAATCCCAATCCTTACGTGTAGAACAATGAACTCTAATTCAGCACTTTGTTCTTCAGATATATTCACAGTGAGTGGTGTTGGATATTCTAAAATATGTGGAAGAATCACAGCCTACCAGGTGGGAACCACAGATGCTTTTGGAAAAATTAGTTCATTTTTAAACATGGGTCGTGACACTGATAATATAGAGACCTATTATGTGGATGGTGTAAGTCTCACTCATGGAATGACACCAAGGCAACATATCTGGACATTTGCTGCTGCACAAAATGAAGATGACAAGAAGCCTAGATTTAAATGTCCCTGCATCAACCCAGCAATATCACCACCAATTCCTTCATTTGTGGGGGAGGATTATTTCTGTGATACAGCTCGTGCTTCTGGATCTTCAACTGATTTCTATGGTGCTGATGACCCTCTATGGGATGGAGCTGGTTGTGGGCCTGACAACACATGCTGCTCTTTCAACACCCCTCCATGGTTCTTCAATGATCTGCAACAGCCCACTACTGATGATATTGAGATGAGAGTGTGTCGGGATCAGGGAACATCTGATGAAGACATTGCTATTGAAGCAGTAGATATTTATGTCCAGTAATGCATTGCTACTCTAGACATTATTATGATTTAGTTTTTACCAAATTCATATTGCATAACTTTTATCAATCAATGTGCAGCTGTAGCTAATTGGATGAGAACACAAGAGTGACCAGCAATAATCTAACCGGATTACAGATGACTTACAGATGCTTACATACTGATTAATACTTACATAGATCAGCATACAAGAAAGAAACTAAAGACAGAACTCATATAAACCAAACAAATGTTAAGGGTTTTGTTTTCATGTTAAATAGAACATGCTATTATTTTACTGCACAAACCTTCCCTGCAAAAACTTAACTTCATAAATATCCTACTGCATGGTAAACAAAGATCTGTCCACATGCTTACTACTTTCTCTTGTGCCACTACATGTTAGTCAGTCATCACACAGTTGAAATCAACGTGACTTCAAGCTCTGCTAGGATGCTGATCTATAATCGTATCATCCGCATCAACCACATGAAAGTGCGTAAGTGTGAAGAGGGTCAATCATGTGTAGCACTCGGCTTTTTATAACGTAGACCTATAATTTTCAGTCAGTGCAGTGTGTTTTGGTGACTGTAGATATTCTGTTTGGACGGTGTCAGCATAACCACAGACCATATATGCCTATGAAGGTGGAGCCAAAATTTCCTACATATAGAGTGAACTCGCTTTAAAGATCTGAAATGTTGTATTTTGTGAGCAAATTACATTTCAGTTATAATGCCTGCAGTGTACAAGGACTGCCCTGAATCTAGCAGAGAGGTTGGCATTACATAATTGTGATTACTTTATCAGCACTTGGTCACTCACTATCTCATATTCCTAGCCCTACAACTGCACCAGATGAAACTCTAGTGATAGCCTTTGGCCTAACAGTAGAGTATTGATGAAGCCATCACAATGGTATAATGCTAGGATTGCATCAAGTGAGCAGTTGATGTGATGCGTATAAGGATACTATGATGTGCGGCCATTTTTGGTAAAATATCCGATTTGACATTATTTCTTGGCACATTGAGATGTTAATCTTGATCTGGTTTTAGATACTAATGTTCTCAATGAACTCTCATTTGCCATAATACCATTACAACAACCTTCTCGATAATCAACTTGAAATTGTATTCTCTCGATGTTTTGACTAGATGCTCTAGCCTTCATCAGGTGGCAGGTGGTTATTGTAGCTGTAGTTGTAAAAGTCCAGTTGAGCGCTTTCATAGAGGAAAAAATTTCAGAGGAAATGACCACTGCAATGATGATAAAGGGCCCAGGGGAAAAATATTCTGCATTATTTTGTGAAGTTAAGTTTCAGTGTCTATATACTGGAGTTTTGTAACCTCACATATGCTGGATCCTCACATATGCTTGATGAAAAGAAAGAAAAAAGGCAATGAGTAGCACAGAAATGCTTCAGAGACCTCCAGCATCAAATTCTGCTGGTCCTATGTATGCTGTAGTGGACAAGTCAAAGAAATCCAGGGCATCTTCAAAGAAGATTGTAGAAGACAATGATTGTCCAAGATATGAGACAGCTGCAGACAGCGTTTCTTCTTACAAAGAAATACCAGCAAGAAACGAAGATTTTTCCATTTATGATGCTCCCACCTCTTCTCCTCTTACCTACTCTGTGCTGGACAAATCAGTAAACTAGAGCAAGAAGTTCAGAATTACCGCCTCAAAACATTTCAGACTATAGTGTCCCGGACAATATCACTGAAAAAAATGAGACTAAAGATCCTCAAAAGATAAAAAAGCACGGAATTATTATCGTCTGTCTTATCGCTTTGCTACTGATTTCTCTCTCCTTCGCAATCGTAGCATTAATTGTTTCATTTGTAACCATTTCAGAGCTCCGATCTGCTTCGGCAGCCAATAGCCTCAACATCGCAAGCCTAGTTAAGGACATTAAAGAATCAAGGAGCGATGTTGATCGACTGTTTGATAGTTTCGCTACAAAATTCAATGCTACTGGAGGTAAAAGTCTTGAAGCTCTTATTGTTGATATTTCTAACAGAGCTGGACACACATTCAGTTCCTGTGCTGCTATTTGGCAACTTTCTCCCTCCTCACCCTCAGGCATGTATTATGTCAGGTCCTCCAATGGCTCTGCTGTGCGTTTGTACTGTGACATGACCAGGTCATGTGGAGGGATCACTGGAGGGTGGATGAGAGTGGCTGAACTGGACATGACAGATAATACCCACAAGTGTCCCAGAGGTCTCAGACTGTCAACAAGCCCAATCCGTACGTGTAGAACAATGAACTCTAATTCAGCACTTTGTTCTTCAGATATATTCACAGTGAGTGGTGTTGGATATTCTAAAGTATGTGGCAGAATCAGAGCCTACCAGGTGGGAACTCCAGATGCTTTTGTTTATTTTAACATGGGTCGTGACACTGATATAGAGACCTATTATGTGGATGGTGTAAGTCTCACTCATGGAATGAAACCAAGGCAACATATCTGGACATTTGCTGCTGCACCAAATGAAGATGACAGGAAGCCTATAGATTGAAATGTCCCTGCATCAACCCAGCAATATCAAGCATGGTGCCACCATTTGTGGGGGAGGATTATTTCTGTGATACAGCTCGTGATTCTGGATCTTCAGCTGATTTCTATGGTGCTGATGACCCTCTATGGGATGGAGCTGGTTGTGGGCCTGACAACACATGCTGCTCTTTCAACACCCCTCCGTGGTTCTTCAATGATCTGCGACAGCCCAGTACTGATGATATTGAGATGAGGGTGTGTCGGAATCAGAGAACATCTAATGAAGACATTGCTATTGAAGCAGTAGATATTTATGTCCAGTAATTGCTACTCTAGACATTATTATAATTTAGTTTTTACCAAATTCATATTGCGTAACTTTTATCAATCAATGTGCAACTATAGTTGAATGTTGATAAAGAACACAAGAGTGACCAGCAGTTATCTAACCAGATTACAGACGACTTACAGATGCTTACATGACGTGCCACATTAAATCGAAATTCCTGTCCACGCTCATCCGTTTAGTCCACTTGTCGTTAGGTAGCTTTAGACTGTCACCTAGTTTTTAGCTAGTCTGTTGTCGATGCAACCGCAGTGGGCGCTGTATTAATTGTTCATGCTGTCGACAGAAGAAACAATGTGTGAACTGCTTGCCCATCCGAGGCAGAACATGTCATAACTCAGTCTCTGGTGAGCATACACCAGCTCCAATCATCCTCAGGCTCTGTCTCTTCAGATGTTGGTTCTATTAACAAACCTGTTTGCCATGAGGGAGATGTCGACCCCTTTCCAACCAATGGCTCACCTAACCTTGCCCCTGTCCAACATTCTACATCTATTACCCAACCTTCTGTAACTCTACATCATCAATCTTCTCCACCCACTTCCTTGCTGCAAGTTCCACCTCTCTCGTCTCAGCCACCATCTACATCTCCTGCTACAGTCCCCACCTCTACCACTAATACTGGTCTACCAGCTGATCATCAAATCACTCTCCCATCCCTAACTTCCATCCTTAAGGCAAAGACCATCACACTTAAGCATGTCCCTAAAGGATGCTTGGGCTGGTCTTTTCGGCGAGGTATTTCGTGACATTGTGGCAGATCCTTCAGATATAGCTGCCTGGAGCAAGGTCTTTATGTTACCATGATGTATTCTGGCTGCAACTAAGTGAGGGGGCAGGAGCCATTGGCATGCTACGGAAATGCTCGTCAAGGCTAGGATACGTAGGTGGAAAGGGGGTGATTTCCTGGGTCTATGGTCTACTGTGGAGGAGTTGACTTCCAAGTTTCTCAACCGCCAAGGGAAGCATCGGAAGATGACCCCAGAGTTGCTGAGAGTGGCCAATGCTAGACGGGCTCGGAGCGCTGTGGAGGATGGTCAATATAAGAAAGCTATCCAGATTCTTACGTCAGATGGGCTTGTTCCGGCCGATGCTGATTCCTTTGATGACATGCTGTCTATAAACACCCTCAGACACCACCACCTTCTATGCCAACTGACCCCGTTCCATCTCCTGTCAGGGTGTCAGCGGAGGATGTCATCTTTGCCATTAAATCTTTTCCCAACGGCTCTACTCCTGGCCCATCTAATTTTAGAGCTACACACATCAAAGAAGCTATATTCTGTCCCTCACCAGGTAGACGAAATAGTGCCCTTCTAGCCCTTCAGGGATTGGTCAACCTCCTATGTGCGGGCGATGCTCCCTCTGAAGTTATTGCACATCTCTGTGGGGCTTCTCTCCTTGCTAGCAGGAAGTGGGTGGGTGGGCTTAGGCCCATTGCTGCAGGGGAAGTCTTGCGCCGCCTAACTTCCAAGTGCATCTCAAGGGCGGTGAGAACAGAGTCCTTCAAGGTCCTTCCCTTCCCAAGTTGGAGTGGGAGTGCCGGTGGGATTGAATCCATTGTTCATGCCTTGACCCGGGTGCAACAGGATATTGACATTCTTCCCAAGGAAAAATTGACACCCTTACTTGATTTCTCTAATGCCTTCAATGGGATTGACAGGGGGTGTATGTTCAAGGAAATAATATCTGCTTGGATGGAGATGTGCTATGGTATACTAGATCTCTCCTCCATTTTGGTAATTATTCCATCCCCAGCTGCAGTGGGATCCAGCAGGGCGATCCGTTAGGCCCACTCGGCTTTTCTCTGGCCCTCCATCCGCTAGTTGAGAAGATCCGCAAGCAGGTGCCAGGCCTCTTGATTAATGCCTGGTATCTTGACGATGGATCACTGTGTGGTTCGGCCAAGTGTCTGTGTGCTGCTTTGACCATTATTGAACAAGATGGTCCTGCTCGAGGCATTTGAATCGCCTTTTACATATACCTGAGGCCTCCTGCCCCCTCCCTAATCCCCTCCCTTCGGATATCCCCATATCTCATGAAGGGTTCATCGTGTTGGGTGCCCCACTAGGTCCTCCCTCATTTTGTGAAGCCACACTCATGAACCGGGTAAAGAAATTGGAGAAGATTCTATCCTACCTGCCTGACCTCCAGGACTCGCAGATGGAGACAACGCTGCTATGTTCCTGCCTGATGCTTCCAAAGATAATTTTTGCCCTCCGCACATGTCCCCTTTGCCATCTCCAAGAGGCGTTGAAAGCTTTCAATAACACCATGCGGGAAGCCATCTCTGACCTTGCTGGTTGTCCATTGTCTGACTGGTCATGGGAAAAGGCAACTCTTCCAAGCTCCCTAGGATGTCTCAACATCAGACAGGCTTCGCTACATGCCCCAGCAGCTTTCCTTAGCTCTTTGCACACCTCTAAGGGTCTCATTAGCAGTATACTTGGGAATACGCCAAAGGTTTCCCCTCATGCAGCCTCTGCTCTGTCCGAATTGCCTCTGAATGCAGCAAAACCGGAATGGTGTTCTCTCAAAGACATTGATGTTCCCCTCACACAAAAGGCCCTATCTCGCTCAATAGATCAGGCAGCCTATGGTTCTCTCATCGCTCAGGCCCCGTACATGAGATCAAAGGCTTTGGCTCTCTGTTGTGGAACTCCCCATGCAGGTGATTGGCTCAATGCTGTTCCTTCCCAGGCCCTCGGTCTCCATCTCTTTGACGCTGAGTTCCGTCTGTGCATGCAGTATTGGGTGGGAATTCAGATGGCTGAGGACGGAACTCAGTGCTCCATATGGCAGGTCCCTTTTGGTGATCACCAGGTTGGCTGCGGTGGCAGTGATAGGATCTTTCGGCATGACTCTCTTAGGGATGCATTATATTCTGCAGCTCAGTCTGCTGCTTTGGTGCCCAAGAGAGAAGTGCCGGCTCTCATTCCAGGATCCACTAGCCGCCCAGCTGATGTTTTCCTACCAATATGGAAAAGGGGTCAACCAGCTGCCATTGACGTCACAGTCATCTCGCCCCTTCAACAGGCGACAATTGCTGCAGCCTCGGTCATGCACTATCTGTTGCCAGAGCCAGAAAGATGGCTGTTCATTCTGCGCCCTGTCACTCAGTGGGGGTCAACTTCATCCCGGTAGCAGTAGAGGCAACAGGAGGTTGAAGTGAGGAGGGGCTGGATACCATCCAGGCAATTGGACGACTCCAAGGGCAGCGCCGAGGGATACCTCCAGTGGAGTCTACACGCCACCTCTTCCAACATTTGGCCATCTGCCTTTGGAGAGGTAACGCAGTCATGTGGTTGCATCATCTTCTAACCCTATCTCCTAGGGTGGACGGGCAGGCCTGAATATGGACTATTTCTGTTGTTGTTGGTTCTGTTGTTGCTGTTATACTTCGTACGAATGATTTTTTGTCAAAAAAAATAAAATAAATAAATTAATTAATACTTACATGAATCAGCTCACAAGAAAGAAACTAAAGACATAACTCATATAAACCAAACAAAAGTGAAGGGTTTTGATTTCATGTTAATAGAACATGGTATTATTTTAATTGCACAAACCTTCCCTGCAAAAACTTAACTTCATAAATATCCTACTGCATGGTAAACAAAGATCTGTCCACATGCTTACTACTTTCTCTCATGCCACTACATGTTAGTCAGTCATCACACAGTCGAAATCAACGTGACTTCAAGCTGTGCTAGGATACTGATCTATAATCGTATCATCTGCATATATCAACGACATGAAAGTAAATAAGTGCGAAGAGGTGTCAATTACAATGTGTGGCACTCGGCTTTGTATAACATAGACCTATAATTTTGGGTCAGTGCAGTGTGTTTTGGTGACTGGTAGTATTCTATTTGGACAGTGTCAGCATGACCACAGACCATATATGCCTATGAAGGTGGAGCTAAAATTTCCTACATATAGAGTGTACTCGCGATCTGAAATGTTGTATTTTGTGAGCAAATGACATTTTAGTTATAATGCCTGCAGTGTCCAAGGACTGCCCTGAATCTCTGGTATTACATAATTGTGATTATTTTATCAGCACTTGGTCACTCACTATCTCATATTTCTAGCCATAGCAACTGCACCAAATGAAACCCTAGTGATAGCCATTGGCCTGACCTATGGATCAGTAGAGTATTGATGAAGCCATCACAATGGTATAATGCTAGGATTGCAACATGTTAGCAGTTGATGTGATGCGTATAAGGATACTATGATGTGCAGCTATTTTTTGTCATATATCCGATTTGACATTATTTCTTGGCATTCAGATGTTGATCTTGATCTGGTTTTAGACACTAATATTCTCAGTGAACTCTCAGTTGCCATAATAACATTACAACAGCCTTCTCAATAATCAACTTGAAATTGTATTCTCTCGATGTTTTGACTAGATACTCTAGCTTTCATCAGGTGGTTATTGTAGCTAAAGTTGTAAAAGTCCAGTTGAGGAAAAAAATTGGAGTCATTTCCTCTGGAAATGACCACTGCAATGATTATAAAAGGTCCAGGAAAAAATTATTCTGCATTATTTTGTGAAGTTCAGTGTCTATATAGCTGGAGTTTTTTAACCTCACATATATATGCTTTGTGAAAAAAAAAAAAAAAAGGCAATGAATAACACAGAATGCTTCAGAGACCTCCAGCATCAGTTTATGCTGTTCCTATGTATGCTGTAGTGGACAAGTCAAAGAAATCCAGGGCATCTTTAAAGAAGACTGTAGAAGACAATGATTGTCCAAGATATGAGACGGCTCCAGACAGAGTTTCTTCTTACAACGAACAGCAACAAACGAAGATTCTGCAATTTATGATGCTCCCACCTCTTCTCTTCTTACCTACTCTGTGCAGGACAGATCAGTAACTAGAGCAAGAAGTCAAGAATTACCGCCTCAAAATGCTCAACTCATTTCAGACTATAGTGTCCCAGACAATATCACTGAAAAAAGTGAGACTAAAGATCCTCAAAGGTTGAAAAAGCGTGGAATTAATATAGTCTGTCTTATCGCTTTGCTACTGATTTCTCTCTTCGCGGTCATAGCGTTAATTGTTTCCATTTCCGAGCTCCATTCTGCTACTACAGCCAATAGCCTCAACATCGCAAGCCTAGTTAAGGACATTCAAGAATCAAGTAGTGATGTTGATCGACTGTTTGATAGTTTGCAAAATTAAATCCTACTGGAGGTAGCTAACAGTCTAGAAGCTCTTATTGTTGATACCTCTAACAGAGCTGGACACACATTCAGTTCCTGTGCTGCTATTTGGCAACTTTCTCCATCTTCTCCCTCAGGCATATATTATGTCAGGTCCTCCAAAGGCTCTGCTGTGCGAGTGTTTGCTCTGACACTCTCATCCACTGGATGGTGGATGAGAGTGGCTGAACTGGACAAGACATATAATACTACCAATTGTCCCAGTGATCTCAGAATGTCAACAATACCAATTCGTACGTGTAGAACAATGAACTCTAATTCAGCACTTTGTTCTTCAAATATATTCACAGTGAGTGGTGTTGGATATTCTAAAGTATGTGGAAGATTCGCAGCTTACCAGGTGGGAACCACAGATGTTTTAGAAAAATTAGGTCATTTTATAGCATGGGTCGTGAGACTGATATAGAGACCTATTATGTGGATGGTGTAAGTCTCACTCAAGGCAACATATCTGGACATTTGCTGCTGCAGAAAATGAAGAATGAAGATGACAAGAATCCTAGATTTAAATGTCCCTGCATCAACAGGCAATATCACAACCTATTCCTTCATTTGTGGGGGAGGATTATTTCTGTGATACAGCTCGTGCTTCTTGATCTTCAAATGATTTCTATGGTGCTGATGACCCTCTATGGGATGGAGCTTGTTGTGGGCCTGACAACACATGTTTTTCTTTCAACACTCCTCCATGATTCTTCAATGATCTGCAACAACAGCCCACTACTGATAATATTGGGATGAGGGTGTGTCGTGATCGGTGAACAAAGATCTGTCCACATGCTTACTACTTTCTCTCATGCCACTACATGTTAGTCAGTCATCACACAGTTGAAATCAACGTGACTTCAAGCTCTGCTAGGATGCTGATCTATAATGGTATCGTCTGCATCAACCACATGAAAGTGCATAAGTGTGAAGAGGGTCAATTACCATGTCTAGCATTCGGCTTTGCCTATAATTTTCGGTCAGTGCAGTGTATTTTGGTGACTAGAGGTGCTCTCTTTGAATGGTGTCAGCATGACCACAGACCATATATACCTGAAGGTGGAGCCAATATTTCCTACAAATAGAGTGAACTTGCTTTAAAGATTTGAAATGTTGTTTTGTGAGCAAATGGCCTTTCAGTTATAATGCCCGCAGTGTCCAAGGACTGCCCTGAATCTAGCAGAGATGCTGGCATTACATCATTGTGATTACTTTATCAGCACTTGGTCACTCACTATCTCGTATTCCTTGCCCTGGGGCAACTGCACCAGATGAAACCCTAGTGATAGCCTTTGGCCTAACCTGAGGATCAGTAGAGTATTGATGAAGCCATCATAATGGTGTAATGCTAGGATTGCGACATGTGAGGTAGCCCAATGCTATGCAATCTAATTTGTTAGGACTAACATAAGCATACATACCAATGGATGTCACAACCACACTAGCTAGTTGACAAATAATGCATACCTTATCTTCACCTACTAGATCTAAGCTACTGGCTACTGGATCTCACTCACTCAGTAAATATTATCATTATTTTTCTGTGACTATGGAATACACCCTTTTCTGACCATAAAGTATCTATATCACACTGACTATTACCCACCATTTCACTACCTGTTATATAACAGTGAGTACATCATATTTTTTTAGTGAACAAAGGCCTATAAAAGCGATCAGCAACTTCCACGACACTGGTCCATCTGACTTTGGCATATAATTTGGATGTTATTAAATTCAAGAACAGTCTTGATGATGTTACCATGATGATGTAATGCCAGAATTATGCATCGGGATGCAGCCAAAATCTACCGCTGGCTATATATATATAATAGGAGGATTTTTTCTTCTTCCTTAATTCTTCTTAGTAACTATATACATGGGTGAGATATGAAAACAGTCTTCATTGTAGCTGTGAATACATATATGCATCAGCCAGATACATCAGCTGGTTTCTTAATAGTTTTGGACATCTGGGAAGGAATTCTTATTATGGAACACTAGAAGAGGAGACAGTTGCATTTTTTAAACTTTTTTAAAACTTGTGGTTACAAATTTAGAGCTCCGTAGATTCTGTAAACTTCATGGTATGGACTTGATATATAGCTCAAATGATAGGTCTCTCCGTGTGATCTCTTTTGATACTAAAATATGTTTCATAGGTATAACTAAAGGCAAGTTACTAGGCCCTAAAGTGGAGGGACCTAAAAAACCTGCATCCCCAAAACCTCATCCAAAATAACTCCCGATTGCTAAATGCTAAAGATTTGAAATTGGTACCAGTGGCTAGAGGAAGCCCGCCTCTATTCATTCACCTTTTTCATTAGGCCAAAAAATGTAAGTACGTGGTCAAGCGTGTGTGTGGAAAATGCAAAGTCAAATACATCAAAGATTAAAACATCTTCATCCACCTCTGCAGGGATGGGTCGATGGAAAACAATTACAGTTAATTAGACTATACCATCTACCTCCGCCAGGTGAATGGGTAGCCTCTGGACCCACAGTGAAGTGTTCCTTCTCCAAAGGGCGATGGTCAGGCATTGGAATAAGAGGCGGGGCTATCAACAGGATCAATGCCGTGACCTATCCTTTTGATGGTGACAATAGCCTCCTCACACCAGCCTCCCAGAGCTTCCACCACCAGGGGAGTGAAATGGATGCCTGCAGAGTGGCACTCCTCTGAATGTGCCCTCATTTTTCGGTCTTCACCTACCCTGAGTGCATATCCAGGGGTTTACGCTGCTCCCGCGATGGTCTGCTGTTGCATAAGTGAGATAACAGTTACATCCAGTGCAGCCGGCTGGCCATGTGTCCAATTAGGGAGATAAACATCTGCTGGACGACTGCTGGAGCCCGGTATCATCATGGCGCTAGAGCAGCGGACAGTGCTGCCAAAAAAAGTGCGTCACAAATGGAGTCATGTCTATGAATCCTGTCTCCATTCCCCCCAACAACCAACTTGATGATCCCCAAACGCATCAGCCATTCTGTGGCAAACGGGACAGGGAGAGTCCTCATTTGTCATTCGCAGCCCTAGCCAATACACAAGACAGAGACACAAATCCCTGTCCTGAATGTGGAGGCCGAGATAGCTGGAGGGGATGGCGTTGAGCCAATCGCCCGCATGGAGGAGAGAAGATGAGAGAGCATGGGTTGTCGACCTCTGATCAGGGGCAGACTCGAGTAGCAACCGGAAGCAGAGTTGTCTATGGAGTGTGACAGAGGCTTGTGTCTGCGGGGGATGTCTAGTTCCTCTAATGATGTCCAGTCTGGCCTCCCAGCTGCGTCCGCAAGAGCCTCAACAGAGATGGTTTGGTGAAAGTTGACTGGTTTGCGGCCAGCCACCAGACCTCTTGACTGCTCCAGGGAACCTACATAGGAGGTCGCTGGAGCATGCTGGGAAGCCCTTCCAATGTTAAGACCGCCACGAGAGCTGGGTAGAGAAGCCTTTAACCGCACCCAATCTGAAAGAGGCCCCCCAACCAGATCTGATACAGCTTCCCACATGTTGTCATCAAAGAGAGCACAGGCATCCACTATATGCTGAGGAGGGCAGGTACGAAGCGAGAAGGAGATCTCAGGGAGAGCAAGACAGGATCGTAATAAAGCTGATTCCATCTGAGAGTCCTCCAAGTCCGGTAATTTGGACAGTATCTCCTTTACTTTCGCAGATGAGGGGGGCCCGATTGGGCTGCCCAGGAGGATGAAACCTTCTCTTATGATGGGTATCTCAGATGGAAGGGGGTTGCCCGAGGAGTCGTCATTGGCAGGAATGTAGGAGAGATTTTGCACGATTTAAGTAGAGACCTCTGGAGGAACCCTCCTCTTCAATAATCTTCAGGGCCTTGGCAAGATCGGAGGGGGAACCAAACTAAGTTCCATCATCCAGGTACCACGCATTGATCTGGAGAGTGGGTACCTCCCTCTTTATCCTCTCCACCACAGGGTGCAACGTTAGGGCAAATCCCAAGGGACCCAAAGGATCACCTTGCTGGACGCCACTGTAGCTTCTGATGATCTCTTCTCCAAGGTGGAGGATGGGCTGGGCGCCATAGCAACACTCAAACCATGCAGACATGGATGAAATATGGGCTCTAATCTCTTCGAACATTGCTCCTCTGGAGACGTTGTTGAAGGTGCTCTTGAAATCTAGGAGGAGTGTCCAGCACTCATTGGAGGGGATGGGTCTTCTAAGGTGTTGGCCACAGAGTGGACAATGGCCTCACATCCCACCTTGACACCCACACCCAGCTGCAATGGAGTGAGGATGTTGAAAGCCTCTACCTGCGCAAAGCATGACAGGCATTTGGAAGTGAGGTGGCATAGCACCTCCCCCACAGCAATAGGACGGTAACCACTACCTTTTTTTTGGCTAGCCAGAAGGGTGGCACCACACAGATGGGACACAACCTCGGGGGGGACCTTACCCGCAGCCAGGGAGTTCACGACACTAGTGAGGGCCTGGAGGGCTTGAGTCGCATGAACAGGTGAAGGGCCCAGGATGGCCTCTTTGAGGTGTGTGGCTCTGAGGTTGGAGGGACCAGGAGCAGAACCCCCAGGGAATGATTTCAAAGCCTTTAAAACATGTGGGTCGGTGCTGGGGGACACTGGGAGGGTGGAATCGGGGGTAGAGGAGACTGCAGGTATTTGGCGAGCATCTCATCCAAAACTTCAGACGAGGCAGGCGCGTGACCGCCCGAGGAAAGAGCCTGAATAGATTTCCTAAATTTCCCATCTTCCACAGCCTGCCGAGCACGTCTAGCATTTGTCTTCCTAATATGATGTGGTGGTAAATTTTTACCCCTCTTCAGCAACTTGGACCGGCAGGTCGCATCATAGCCCACAAATCCAGGATATCACCATGGCGCCATTTCTGCATACGTAATCTCACTAGCATTAGAGTTTCATGCCAATGACTATGACCCCCTTTAATCGGGCTAGACAAGATACATCTGGGAAGCATTAAAACTTACTCCAGGCATTTAAATCTATGGTATTCTCATGAAAGAGAGGGAGTCACTCAGTAGGCGAGCCCATTCAACCCTGGCTCCCTTAGGCACATGGTGCAGGGATGGGAGGTTCACGCAGAGGATAGAATCTAGGGAAGGGAGTGAGAGGTTGCTAGAGGAGTAGGGTGGTTGGATGGAGTTAGGGGTAGGATAAACAGCTGAATGGATGGGGTGTTGATTTGTGGAAAATTGATTACGTTGAAAATCAACGTAATCAATTTTCCACCCGCGTGCTGACCACGTACTAAAATTTTCACACCTAATGAAAAAGGTGATTGAATAGCCTAGGGCTTGCTCTAGCCACTCGTACCAATTTCAAATCTTCAGCACTTAGCAATCTGGAGTTATTTTGGATGAGATTTTTGGGAATCAGGTTTTTGAGGTCCCTCCACTTTAGGGTCTACTAACTTATAGTTATACCCATGAAACATATTTTAGTATCAAAAGATAGCACACAGAGAGACCTATCTTTTGAGCTATATATCAAGTCCATACCATGAAGTTTGCAGAATCTACGGAGCTCTAAAGTTGTAACCACAAGTAAAAAATGAAGAAGAAAAAAATGCAACTGAAAGTCCTTCTTATCTGAAAAACATTAGTTCCTATCAGCGAGAATCTTTTTTCAGTATCATTTTTCCCCTTCATGATTTAATCTTAATTCTCTCGATTTAATTGATGTCCATTATATTAACTCACTGGCACCCCTACTGACGATGCTGCATTTCCTCTCTGTGCAGCTACAGAGAGATGTTGAAGAAAGTATGTTCTAGCCTCTACCTTTCCAGTATGTAGCCTTACCTTGTGGCCCAGCTCCTTCAGAAAGGCCAGTGACATGTTCCCAATGGCTCCCAAGTCTCAATAGCCACAAGTGTGTGGAGAGAAAGTCAGCCAAGTGCACAACTCAGATAGGTCAACCCAGAGCTTGCTGGTGGCATAGGATTGGTAGGACTGGCAAACGTGTCAGGGCAAGTTGCGTCCCGTGCTAGACCTTGCCACTCTTCCATAAGATTTTTGTTGACCCATCTGTTCACATGCTACATGTGCAATTTAGTAATTACTTATTTATTTTATTATTGTATTTATTTTGTATTATCATCTATCATTTTTGTCATTATTATTATTTTATTATCATCGACATCATCATCATAGCCACTACTATCATCGTCAAACACACTAACTTTAATATCAGTAACATAAACAGAATGAATTGACAACAAGAACTCTTTAGTGATGATGAATATGAAAGGTATCTAGATTTAATTGGTAATTCAAAATTGATGATATTATATGTAATATACTGATAATTACAAAAAAATATATATTACAAATAATTATATGATTAATAGCCATTCTGTTATATATTAGTCTCTCAAAGATAAGGGAGATGGAACTTAGAAGCGAGATGGGCCTGTATATAGTTATATAGCGACGGATGACATAGAAAAGTTTGCCTTTGTATTATTTTGAAAGAAGTATTTTTTTCAATTTGGCTCTAGAGTGACTGGACATCTCAGAGAACACTTCCACATAGTTGGTGGCTGTTCCATCAATAGTTCCGGTTACACTACTATGGTCACCACTACTAGTGCTGATTGTAAAAATACTGCATTCACATCGAACCATGCTTCCCCTCAATCTTAGAGTATTTATGGTTTTGTAGCCACTGTTGGACAGGTATTCACATTGCATGTTCAGTGTGATGTAGCCCTATTAGCAGAGCCAAAATAATGCAAGTAAAATTCAAAGTGAAAGTCTTGATTCTCTTACGCCACTTTGCTCGCTAGCTTCGGCACCCATCTTTTCCAGCATGCCAAAATACTTACACTTGGCTATCTTTAATTAATTTAACCTGGAAGTGCATTTGCATCCTGCCACAGAGCTGAAAAGAAGAGGAAATGTGTGTCTATCAGAGAAAAATGCGCTCAAATTGTTGTAAGCCAATTGTTTGGCCAGGTCACCCCTTCTTTCATATGGCACATGCCTGTTTAAAGATTGAAATCACATTAAGAACCACAAACTTTCCTGTACAAACGTAGCATATATTTTCAAGGACTATAGTCTTACATTCTGCACAAACCAACTATATATCCATGCAAAACATTCAATTTAATTATCGCAAGGATATATTTGACATTTAAGAAAATATTCCACTGCAAGGCACACAAAGATCTACCCACAAGCTAATAATAAGTTTTTCACATACCATCACATCTATTCCATCTCGGAGTTTTTAAAACTGAGATCAATTCAAACTCTGGTATGCTCCTTATATGGAAGTGCTTAGGTGGAAAGTGGGGTTAACAGGGGTGGATCTAGTAATTCTTGGGGGGGGCCTCTTTTATTAAAATTTAAATATAGAAATATAATAGATATATTATATCATATACAAACTGTACAGAGAAAAATGTTAAGACTAAAAATTACATTGAATAAACGAACAACAAATCCAAGTTAATTGGTTATCACAATGACATATATAAAAAATTGTGAATCTGAATCATGAAGTCCAAGGGTCAATAATTGAAGGGGAAAAAGGGGAAAAAAGAATTGGAAGAGAAATGCTATTAATACATTATGTACATACTATTCTCCTATTACATTTAACTATCAACAACATCATCAAGATCAACAGGAAAACTTTAATATATGCATCAATGCTAATGCGGATAATCTGTCTTGCCCCATACTATTACATAAGAAAGTTTTAAAGTTTTTTAAAGGTACTATTGGCCCTCTTGTTCTCACATGATATGACTGGAATAGGACATGCGATGCGCAGCAGTACGTAAAGGTTAGGAAAGTAATCCTTGTCACTTTTTCAGAGCTGATTGAAGGGTGGATGGCCGCTTGTCAGCATCTTGACTCTGCCACTTTTCCCTCCACCTCCACACCTCAGTAGACACAAGTGCAGTACTTGGCAAGTCATCACTATCAAGTTCTCAAAAGATATATCATCCCGAGTAGTGATTATAGAAGGTATAAGATTGATTAAATTGGCTGCTACTGTTTGAGTCTTACCAAACCTATCATTCATTTGTTGAACTAAGTGGTCCAATAAAGGAAGCACAGCAGTTCTTCGATAGTATTCTTCCACAGAACTGTACTCAACATTATTTCTGTACATTTATCGAGCAGATACATGTGGGACTTCAGGAACCACACCAACATCATGAGCTATAACTTCAGCTTGCACATACCATGAATGTAACATTTCCTCACTTTGATGAACTGCACAAAGTTCATTCAGTACGTCTTTAACATCCATATAAGCTTTAACTATATCACTACTTTTCTTTTGTAATTTTATACTTACAGGTTTTATAATAGACATAGAATTCATTGTTGCTATGAAAGATATTATAAAAGGAAAGGAAAGGTACATCTTGAGCTGCCACAATTGTTTTCATATCCCAGTTCATATCCCCATATGTAGGATCACGTTCTGTAATTGCTTCCATTGCGGTTACATGTAATTGATACAAAATTTTCATAAGCGTTGTGCCGATAAATCCATCTTGTTCTACAAAGATCCTTAACTTTAACAACGCTAGTTCCCTTATCAATTACTTTCTCAAGAAATAGTTACACTATAATGGAAGAAGTATGCTGTCTCGGTATCAGTAGAATTCATATTACGAATAGGAGGTAAACTACAAGCTTCAACAATACACAAATTAAGCACGTGACTATTACAGTGGATATATTGGCTTTAGGATTTTCTGCCAAGAGACGACCCTGCACACCTCTTGCACTAGATATATTGCTAGCACCATCATAGCCTTGCCCCCTACAATCTTCAAAGTCTAAGTCAAACTTATTCAGTACTTCTTTTATTGCACGAGCCAAAACCTCTCCAGTGATCCTTTCTGTACTTATGAAATCTAAGAATTCTTCTCTCATATTACAATTGCTATCTACAAATCTTAACACTACTGACACCTGCTCCTTACTGGATATATCAACGACTTCGTCACTAAGAATAGAATAATATTTAGCTTGACTATCTCTAATATGATCACCTATGCATAATGAGTTGATTTTGGGTAGTTTTGCTAGTATAAGTTGCATTTTTTAAGCATCTTTCAAATGCTTGGCTTAAGCAACATTTCCAGACCTCACAGAGTATTCAAGAAGTGCTAAAAAATCCCTCTGTTGACCTCAGAACCAGCCGTACTATCATCTCTGTGACCTAGAATAGCTATACATTGCTTACCACAAAGCATCAGCCACATACTATTATGTACCTATTTGTTGCTATGTTACTCTCATCTATATGCAGTAAACGATTCTTAATAAAATACTCTGGACACACGTGGGAAGACTTTAAAGCATCTGCCCGAGCTAAAGCCAGCTGATGGTACTGCGTACAGTTGTGAGACTGGCAAACTGACACAAACCCTTTGTAGCAAAGAGAACACATGGCAAACAAAATATTCCATCTTCTGCTTTACTATAAACAAACCAAGGGTTTTCAGCCAAGTATTTATGTTTACGTTGACAAGACCTATTACAGCCATATAAATAACTACTTGGAAATGGAAATGAACTATCAGGCTTAAGGGGGTACTTTAGGTCAAAATCAAAAAAATGTTACCTCAATACAACTGATCATAACTTTATTATTTCAATCTTCATGAACATAATTTTGATACCAAAAGATAGCTTTATTCATGTACTTTCTAATGATATGTATAATATATATTTTCTTTTTATCTTCTGGCAAGTACCTTCAAGACCTGAAAAATGCAAAAGTCCCCTTCGCCGCTCCACAAGACTACTCAGATTTTGTATTGCCTTCTAATTGCTGGTGTGGGTAACGTATCTCTAGTGCTATAAAGTCAGCAATTGAAATGTTTTATAAAATTTTCTAGTGGGCTCATATGTAAAATTTGACCTTTAATTGACTTTAATCATCAATAACTTTGAAGATAAAGCAAGACTGAAAAATTGGATGGTTCACTTTAAAGAGTTAGGATTGAGCTTCAAAATTATGCAAAAAGTTTGAGATAATATAAATCTCAGAGTGAGTTATGGCGACAAGGGACACTGACCTTCATGATTTTGACCCCAAAAAGTTACAGCCATGTAAACATTGAGGTTTGATGAGGGGAGACAGTTGCGTTTTTTTAACTTTAAAAACAACAACTTGTGGTTACAATTTAGAGCTCCATAGATTCTGCAAACTTCATGGTATGGACTTGATATATAGCTCAAAAGATAGGTCTCTCTGTGTGCTCTCTTTTGATACTAAAATATATTTCATAGCATAAATATAGGCAAGCTACTAGAGGAGGGACCTCAAAAACCTACAATCCAAAGTCCCCATCCAGAATAACTCCAGATTGCAAGTGCAAAAAAATTGAAATTGGTACGAGTGGCTAGAGGAAGCCCTAGAGCATTCAATTACCCTTTTCAATAAGCGTTAAAAATTTATTACCTGGTCAAGCGTGCGGGTGCAAAATTGAGGGCGTTGGCGTTGATTTTCAACGCCCTCAATTTTGCACCCCAATTTCCTAGATAATGAGGGTACAGATCTGAGTAACAGAAACTCTGACATTACATCATTGTGCAGCACTTTTGCCACATCATATTCCTAGTGCAAGTCCTAGCAACTACTCAGCCCAAACTATCTTGAGCCTAACCTTAGCTGAAGGCCAAGTTAGTTAGGCATCAGTACAGTATTGATGAAGTCATCACTAACACTAGGATTGTGACATGAGGAAGTTCCCTAATGCTACACAATTCAATTTCTCTGGAACATAAACCTACATACCAATGGACATCACAAACACTGGGGGTGTGGAATGCAGGTAAAGAATCCTTGCACCACCAAAATATTTCTTTACTTCCTGCTTGAGATACAAAATAACATAAGCCAGCAATTAACGACACAGTTCAAATTTGAAAATTAAATATGATGACTGTTTCTATTTCTTGCACTAGTTGGCACATCTCTTCCTTTTGCTTTCAATTTTCTAGTTACCTTTCACTACAATAGGCAGTGGAAATTCAATATCAGCTACATCAGTTTGCTAACCCATAGTGAACAGATAAGGCAGTTTAGTTAGTACATGTGCCTGAAAAAAGTAGGCTATATATATATATATGCATTACAACCTATTATGTGTTGTTTGCTTGCGAGATTCTGCTTTTACAAGGATTTTTGCAGGTTACAAAGGGTCATGCTGGTAGAGGAAACTCAGTCTAAGGGCTACTCCTTCTCCAAATCTCTCTGTGGTTATTGTTCTGAAGATAAGTGCTGATGTAGCTGGAGAGTGTGATCGCACTTATTATGAGTTGGGGATGTATCTCATTCAGCTACTCCTATGTATTCTGAGATGAAATGACTGCCACGTCTGTACCAATCAATGTACACACTGTTGGAAGGAACAGCTACAAACAAAAATTAGGAACTACCAGTTCTTAAAGAGCAGCTCATGTCAGCTTCTTGTACCATTTCTGTTAGTGCCACTGAAAATGGGAAGAAGGAGATTTGTCCAACGATGAAAAAGTGTGGAATGTTGCTCATTTGCCTAACAGCTTTGCTTGTGTTTCTCTTCATTGCGGCAGGTACTGCTTTGATTTTTGGATATGTGGAGATTTCTAAGCTTCGCTCTGAAGTGGAACTACTCCAATTGACCTCACCTAGGCTGTTTATCGATATTCAAGAATTGGAGAGCACAATTAATTCAGAGTTCAGCAATTTTGTTTCAAAATTCAATGCTACTGGAGGTAACAGTCATGAAGCTGGTTTTGTTGATATCTCTAACAGAGCTGGACACACATTCAGTTCCTGTGCTGCTATTTGGCAACTTTGTCCCTCCTCACCCTCAGGCATGTATTATGTCAGGTCCTCCAGTGGCTCTGCTGTGCGTGTGTACTGTGACATGACCAGGTCATGTGCAGGGATCACTGGAGGGTGGATGAGAGTAGCTGAACTGGACATGACAGATAATACTACCAAGTGTCCCAGTGGTCTCAGACTGACAACAACCCCAATCCGTACGTGTAGAACAATGAACTCTGGTTCAGGACTTTGTTCTTCGAATACATTCACAGTGAGTGGTGTTGGATATTCTAAGGTGTGTGACAGAATCAGAGCCTACCAGGTGGCAACTCCAGATGCTTTTCATTATTTTAACATGGGTCGTGACACTGATATATAGAGACCAATTATGTAGATGGTGTAAGTCTCACTCATGGAATGACACTAAGGCAACATATCTGGACATTTGCTGCTGCACCAAATGAAGATGACAAGAATCCTAGATATAAATGTCCCTGCATCAACCCAGCAATATCAAGCATGGTGCCACCATTAATTTTGTGGGGGAGGATTGTTTCTGTGATACAGCTCGTGCTTCTGGATCTTCAGCTGATTTCTATGGTGCTGATGACCCTCTATGGGATGGAGCTGGTTGTGGGCCTAACAATACATGCTGCTCTTTCAACACCCCTCCATGGTACTTCAATGATCTGCAACAGCCCACTACTGATGATATTGAGATGAGGGTGTGTCGGTCTCAGGGAACATCTAATGAAAACATTGCAGTAGATATTTATGTCCAGTAATGCATTGCTACTCTAGACATTATTATGATTTAGTTTTTACCAAATTCATATGTGCAGCTATAGTTGGATAGAGAACACAAGAGTGCCCAGCAGTAATCTAACCAGATTACAGATGACTTACAGATGCTTACATACTTACATGGATCAGCATACAAGAAAGAAACTAAAGACAGAACTCGTATAAACCAAACAAAAGTAAAGGGTTTTGATTCATGCTATTATTTTACTGCATAAACCTTCCCTGCAAAAACTTAACTTCATAAATATCTTACTGCATGGTAAACAAAGATCTGTCCACATGCTTACTACTTTCTCTCATGCCACTACATGTTAGTCAGTCATCACACAGTCGAAATCAACGTGACTCCATGCTCTGCTAGGATGCTGATCTATAATCACATCAACCACATGAAAGTGAAGAGGTGTCAATTACCATGTGTGGCACTCTTGGCTTTATATAACATAGACCTATAATTTTCGGTCAGTGCAGTGTGTTTAGGTGACTGTAGGTATTCTGTTTGGACAGTCTTCATGAACACAGGTCATAATTATATGAAGGTGGAGCCAAAATTTCCTATATACATATAGAGTGAACTAGCTTGAAAGATCTGAAATGTTGTATTTTTTGAGCAAATGACATTTCAGCAAATGACATTGCAGTTATATAATGCCTGCAGTGAAAAGTCCAAGGACTGCCCTGAGTCTAACACAGATCTAACAGAGATGCTGGCATTACATAATTGTGATTACTTTATCAGCACTTTGTCGCACACCATCTCGTATTCCCAGCCCTAATAACTGCACCAGACGAAACCCTAGTGATAGCCTTTGGCCTAACCTATGGATCAGTCGAGTATTGATGAAGCCATCACAATGGTATAATGCTAGGTTTGCAACATGTTAGCAGTTGATGTGATGCGTATAAGGATACTATGATGTGCAGCCATTTTTTGTCAATTATCTAATTTGACATTATTTCTTGGCATTCAGATGTTAATCTTGATCTGGTTTTAGACACTAATATTCTCAATGAACTCTCAGTTGCCATAATATCATTACAACAAACTTCTCAATAATCAACTTGAATTTGTATTCTCTCGATGTTTTGACAAGATGCTCGAGCCTTCATCAGGTGGTTATTGTAGCTAAAGTTGTAAAAGTCCAGTTGAGCACTTTCATAGAGGAAAAAGAATTGGAGTTATTTCAGAGGAAATGACCACTGCAATGATTATAAAGGGCCCAGGGAAAAAATATTCTGCATTATTTTGTGAAGTTCAGTTCTATATTATTATATAGTTGGAGTTTTGTTACCTCACATATGCTTGGTGAAAAAACAAAACAAAGGCAATGAGTAGCACAGAAATGCTTCAGAGACCTCAAGCAAGAGATTCTGCTGGTCCTATGTATGCTGTAGTGGACAAGTCAAAGAAATCCAGGGCATCTTCAAAGAAGATTGTAGAAGACAATGGTACAAGATATGAGATGGCTCCAGACAGCGTTTCTTCTTACAACGAAATGCCAGCAAGAAACGAAGATTCTGCAGTTTATGATGCTCCCACCTCTTCTCCTCTTACCTACTCTGTGCAGGACAGATCAGTAACTAGAGCAAGAAGTCCAGAATTACCGCGTCAAAACGCTCAACTAATTTCAGACTATAGTATCCTGGACAATATCACCGAAAAAAGTGAGACTAAAGATCCTCAAAATATTAAAAAGCGTGGAATTATTATCGTATGTCTTATCGCTTTGCTACTGATTTCTCTCTTCTTCGCAGTCGTAGCGTTAATTGTTTCATTTGTAACCATTTCCGAGCTCCTATCTGCTACTGGGGCCAATAGCCTCAAAGTCGCAAGCCTAGTTAAGGACGTTCAAGAATCAAGGAGCGATGTTGATCGACTGTTTGATAGTTTCGCTACAAAATTCAATACTACTGGAGGTAACAGTCTTCGAGCTCTTCTTGTTGATATCTCTAACAGAGCTGGACACACATTCAGTTCCTGTGCTGCTATTTGGCAACTTTCTCCCTCCTCACCCTCAGGCATGTATTATGTCAGGTCCTCCAATGGCTCTGCTGTGTGTGTGTACTGTGACATGACCAGGTCGTGTGGAGGGATCACTGGAGGGTGGATGAGAGTGGCTGAACTGGACATGACAGATATTACTACCAAGTGTCCCAGTGGTCTCAGACTGACAACAACCCCAATCCATACGTGTAGAACAGTGAACACTGGTTCAGGACTTTGTTCTTCAGGTACATTCACAGTGAGTGGTGTTGGATATTCTAAAGTATGTGGCAGAATCAGAGCCTACCAGGTGGGAACTCCAGATGCTTTTCATGTTTTTAACATGGGTCGTGGCACTGATATAGAGACCTATTATGTGGATGGTGTAAGTCTCACTCATGGAATGACACCAAGGCAACATATCTGGACATTTGCTGCTGCACAAAATGAAGACGACAAGAAGCCTAGATTTAAATGTCCCTGCATCAACCCAGCAATATCACCACCTATTCCTTCATTTGTGGGGAAGGATTATTTCTGTGATACAGCTCGTGCTTCTGGATCTTCAGCTGATTTCTATGGTGCTGATGACCCTCTATGGGATGGAGCTGGTTGTGGGCCTGACAACACATGCTGCTCTTTCAACACCCCTCCATGGTTCTTCAATGATCTGCAACAGCCCACTACTGATGATATTGAGATGAGGGTGTGTCGGGATCAGGGAACATCTAATGAAGACATTGCTATTGAAGCAGTAGATATTTATGTCCAGTAATGCATTGCTACTCTAGACATTATTACGATTTAGTTTTTACCAAATTCATATTGTACAACTTTTATCAATCAATGTGCAGCTATGGTTGGATGTTGATAAAGAGCACAAGAGTTACCAGCAGTAATCTAACCGGATTACAGATGACTTACAGATGCTTACATACTGATTAATACTTACATAGATCAGCACACAAGAAAGAAACTAAAGACAGAACTCATAAAAACCTAACAAAAGTGAAGGGTTTTGATTCCATGTTAATCGAACATGTTATTATTTTACTGCACAAACCTTCCCTGTAAGAACTTAACTTCATAAATATCCTACTGCATGGTAAACAAAGATCTGTCCACATGCTTACTACTTTCTCTTGTGCCACTACATGTTAGTCAGTCATGACACAGTTGAAATCAACGTGACTTCATGCTCTGCTAGGATGCTGATGTATAATAGTATCATCCACATCAACCAAATGAAAGTATATAAGTGTGAAGAGGTGTCACTTACCATATGTGGCAATCGGCTTTATAGAACATTATTTTGTGTCAATGCAGTGTGTTTTGGTGGACTGGAAGTGTTCTGTTTGGACTGGGTAGGTCATCTGTGTAATATTCTGTAAGGTCTTCTACCCGAGACATTGTGGCCAATTCACTTTCATGATTAGTCCTAAAGACAGCAGGAACAATATTTAAGCCCATCTTAGCCTTGCACTGAATTTCTAAAAATCTGGTGTTTAGATGAGTTATCATTAATTTTCATCCAGAAAAGGTATCACTATTGCTCTCCTGTAATACTCCTCAGATGTACTTGAAGGCATATTTTGTCGATGGGTCTGTTTTACACATCTCTGTGGAAGAGAAGGCATTGGTTTCGCCACCAAGCAACACTGCTGAGTCATACCATTTCTTATGATGCTTGTCAACTCCACTGCACACTTCCTTCAAGGCCTCATTAACAGTCACAATTTCATTGTTGTGCTGCACAAATACCCTTTGATGACCCTTGCCAAAGAAACTGTTAGTTCCTTAATGAAACCTAACCCAGCACATGTTAATTCCATGGCTATCAAGAACTGAAATTGAGTAATGGCAAGCAAAATTGTGGATGCTTTCTTAAGACTCAGCATGCCAACCTGGCATTGTTACAAAGGTATTATCTGCTACTGGTAACATTACCTAAAAACCCTCTATCCGAGCAACCTAAGGGGTCTTGCATAAATTAATTTGTTTTTTTCCTTCTAGTGATTAACTACTTAAATTTGCAATGTGTTTTTCCAATTCTTGTTGCCGTTTAGGATAATAGTTGAAAAAAAGACAGCCCTCTGCAACTGTACCATACATGTTACGAATTATCTGTACACTGCAGGTAGCAACCATACATAGATTAAGTGCATGAGTCGAATGGTTGCTGCAGCCTCGTGGTGCTTACCAGACATGCTGCCAGCTCCATCATATCCTTGTCCATGAAGGACATTAAGATTAAGTGTAAGAGCTTCAAGATTAGACATGTTACGAATTACCTGTACACTGCAAGTAGCAACCATACACATAGATTAAGTGCATGAGTCGAATGGTTGCTTCAGCTGCATGGTGCTTACTAGACATGCTGCCAGCTCCATCATATCCTTGACCATGAAGGACATTAAGATTAAGTGTAAGAGGTTCAAGATTAGACTTTATCTTGTCAGCTATTGCTTGACCAATAGTGCCAGTGTCTCACAATGCACAAATTCTATAAATTCTTCACGAATCAGTCCATCTTCAGCTATAGCTGTTTCTTGTTAACTGAATCTGTTGCTTCATCAGTACAGATGGTAGAAGCTTTGACTTCTTGCACTATTTTCTGTTGGATTGGCTTTCCAAAATAGCGGCAATCAGATCATTCTGAATCAATGGGGCTCAATATTGTGCATTTTTTGGTCCATTATCAAAATGCTCTTCAAAATTACATCCCCTGACTCAATCCGAAACTGAAGAAGTGCTTGAATATTTTCAGGGTTTCCTTAAAAAAATAATAGAACTAGCAAGATTGACAGATTCACTATTTCCTCCAAAAGCAAGATTTCATTTTCCACAGAATATTACACCCTTTAAAATGTATTTCAAGACAGCTCTGTTCTCTATCTGAGTCTTGCTACTTAAATTGTTGTTGAAGAGATAAGTGACCACCATCAATCTGACCCATAAATGCCATTGAATATTCTATTGCCAGTTTGTTTGTAAACTGTAACTCTTTCAGAGTAGCCTTTTCTTGAGTGAAGCTAGTCATGGGCTGTGTAATAAGCTGACCAAGTAAGGAACAATTCATGGTAAAAAGAAAGCAACTCTTACAAAAGCTACCATTTAATGACTGACTGTATGATAGCTGCCTTAACCAGAAACACTGAAATGACCTGGACTTACCCATATTCCTGCTTCATGGGAAATTGATAGCTATCCAAAGGGCTAAGCGCATTTTGTAATAGCCAGGTTCTCTGCTGGTCATTAAGTTTATGGCTATATATCACATGCCTTGTACAAACCAAAGTTCAATTCTCAGAGACTGACTGTATCATCTTCACAGACGTGTCACAAGACTGCAATGCAGGAGATTGGTCTTCACCTATCATGTTAAAAGTAAACACGTATTTTACTTTCTTGACTATAATAAACTTTATTGTCTATAATTATGCATACATAGCTGCCTTGGTTTCTGTAGCTTCCAGAAAGATATGATGATGATGAGTAAGTGTCATGAGACAATTCTAAATATTATATCATTCATATTGACGAAAATAAGGACTAGGTCATTATGACCTACAGCCTGCTATTTTACCTGTTGCTCTGCTAATTTAGTCCTTTTCAAGCCAAAATTCAACAAAGATGGCTGCTGTCTTTTACCCACTCCTTTGTTACATGTGACAGAAGTGCTGACTCACAAGGTCATACATTTTTGTGATATTCACTTGTAGTTCTAAGGTCACAAGGTCATACATTTTTGCTTATAAGTGTAAAATAATTGTAGGACAATTAGGACTAAGTGTGTGTTGGGGTTGGGGGTGGGGGGGGGGGGGGGGAGAGGGGGGGACATCCAGGCAACAGGAAACAGCCCTAGATATGGTCCTGCATATAGTATATATATATGACTGATCTCAACAAGTCGGTGGGACTTTACTAGTATCAACATAGTGGTGATTACTATTTGTGTAAAGACAACATTGTCAATTTCATTATTAGCTAGCCGTATACTCACCATAGCAGTAGTAGATGCACATGTTTTTACAGAAAGGAATGGATTAGCACCAGAAAGGAACTCGAGTGAAGTACATACTCATGTGTCATGTAAATCCCATCTGGTATAATAGTGCTTACTAGAAGTTGTTTGGAGTTTTATTTGATGAAAAAGGATGGCTCAACATCTGGAAAGCCTCATTGCAAGCTTTGCCTGCCTACATCAGGTTCTTGCACTCCAAATGTTTTCCCTTCCCTAGAAATATATGTGACTGTGGAGTCATTGACTTGTTCAGTGAGCTACTACTACCTGACTAGTAGCCCACTGCCTATTTTGTTTATTCCTCTCTCACCTCCAACCCTCCCAGAGAAAGAGTGCACTAACTTCTGCCTTGAATGAACATTTGTTTTATGCAGATCAACTCAATGCTTGTAAGGTATACAGGTTAATTACAAATCATATAATGCAATACCTCATTGCCTGGGGTGGGGCTAACACCTATTGCAACTGAGTGTGCTCTACCAGCTTATCTATATAAGTTCCATGCATGCAGCTGCACAGCAGCTCTCACTCTCATGGTGGCTGCCTCGTACTACACGTAGAGATGATTATTTATCATAACATGCTTGAAATTGTTGCCTGGGAAGTGGGCCTGTCAGTTAGAAGGTGCACTACCGACTTACATAAACTTTATGCTGCAATAGAGCAGTTCTCAGTAGCTAGTTGTCACACTAATGTTGAATTTTATAGCTGAAGTATATCGGTTTTGCAGTGATAGACAGAATACCATTATTCGAGAAGGCTTTATTCAACTAGATTCAAACATACACAACAGAGATGACAGCATGAGATAAAATAGTGAGATTAGTTATCATGTGAGAGTGGAGTGACCTAGAGATGAGTACAAGGTTCAAGTTACAGGGTTCTTTCATAATCACTACATTCACCCCTTTCTTTTAATTATTCTATAACCATAAAATGACATTGAGAAAATATACGTTCTTGTTACCAGAAGGGAGCAGCCCTTTGAAATCAATGTTCAATCTCTCAAAAGGCTGTGTGGCTTTGATGAGATGACATTTATCAGGTCGATGGTACCTTGGCTTGCACTCGCAACATATCTGGCATGCTTTGGTCGTTCGCTTGATCTCTTCAACGGAATAAGGTATGTTTCGAACATGAACGAAATGAGACATTCTTGTGAAGCCAGGGTGGCAAAGAGATTGGTGCAATTGGTAGAGAGAATCAACCAGCAAAGCCGCGGAGATACTTCGGGAAAGAGTGTCAGGAGGTATGTTCTCTCTTCCAGGGCAATAGAGTATGTCAAAACTGTAGCAAGACAGCTCCACCCGCCAAAACAAGATTTTCTCATTCTTGATTTTACCTTTGTGTCATTCATCAAACATGTATGACACAGACTTCTGATCAGTCTTTAGGGTAAAATGTTTCCCATGAGGTAATGTCGCCAATAGCGGATGGATTCTACGATAGCCAGAACCTCTTTCTCAACAGACGGATGTCTGATTTCAGGTCCTTGAAACAGGATGCCCAGCTTGATTTAGGGTAGTCATATTGGCTACTGCAGAAGCATCAGTTTCCACTTCAAATGGTATATTTTTGTCGATAGCCATTACAACTGACTCCTCTATGCTTACCTTGAGACTTTCTAAAGCAGCTAAAGCTTCAGAGAATAATGGAAAAGTCGTACAGCTGTTGATTGGTTTCATTCTGTCTGAAAACCTGGTAATCCACTGTGAATAGTAGCCCTGAGTGACTTTGTATTGTTCGGGACTGGGAGTTCGGTATCAGGTCGAATTTCACCATTTTCAACAATACAACCAAGGATAGCAAGGCGACGTGTCAAGAAAACACATTTTTTCTTTTTAAATATATTCGCAGCATCAAGAAAATGTTCCAAATTAGCATCGTGGTTAACTTAATCTTTTCCTAGATAGGGGAAAACTCCTGTTAAGCCCTCTTTTCGTACAAATTCAGTCATTTCACGTTGAAAACAAGCAACACCATTAGTGACATCAAAAGGAACACAGGTAAATTGGTATAAGCCATTGCTCGCAGTGTAAGGCCTTTCTTTATCTCTGAGCGGCACGTGGTGGTATGCACTGCGAAGGTCGATAGTGCTAAAAACCCTGTATTGAGCAATACCATTTATCTGATCATTTATACGGGGAAGAGGGTAAGCATCCAGCTGTGTAAACCTGCTGATAGTTTGAGAGTAGTCTACAACCATCCGCTTCTTATAGTTTTTGCCTTTTGTAACCACTACCTGGGCTCGCCATGGGGGCTCAATGAATCGTTAGCTTAAAATTGTACTTCGGAGGAATTAAAGTGTAATCATCGCGACTGTATTTGCATGACTTGGTTGCAATTGGATGACTGGTCATCAGTTAGATTTCCGAATAACTGAGGAGGATTTATATTCAATGTGCTTAGGCAACATACAGATAGGGAAGACTTAGGACCACCATATTTGAACACTACACTATCATGTTGCAATTGGAAGTCTAAACCTAGTATCAGGTCAGCACATAATTGAAGAAGGACTGATGGGCGGACTTGAGGGTAGGTTCTCCCCTCCAACTCAAGGTCTACAATACAGTAGCCACTTACTTTTGTAGCCAAGGAGGATGTTGCCATTGATATAGTACCAGAAGACGGATAGACGCGTGAAGGGTAGCCAACTTGCAAATTAGGATGCACAAAGCTTTCCGAACTTCCACTATCGACAAGTGCCTTTGCTTTAAAACCGTCAATGCTTACAGTGACTGTTGATTTAGAGAGTGATGGTGGCACAACAGTAGAGACAGCAGCAAGTGTAGGGCTCCACTTAGCAGCAGAAATCCCCACTGAAGGCACAGGTGGGGGGCTGCCACGATAAACTTTGTGGAAGTGTCCCTTCTTGTGACATTTAGAACAGGTTGCATCATGAGCAGGGTACTTTGAACAAGGATGCCTTTTGTAGTTACAGAAGAAGCACTTTTGCCGTTGAGACAGAGGCACTGCTGCAAGCATAGAAAAGTTGGTGGTTGATTCTTCAGGAACATCAGCAGGAATTATGGCTGCATTGAATGGAGGAGTTCGGGGCAAGTATGCTTCGGAGCTATGAGCAGCAGCCTCTAGAGTCCGAGCTTGGTCAAACATAGTAGCAAGGTCTAACATCTTGTTTTCCAGCAGCCTCTGGCAAATAAATCCGGAAGTTAGACGAGTGATGAATGCATCCCTAATACTTTCTTCGCGATATACAATAGAAGAGACATTCCTGTACTTGCAGTCCTTGCTGAGGGTTTTGAGAACTTGAAGGAACTCATCTAGAGTTTCAGTGGGCAGTTGCCACCTTGTAGCGAGAAGGTGACGAGCATATACTTCATTAGTTGGCTACACATAGAGAGCTTGTAGTGTCTCCATTGCAGCCATGTAGTTCTCACAGTCTTCAACGTACTGATAGATCTTGGGTGACAGGTGGTTAGTGAGGACTCCAAGTTCGTAGAGTCCCACGGTCGAGTACGGCGAGAAAGTTCCGAAAAGTCCATTTCCATTCTTTCGCGGCCTCTGTCTAGTTAGGGTCAGCATCGAGCCATTCAAGTCATAGGATTTTATCCATCAAAATCTTAGCTGAATAAATTATGCAGTGATAGACAGAATACCATTATTCAAGAAGGCTTTATTCAACTAGATTCAAACACACACAACAGAGATGACAACATGAGCTAATATAGTGAGCACGTATAAGATTAGTTATCATGTGAGAGTGAGGTGACCTAGAGTCGAGTACAAGGTTCAATGTACAGGGTTCCTTCATAATCACTACAGGTTTGATGTATCAATTCAAAATTGAAATATAACAAATTCAAGCACATAGTTAGCTAAGTCAGTTGATTTGGTTATGGCTCAGAATAACTCTTCAGGTCCTCTGTTTAAAATGGCTATGGGTCTGTGCCATGAACTGTGCAACCATTAACTAAATCATTAGCTTGTTAATACACTGTACAATGACTTGAGATCTAGTAAAACAAATTGGTGTATTTTGCAACAATGGAACCAGACAAAGGAATTATATTGGGTTTATATAAATGTGGTCATGCCTTTGTCCTTGAAGGTATTTGAAGAAAACAATGGGATCCACACATGTGTTCGGTAGTTATATCTCTGCTTGTATAGTAGTGTTCACTTGCAAGCTTGTTACATGAATAGTTCAGAGTACAAAAGGAAACCTTTTACCCCTCAGAACGGAAAACAAGTAAAGTGTACCCAAACATTGCTGCACCTAACTTCCTAACTCCCCGCTGGTTGGTTAGAGTTTCATATTCACCAAGTTTACCCCAAAAGGGATGCGTTTAGTACACTGAAAGGAAACAGAGTGATTGCTAACCTGTAGGTTTGTTAGATCTGTATTCGGGGAACTTACCAACAGTTTGCATAGCTCCAAATTGTAGTTGACATTCGTGCTCATGTTTGTGGTGACATACGTGATCATGAGTAGGTCCTCAAGAATATTTCTCTTACGAAGGGTCCTTGGTAACAAAAACTTTGTGAAACCCTGCAGATTGAAATGAATCCTTCCTATTCTGTGGGAGGTAGCCACCATCTAGGACCAGGCCAGAAGACAGAAGGATTAGCCACCTTCTACGAGGCCATTAAACAGAAGAACTGCTAGGGAAGGAGGCATTGCACATCAACTTAAGACCAAAGTGTGAGCGGCTCAATCGAGACTCTTACCTGGGTGCTGGGTGGCCACTCACAAGAGCCTGAATTTGAAACCACGACCAACATAACCTTCTGCATTTAGTTAGTAGTTATTTATTTAGCATTCCTAAACTTTCAATGAACTCTCAGTTGACATAACAACATTGCAATAACCATCTCATGTTGGATTATAATTAAGAAAATAGACAATGACTTTCTCAAAAATCAACTTGAAATTTACTCTCTCAAGATGTCGGCTAAATGCTCTCGCCTTCATCAAGAATAATGAGATACTTAGCTATTCACCTCGTGATGCAAACCACACACCTGGCACATGCATTCAGCACATTAAAAAAATACTAAGAATAAAAAAATATTTTTATTATAATTTGTTGTCAACTGAGAATTCATTGCTAGTTGAGAAAGTCACATTCTCTAGGCATCTGTACAGTGTCATGACCATCAACCCCCCTCATGGAATCCTTTATCCCTCATCGACCCCCCCAGTACATGAGGGGGTTGATTTAGTGTAGTCTGTAGGCATCAGTGTCATGTATATATTAGTAGTCTGTAGGCGTTTATACAGTGTCATGTATATATAAGTATTTAGTGTAGTCTGTAGGCATCTGTACAGTGTCATTTATTGTAATCGGTAGGCATCTGAACAGTGTCATGTATATACATGAGTATTTAGTGTAGTCTGCAGGCATCTGTACAGTGTCATGTATATATAAGTATTTAGTTTAGTCTGAACAGTGTCATGTATATATAAGTATTTAGTGTAGTCTGTAGGCATCTGTACAGTGTCATGTATATATAAGTATTTAGTGTAGTCGCATCTCATCGATCCCCACATTAAAAATAAACTTATAACAATAATTATAACATAAAGTCATAAACATGTTAAAAATAAATTTAATCACATTTTTATTGAAATGCTTTGCATTGTTAATGGGAAGGATGTGTTTGGTGAGTACTAGCAAGGGCATTGATATTTGGTTTGTTGGAGAGTTTTAACCGTAAGTTACCACGCTCTTCCAGGTTCAATTTGTACCGCTGATTTGTTAGAATTGTATTTGAATGCCTAAAACCAGCTTCAATCATGCACAGACTTGGGAATGCATGTAAAAATGGCTCAACTGCTGCACAAAGCTTGGGTATTTAGTAGTAGTATTCACATTGCTCCAATAGTCACTGAGGCTTTTACTTTTGAACAATGATTTAGCTTCAAGATCCACACACGTGTCAAGGAGCTTATATTGTAATTGAAATTCAATGTCTGCATTTTCTATTTCCAAAACAATCAAGTCAGGCACGTGCATTTTCTCCAGGTCCTCAAAACCTACTTTAAAGTCTTCCCTTAGGTGATTCGTGTATATCTCCAGGTAACATGTTATTATCCTATCCTTTATCTATTGCCGTAAGTTTGAAAAATAATTATAATCTCTACGTACCAATCAAGATTTAAATAAGCTTATTTTAGCTTGGAAGCCTATTAGGAGTATTCGGACTTGAATAATTGAAACAACTTTACCCTGCTGACGTTTCTGTATTTCATTAAATTTTGAAGATAGGTCTGCCAAATAGAATAGATGGTTCCGACACTTTTTCAACTCGTCACTTAGTGATGGGTCCACATCCGTTAGAAATTCCACAGTTGAGTCATATAAGTCAGCAAGTCTTTGCAAGCAATCACCTCTTGACAACCACCTTACCTCCATGTGCAAAAGAAGTTGATTCAAAGTTTCATAATTTTTTTCACACACACCATTGCAAACAGTCGCGAATTCATCAGAGGATGCGCTCTAATTTTATTGATCGATGCTTACACACTTTTAAGACGGCATGTAGTTTGCCACTGAGATTCTTGGCTACAAGATGGTTTCTGTGTAATACACAGTGAACAGTAGGTACATCGGGAACCTTTTGCTTGAGTAAGGTGGCAAATCCTCTGTAATAACCAACTACTGCTGGTGCACCACGGTAGCCACTGCAGTAATATTCCCGAGCGGAACATTGTGTTCACTCATATAATCCTCGAAGCATTGAAAAATTGTCTCACCTTTGGAACCACCTTTAAGGTACTTGGCAAATAAAAACTCACCACCAATGAACTTTACGCTTTGACTATAATACCTCACATAGGCCATGAGAATATTTGAACTACCGAAAGTTGACTCATCGAATTGGTCAGAAAACTTGCAATATTGAAGCTCAGATGCCACATCATTGGCCATCTCATCAATACATCAGTGCACTGTCTTCGTACTTAAAGGCATACATTTTAGAACAGGTTGAGAGTCTTTATTCATAACAGTTTTAGGAGAGTTTTACCCACAAGTCACCACGCTCTTCCAGGTCCAGCTTGTTTCTTTATTTGTTAGAATTGCATTTGCATGGCTAAAACCCATGCACAGACTTTTGAATGCAAGTAAAAATGGCTCAACTGCTGCACAAAGCTTGAGGTATTTAGTAGTAGTATTCACATTGTTCCAATAGTCACTGAGGCTTTTACTTTTGAACAATGATTTAGCTTCGAGATCCACTTAGTCCTTACTTTCAATGTTGTTTGCAATCATTTTACTACCTTAGCAATGAAAGGAAACACAGGGATGCTTTTTGGAGCTACAAAGGCTGAAAGCAGTAGGCAGCTAAGAAGCTGGCGATGTAAGTTTCAGCTGCCACACCATTAGGAATTACTAGGAGATTTCTTGATATTTAATGCAACTTCAAGGGCAATTTCTGGAGAAAAATCACAAACTGCCAGAAACACTTTTGGGGGTTGTTAGGGAGGAAGAGTGATACTGCTAATTAACCTAATCATTCCCCTGATCTGGATTCCCATCAAAACAGGGCTTAGGCACTCAGAGCTAGATGCTGTATACCAAGCTTAATTTTAAATAACGCTCTAAGGTTCACACCCTGTTTGACACTGTCGAACTCAAAGTCACTGCATGTAAAATCTGTTTGAAAGTGTCAAACAAGGTGTGGCCTTAATGACGTCGAGTTCAACAGTGTCAAACAGGGTGTGATAATACCATAATTAAACAGATATACCAACTTTTATTAAATTTTTTATTAAAATAAGACTTACAGGGAATTTTATTTTATATAATATGACAAGAATCACAAAATCTCCCAACTAAAAATGCCAGAAGCTGCTATGAAATCCCCTAATTTTAAAACTGACATTTACATTGGATTGGCTTTTCAAAAAAGAATGGAATCAATTTTAACATATTTTTACAACGCATTGGTGTAGTTCTAAGTGGTAAAGGGTCACTGCTTTATTTGACGATTAAATACTCTCATATAGCAACATAACATCTGTTCTTCTCAGTTTCATCAAAAAGTAATTAAAATTGAAATCAATGATCAATATACTACATACTCACCCATATGACATTCAAGAACAGTCTTGATGATGTTACAATGATGGTGTAATGCCAGAATTATGCATAATAGTTTTGGACACTTGGGAAGGAATTCTTTTTATGTAACACTGTCACTGAAAGTCATTTTATGTAACACTGTCACTGAAAGTCATTCTTATCTGAAAAACAATCTTTCCTATCAGCGACCATCTTTTTTCACTATCATTTTTTCCATTGATGTCCAGTGTATTAACTGACTGGCACTATTACTGACCCCATCACAGATGCTGCGTTCCCTCTCTGTGCAACTACAGAGAGATGTTGAAGAAAGTATGTTCTAGCCACCACCTCTCCGGTACATTGCCTCACCTTGTGGCCCAGCTCTTTCAGAAAGGCCAGTGACATCTTCCCAATGGCACCCAAGTCTCAATAGCTACAAGTGAGAGGAGAGAAATTCAGCCAAGTACACCACTCAGATTGATTAACCTACAGCTTGTTGGAGGCATAGGATTGGTAGGACTGGCAAATGTGTCAGGGCAAGTTGCATCCCGTACTAGTACCTTGCCACTCTTCCATAGAATTGTTGTTGACCCATCTGTTCACTTGCTACCTGTGTGGTTTAGGCATGGTTCTAGTTACTTATTTATTATGTTATTAATGTTATTATTGTTATTACCATCATCATCATCATCATCATAGCCACTACTATCATCGTCAAACACACTAACTTTAATATCTGTAACATAAATAGAATGAAAAACTCTTTAGTGATGATGAATATGAAAGGTATCTAGATTTAATTGGTAATTCAAAATTGATGATATATAATTATAATAATTATTTTATGTTATTTACAAAAAATATATATGGCAATATATTACAAATAATATATATATAGCAAATAATTATATGATTATAGAAAAGTTTGCCTTTGTATTATTTTGAAAGAAGTATTATTTTTTTCAATTTGGCTCTAGAGTGACTGGACATCTCATGTAGGTGGAACACCAATTTCCTAGGTATAGAGTGAACTAACTGTACAGATCTGAGTAACGGAAACTCTGGCATTGCATCATTGAGATGACCTCATCAGCACTTGCGCCATCATATTCCTAGTCCAAGCAACTACTCAGCCGAAACCACCTTGAGCCTAACCTTAGCTGAAGGCCAAGTTAATTAGGCATCAGTACAGTATAGATGAAGTCATCTCACAATGATATAATACTAGGATTGTGACATGAGGAAGTTCCCTAATGCTACACGATTCATTTTCTCTGGAACATAAACCTACATACCAATGGACGTCACAGGGTGTATGGTATTGAGGTAAAGAGTCTTAGCACCTCCAAAATATTTCTTTACTTCCTACTGGATATATAAAACAACATAAGCCAGCAATTAACACCACATTTCAAATTTGAAAATTAAATATGATGTTCCTATTTCTTGCACTAGTTGGCATATCTCTTCCTTTTGCTTTCAATTTTTTCTAGGTACCTTTTACTAGTACTACTACAATAGGTAGTGGAAATTCAATATCAGCTACATCAGTTTACTAACCCATAGTGAACAGATTAGTTAATACATGTGGCTGAAAAAATGCATTTTCATGAACTGGATATATATAACAACCTATGATGATGTGTTGTCTTTTGTGAGATTGTGATCTTACAAGGTTTCACACAGGATACAAAAGGTCATGCTGGTCGAGGAAATTCAGTCTAGTGGCTACTCCTTATACAAATCTCTCTGTGGTTATTATTTTGAAAATGAGTGCTGATGTAGCTGGAGAGTGTGATCACACTTATTATGAGTTTGGCAATGTATCTCATTCTGCTACTCCTATGTATGCTGAGCTCAATGAAATGACTGCCACATCTGTACCAATGTACACATTGTTGGCCAAAGGAACAGCTACAAACAAAAATTCAGAACTACCAGTTCACAAAGAGCAGCTCATGTCAGCCTCTTGTACCACTGCTGTTGGTGCCACAGGAAATGGGAAGAAGGAGATTTATCCAATGACGAAAAAGTGTGGAATGGTGCTCATCTGCATAACAGCTTTGCTTGTGATTGCTCTCTTCATTGCGGCAGGTACTGCTTTGATTGTTGGATATGTGAAGATTTCTAAGCTTCGCTCTGAAGTGGAACTACTCCAATTGACCTCACCTAGGCTGATCGATATTCAAGATTTGGAGGCCACGATTAATACACAGTTCAGCAATTTCATTACAAAATTCAATGCTACTGGAGGTAACTGTCTTGAAGCTCTTATTGTTGATATTTCTAACAGAGCTGGACACACATTCAGTTCCTGTGCTGCTATTTGGCAACTTTCTCCCTCCTCACCCTCAGGCATGTATTATGTCAGGTCCTCCAATGGCTCTGCTGTGCGTGTGTACTGCGACATGACCAGGTCATGTGGAGGGATCACTGGAGGGTGGATGAGAGTGGCTGAACTGGACATGACAGATAATACTACCAAGTGTCCCAGTGGTCTCAGACTGTCAACAACCCCAATCCGTACGTGTAGAACAATGAACTCCAATTCAGCACTTTGTTCTTCAGATACATTCACAGCGAGTGGTGTTGGATATTCTAAAGTATGTGGCAGAATCAGAGCCTACCAGGTGGGAACTCCAAATGCTTTTCATGCTTCTATTTTCGGTCGTGGCACTGATATAGAGACCAATTATGTGGATGGTGTAAGTCTCACTCATGGAATGAAATCAAGGCAACATATCTGGACATTTGCTGCTGCAGCAAATGAAGATGACAAGAATCCAAGATTGAAATGTCCCTGCATCAACCCAGCACAATCAAGCATGGTGATACCTATTCCATCATTTGTGGCGGAGGATTATTTCTGTGATACAGCTCGTGCTTCTGGATCTTCAGCTGATTTCTATGGTGCTGATGACCCTCTATGGGATGGAGCTGGTTGTGGGCCTGACAACACATGCTGCTCTTTCAACACCCCTCCATGGTTCTTCAATGATCTGCGGCAGTCCACTACTGATGATTGAGATGAGGGTGTGTCGGGATGAGGAAACATATAATGAAGACATTGCTATTGAAGCAGTAGATATTTATGTCCAGTAATGCATTGCTACTCTAAACATTATTATAATTCAGTTTTTTCCAAATTCATATTGCATAACTTTTATCAATCAATGTGCAGCTATAGATAAAGAACACAAGAGTGACCAGCAGTAATCTAAACAGATTACAGACGACTTACAGATGCTTACATACTGATTAACATTTACATGGATCAGCATACAAGAAAGAAACTAAAGACAGAACTCATATAAACCAAACAAAAGTGAAGGGTTTTGATTTCATGTTAATAGAACATGCTAGTATTTTACTGTACAAACCTTCCTTGCAAAAACTTAAATATCCTACTGCATGGTAAACAAAGATCTGTCCACATGCTTACTACTTTCTCTCGTGCCACTACATGTTAGTCAGTCATCAAAAAGTTGAAATCAACGTGACTTCAAGCTCTGCTAGGATGCTGATCAATAATCGTATCATCCGCATCAACCACCTGATAGTGCATAAGTGTAAAGATACCATGTGTAGAACACGGCTTTGTATAACATAGACCTATAATTTTCGGTCAATGCAGTGTGTTTTGGTAACTGGTAGTGTTCTGTTTGGGCAGTGTCAGCATGACCACAGGCCATAAAGGTGGAGCCAAAATTTCCTACGTATAGAGTGAACTCGCTTTAAAGATCACTGTATATATTGTGTGAGCAAATGACATTTCAGTAAATATTAGTCTGTTTATGCAGCAACCACAGACCAGGTCAAGTCTCAATACATACACAAGGAATAAGACTTCTTAGTTTCCATGTTAAATATTACCAACAAAATAAGGAATAAGGGATTTGTTGATGGTAATAATAATGTACAATGCGGTCTGCAATGGGTAAAAATTATAAACAAATATGGCATGTGCTCATTTGTGACGTAAACAAGGAGAGTCTAAGTGCTGGATTCTCAATTCTTCACTGCTAAACATTATAATCAACTTCTCAATAATCAACTTCAAATTCTATTCATGCTCTAGCCATCAGGAATAATGAGACGCTCAGGCTCATATGAGCCTGCTATAAATTATACCAGTAACTAGTTATCCACCACGTGCCAGTACACATGCCTAGCACATGCACCGATGTAAAAAATAATAATAAGAAGATTAAATAAATACACAAATAATAAATAAATACCTAAACAAATAAATTAAAATATTAATAATAATAAGTGAATAATTATATAAACAAATGATATAAACAAATAATAAACAAATAAAACAACAATAATAAATATAACAAAACAAAAGCAAAAAAGAATAAAATAATAATAATAATAACAACAACAACAACAACAAATCAATCAAAATAAGAGTAATTATGGTGGTCATGGCTTCAAGTTCAGGCTCTTCAGAGTAGCTCCCCAGCAGCCAGGCCAATTCATTCCACATTCTCGATTGAACTGCTCGCACTATGGTGCTAGGCTGATGTAGAATACCTCCTTCACTAGCAGTTCCTTCTATCTTCTGGCCCGGTCCAAGATGGTGGCATCCTGCCACAAAATAGGATGTCCATTATCCCATGTATGCTCAGAAATTGCAGACTTCTCTTTATTACACTTTCTCAGGCATCTTGATGTTCTTTAACTCTGGTCTCCAGTCTTCTTATCGTCTCCCCTATGTAGTATTTCCAGGGATGAGGTACACAACACATGAGTGCATATTAGCTGGTAAAACATCCTTCACTCTGCTCACTTGTGTCCTAAGAGTTCTTCCCTATATGAAGATGACATTGATGTTGAACTTCATGCAGACCCTGCTGATGTCCTCACTCATCCCTACTGCATGAATCACCATCAGAGGACCCCTCATTGTGTGTACTGGTGTACTTTCTGCATTTAGCTGTATCTGCAGATGAAAGGTTGATGAAGGCTTGCGGATAACCGTTCTCTATAAAGACCTTAATCAAATGATGTTCTTCCTTCCTAAGGTCCTCCTTCTCAGTCACTACTATTCTGGCTCCATCATATAAGCTCTTCAGCACTCCTCATTTGACCTGGATATGATGATGTGATCTATAATCAAGGCACTGGTTAGTATGCGTGGGTTTTCTGTAAATAGTTGCAGTTAGCCTTCCATCTTCCTTCCTGTGTAGGTGGCAGTTCAGAAAGGGCAACGATCCGTCCACTTAAAGCTCCATGTTAAACTTTATGGACGGCGTGCTGTTGTTCGGATGGTCCAACAACTCCTGCTCTCTTCCCTTTTTCACAATGCAGAAGGTATCATCCACGTATCTCTTGGCTTCAGTGGGGCAGTTGTGAATGCCAATTCAATTCCATGTAAAGGTTGGCTACCACTGCAGATACTGGAGAGCCCATTGCTGCACCCTCTTTCTGCTCGTAGTATTTTTCTTGATACCTGAAGTAGGTGGATTTCAGGCACAACTCCAACAGTTCAGAAATCCTGTCAACACCTAGTGTATTCCTCTCACGCAAACTCTAATTTTTCGTCAACATTTCAAAAATTACTTCCACAGCCTCACCAATGTGAACATTGGTAAAAAGAGAGGAAACATCAAAACTGACAAGACACTAATCCTAGGTTTTGAGGCAGCAAAGCTCACTAATCTGCACTCACATTCACAACTAGTGACTGGCAATGTGAAGATTATGCATAGAAGTGCGTGACTGTTGAGTAACATCGACTTGTTGGTGAGGGCAAGAAATTCTGAAGGTGTGCAAGGAAGATCACTTTTTTCAACCAATTTCTATTTGCTTTTATAAATGCAACTCTTGCTGTGGGGGTGTATAGGACTGGGAAGGTCATCTGTGAATTATTCTGTAAGGTCTTCTACCAGAGACATTGTGGCCAAATCACTTTCATGATTAGTCCTAAAGGTAGCAGGAATAATATTTAAGCCCATCATGGCTTTGCAATGAATTAAAAAAAATCTGGTGTTTAGATAAGTTATCATTTCATCCAGAAAAGATATCACTATTGCTCTCCTGTAATACTCCTCAGATGTATATACTTGAAGGCATATTTTGTCGATGGGTCTGTTTTACACATCTCTGTGGAAGAGAAGGCATTGGTTTCTCCACCAAGCCACACTGCTGAGTTATGCCATTTCTTATGATGCTTGTCAACTCCACTGCACACTTCCTTCAAGGCCTCCTTAACAGTCACAATTTCATTGTTTTGCTGCACAAAGAAACTGTTAGTTCCTTAATGAAACCTAACCCAGCACATGTTACTTCCATGGCTATCAAGAACTGAAATTGAGTAATGGCAAGCAAAAGTATGGATGCTTTCTTAAGACTCAGCATGCCAACCTTAATGAAACCTAACCCAGCACATGTTACTTCCATGGCTATCAAGAACTGAAATTGAGTAATGGCAAGCAAAAGTATGGATGCTTTCTTAAGACTCAGCATGCCAACCTGGCATTGTTACAAAGGTATTTATCCATAAATTAATTAGTTTTTCTTCTTCTAGTGATTAATGCAATGTGTTTTTCCAACTCTTGTTGCCGTTTAGGAGAATAGTTGGGGGAAAAAAGCCCTCTGTAACTGTTCCATACATGTTACGAATTACATGTACACTGCAGGCAGCAACCATTACATAGCATGAGCATACAATGCCTTGGGAAAATCATGTCGAATGGTTTCAGCCTCGTGGTGCTTACCAGATGTGCTGCCAGCTCCATCATATCCTTGTCCATGAAGGTCATTAAGATTAAGTGTAAGAGCTTCAAGATTAGACTTTATCTTGTCAGCTATTGCTTGACCAATAGTGCCAGTGTCACAATGCACAAATTCTATAAATTCTTCACGAATCAGTCCATTTTCATCTAATGATTAGTGATAGCTGTTTCTTGTTAACTGAATCTGTTGCTTCATCAGCAGAGATGGTAGAAGCTTTGACTTATTGCACTATTTTCTGTTGGATTGACTTTCCAAAATAGCAGCAATTGGATCATTCTGAATCAATGGGGCTCAATATTGTGCATTTTTTGGTCCATTAGCAAAATGCTCCTTCAAAATTACATCCCCTGACTCAATCCGAAACTGAAGAAGTGCTTGAATATTTTCAGGGTTTGCTGAAAAAATAATAGAACTATATAGCAAGATTGACAGATTCATTATTTCCTCTAAAAGCAAGATTTTATTTTCCACAGAATATTACACCCTTTAAAATATATTTCAAGACAGCTCTCTTCTCTATCTGAGGCTTGGTACTTAAGTTGTTGTAAGAGATAGTGACCACCATCAATCTGGCCCATAAATGTTCAATTGCCAGTTTGTTTGTAAACTGTAACTCTTTCAGAGTAGCTTTTTCTTGAGTGAAGCTAGTCATGGGCTGTGTAATAAGCTGACCAAGTAAGGAACAATTCGTGGCAAAAAGAAAGCAACTCTTACAAAAGCTACCATTTAATGACTGACTGTATGATAGCCAGGAAAACTGCCTTAACCAGCAACACTGAAATGACCTGGACTTACCATATTCCTGTTTCATGGGAAATTTATAGCTATCCAAAGGGCTAAAAGCATTTTGTAATAGCCAGGTTCCTGGTGGTCAGTGAGTTTATGTCTATCACATGCCTTGTACAAACCAAAGTCTCTACAATTCCCAGAGGCTGACAGTATCATCATCACAGACGTGTGACAAGACTGCAATGCAGGAGATTGGTCTTCACCTATAATGCTATAATGTTATGTGGCATAAAAGTAAACATGTATTTTACTTTATTGACTATAATAAACTTTATTGTCTATAATTATGCATACATAGCTGCCTTGGTTTCTGTAGCTTCCAGAAAGATATGATGATGATGAGTAAGTGTCTTGAGACAATTCATCATTCATATTGACGAAAATAAGGACTAGGTCATTATGACCTACAGCCAGCTATTTTACTTGTTTCATCCTGTTGCTCTGCTAATTTAGTCCTTTTCAATTCAAAATTCAACAAAGATGGCTGCTGTCTTCCTTTGTCAGAAGTGCTGACTCACAAGGTCATACATTTTTGTGATCTTAGCACTTGTAGTTCTAAGGTCACAAGGTCATACATTTTTGTTGTATATTGCTTATAAGTGCTTATAAGTGCAAAATAATTGTAGTACAATTAGGATAAGTGTGTGTTGAGGGTGTGGGGGGGGGACATCCAGGCAACAGGAAACAGCCTTATATACGGTCCTGCATATAGTATATATATATATATGACTGATCTCAACAAGTCGGTGGGACTTTACTAGTATCAACATAGTGGTGATTACTATTTGTGTAAAGCCAACACTGTCAATTTCATTATTAGCTAGCCGTATACTCACCATAGCAGTAGTACATGCACATGTTTTTACAGAAAGGAATGGATTAGCACCAGAAATGAACTCGAGTGAACTACGTACTCATGTGTCATGTAAATCCCATCTGGTGTAATAGTGCTTACTAGAAGTTGTTTGGAGTTTTATTTGATGAAAAAGGATGGCTCAACATCTGGAAAGCCTCATTGCAAGCTTTGCCTGCCTACATCAGGTTCTTGCACTCCAAATGTTTTCCCTTCCCTAGAAATATATGCGACTGTGGAGTCGTTGACTTGATCACTGAGCCATAACTACTCGTAGCCCACTGCCTATTTTGTTTGTTCCTCTCTCACCTCCAACCCTGCCACAGAAAGAGTGCACTAACTTCGGCCTTGAATGAACTTTTATTTTATACAGATCAGATCAATGCTTGTAAGGTATACAGGTTAATTACAAATCATATAATGCAATACCTCATTGCCTGGGGGAATGGGTTAATTAACACCTATTGCAACTGAGTGTGCTCTACCAGCTTATCTATATAAGTTCCATGCAGCTGCACAGCAGCTCTCATTCTCATGGTGGCTGCTTCGTGCTACACATAGAGATGATTATTTATCATAACATGCCTGAAATTGTTGCCTGGGAAGTGGGCCTGTCAGTTAGAAGGTGCAGTACCACTTACATACATTTTATGCTGCAGCTCTCAGGAGCTAGTTGTCACTTCACACTAATGTTGAATTTTATAGCTGAAGTATATCGGTTTTGCAGTGATAGACAGAATAACATTATTCGAGAAGGCTTTATTCAACTAGATTCAAACATACACAACAGAGATGACAGCATGAGATAAAATAGTGAGATTAGTTATCATGTGAGAATGGAGTGACCGGAATAAGGTAAGTTTCGAACATGAACGAAATGAGACATTCTTGTGATGCCAGGGTGTTGGTGCAATTGGTAGAGAGAATCATCCAGCGAAGCCACGCAGGTACTTCGGGAAAGAGTGTCAGGAGGTATGTTCTCTCTTCCAGGGCGATAGAGTATGTCAAAACTGTAGCAAGACATCTCCATCCGCCAAAACGAGATTTTGTCATTCTTGATTTTGCCTTTGTGTCATTGATCAAACATGTATGACACAGACTTCTGATCAGTCTTTAGGGTAAATGCTTTCCCGTGAGGTAATGTCGCCAATAGCGGATGGATTCTACGATAGCCAGAACCTCTTTCTAAACAGACGGATGTCTGATTTCAGGTCCTTGTAATGTCCTTGAGAAGAAAGCAACAGGATGCCCAGCTTGATTTAGGGTAGTGATATTGGCTACTGCAGAAGCACCAGTTTCCACTTCAAATGGTATATTTTTGTCGATAGCCACTACAACTGACTCCTCTATGCTTACCTTGAGACTTTCTAAAGCAGCTAAAGCTTCAGAGGATAATGGAAAAGTCGTACAGCTGTTGATTGGTTTCATTCTGTCTGAAAACCTGGGAATCCACTGTGAATAGTAGGAGAACAGGCCTTTGCATCTGCTCAGTATTGTTCGGGACTGGGAGTTCTCGGAGAGGCCTAAAGTACTCGGGATCAGGTCGAATTTCACCATTTTCAACAATACAACCAAGGATAGCAAGGCGACGTGTCAAGAAAACACATTTTTTCTTTGTAAAGTCATGTTCTTACACTTCGCAGCATCAAGAAAATGTTCCAAATTAGCATCGTGGTTAACTTAATCTTTTCCACAAATGGTAATGTTGTCTAGATAGGGGAAAACTCCTGTTCTGTCCTCTTTTCGTACAAATTCAGTCATTTCACATTGAAAACAAGCAACACCATTAGTGACACCAAAAGGAACACAGGTAAATTGGTATAAGCCATTGCTCGCCTTGAATGCAGTGTTAGGCCTTTCTTCGTCTCTGAGCGGCACCTGGTGGTATGCACTGCGAAGGTTGATAGTGCTAAAAACCCTGTATTGAGCAATACCATTTATCTGATCATTTATACAGGAAGAGGGTAAGCTGTGTAAACCTGCTGATAGTTTGAGAGTAGTCTACAACCATCCGCTTCTTGTGGTTTTCGCCTTTTGTAACCACTACCTGGGCTCGCCATGGGGATTTGCTGGGCTCAATGAATCCTTCGCTTAAAATTGTACTTCGGAGGAAATTAAAGTGTAATCTTCGCGACTGTATTTGCATGACTTGGTTGCAATTGGATGACTGGTCATCAGTTAGATTTCCGAATAACTGAGGAGGATTTATATTCAAAGTGCTTAGGCGACATACAGATAGGGAAGACTTAGGACCACCATATTTGAATACTACACTCTCATGTTGCAATTGAAAGTCTAGACCTAGTATCAGATCAGCACATAATTGAAGGACTGATAGGCAGACTTGAGGGTAGGTTCTCCCATCCAACTCAAGGTCTACAATAGAGTAGCCACTTACTTTTGTAGCCAAGGAGGATGTTGCCATTGATATAGTACCAGAAGATGGATAGATTTGAAGGGTAGCTGACTTGACCAAATTAGGATGCACAAAGTTTTCCGAACTTCCACTATCGACAAGTGCCTTTGCTTTAAAACTGTCAATGCTTACAGTGGCTGTTGATTTAGAGAGTGATGGTGGCACAACAGTAGAGACAGCAGCAAGTGTAGGGCTCCACATAGCAGCAGAAATCCCCACTGAAGGCACAGGTGGGGGGCTGCCACGACAAACTTTGTGGAAGTGTCCCTTCTTGTGACATTTAGAACAGGTTGCATCATGAGCAGGGTACTTTGAACAAGGATGCCTTTTGTAGTTACAGAAGAAGCACTTTTGCCGTTGAGACAGAGGCACCATAGAAAAGTTGGTGGTTGATTCTTCAGGAACATTGGCAGGAATTATGGCTGCATTGAATGGAGGAGTTCGGGGCAAGTATGCTTCGGAGCTATGAGCAGCAGCCTCTAGAGTCCGAGCTTGGTCAAACATAGTAGCAAGGTCTAACATCTTGTTTTCCAGCAGCCTCTGGTGGATAAATCCGGAAGTTAGACGAGTGATGAATGCATCCCTAATACTTTCTTCGCGATATACTAGAAGAGACATTCCGGTACTTGCAGTCCTTGCTGAGGGTTTTGAGAACTTGAAGGAACTCATCTAGAGTTTCAGCGGGCAGTTGCCACCTTGTAGCGAGAAGGTGACGAGCATATACTTCATTAGTTGGCTACACATAGAAAGCTTGTAGTGTCTCCATTGCAGCCATGTAGTTCTCACAGTCTTCAATGTACTGATAGATCTTGGGTGACAGGTGGTTAGTGAGGACTCCAAGTTCGTAGAGTCCTGTCGAGGGACAGCGAGAAAGTTCCGAAAAGTCTGTTTTCAATGAAGCCATTCTTTCACGGTCTCTGTCGAGTTAGGGTCAGCATCGAGTCATTCAGGTCGTAGGATTTTATCCAACAAAATGTTTTCTGAATAAATTATGTAGTGATAGACAGAATACCATTATTCAAGAAGGCTATATTCAACTAGATTCCAACTCACACAACAGAGATGACAACATGAGCTAATAATAATAGTGAGCACAAATAAAATTAGTTATCAGGTAAGAGTGGGGTGACCTAGAGTCGAGTACAAGGTTCAAGTTACGGGGTTCTTTCATAATCACTATATACAGGTTTGATGTGACAATTCAAAATTGATATAATTATAACAAATTCCAGCACATAGTTAGCAGTTGATTTGGTTATGGCTCAGAATAACTGATATGATTCTTCAGGTCCTCTGTTTAAAATGGCTATGGGTCTGTGCTACTTTGATTCCAGTAAAGAAATTCTAATGAACTGTGCATCCATTAACTAAACCATTAGCTAAATGTGATTGTTAATACAATGACTTGAGATCTAGTATAAAAAAATCGGTGTATTTTGCAACAATGGAACCAGACAAAGGAATTGGGTTTATATAAATGTGGGCATGCCTTTGTCCTTGAAGGTATTTGAAGAAAACAATGGGATCCACGCATGTGTTCGGTAGTTATATCTCTGCTTGTATAGTAGTATTCATTTCTTGTTACATGAATAGTTCAGAGTACAAAAGGAATCTGTTTACCCCTCAGAAAGGAAAACAAGTCAACTACAATTTGGAGCTATGCAAACTGTTGGTCTGTTCCCCAAATACAGATCTAACAAACCTACTGGTTAGCACTTCACTGTGTTTCCTTTCAGTGTACTAAACGCATCCCTTTGGGGGTAAACTTGGTGAATATGAAACTCTACCCAACCAGTAGGGAGTTAGGAAGTTGGGTGCAGCAATGTTTGGGTACACTTTACATTCGTGCTCATGTTTGTGGTGACATACGTGATCATATCCTTTTACGAAAGGTCCTTGAACAAAAACTTTGTGAAACCCTGCAGATGGAAATGAATCCTTCCTATTCTGTGGGAGGAAGCCACCATCATGGACCAGGCCAGAAGACAGAAGGATTACCCATCTTCTTGGACCAGGCCAGAAGACAGAAGGACTGCTAGTGAAGGAGGCATTGCACATCAACTTAAGACCAAAGTTTGAGCGGCTCAATCGAGACTCTTACCTTGGTGCTGGGTGCCACTCTCAAGAGCCTGAATTTGAAACAACGACCAAGATAACCTTCTGCATTTAGTTAGTAGTTATTTATTTAGCATTCCTAAACTCTCAATGAACTCTCAGTTGACATAACAACATTGCAATAACCATCTCATGTTGAGTAATAATGGGTAATATAATTAAAAAAAAAAATAAAAAAAAATAATAATAATAAAAAAAATTAAAATAATTTTTTTTAAAGAAAATAGATAATAAACAATTATAATTTTTATATTTTTATTCTTAGTATTTTTTTAATGTGCTGGATGCATGTGCCGGGTGTGTGATTTGCATCACGTGGTGGATAGCTAGCTAACAGCATATATAAAGCTCACCTGACTCTTAGCATCACATTATTCTTGATGAAGGCTATATAGAGCATTTAGCCGACATCTTGAGAGAGTAAATTTCAAGTTGATTTTTTGAGAAAGTCATTGTAATTTGTTATGTCAACTGAGAATTCATTGAGTTGAGAAAGTCATTGTAATATAAATTCTCTAGGCATCTGTACAGTGTCATGTATAATTATAGTGAGGTCTGTAGGCATCTGTACAGTATCATCTATATATATATATAAGTATTTAGTGTATATATTCTGTAGGCATCTGTACAGTGTCATGTATATATAAGTATTTAGTGTAGTCTGTAGGCATCTGTACAGTGTCATGTATATATATATATATATTTAGTGTATATATTCTGCAGGCATCTGTACAGTTTCAAGTATTTAGTGTAGTCTGTAGGCATCTGTACAGTGTCATGTATAATTATATTGTATAAGTATTTAGTGTAGTCTGTAGGCATCTGAACAGTGTCATGTATATATAAGTATTTAGTATAGTCTGTAGGCATCTGCAAGTTCTATATATATCATCTGAATATACAGAAGTAGATTACTGCTGGTCCATCTTGGATTCTTCACAGATATTTATTTGTACAACTACAATTTAGGGGTCGGCAAACTTTTTAGACCATGGACTCCCTCATGGAATCCTTTATCCCTTATTGACACCCGCATCTCATCGATCCCCGCATTAAAAATAAACCTATAACAATATAACATAAAGTCATAAACACATTAAAAATAAATATACTCACATTTTTATTGAATTGCTTAGCATTGTTAATGGGAAGGATGTGTTTGGTGAGTAATAGCAAGGGCATTGATATTTGGTTGAAGATAGGAGAGTTTTAGCCGCAAGTCACCACGCTCTTCCAGGTTCAGTTTGTTCCTTTATTTGTTAGAATTGTATTTGCATGGCTAAAACCAGCTTCAATCATGCATGGACTTGGGAATGCAAGTAAAAATGGCTCAACTGCTGCACAAAGCTTGGGGTATTTAGTAGTAGTATTCACATTGCTCCAATAGTCACTGAGGCTTTTACTTTTGAACAATGATTTAGCTTCGAGATCCACACATGTATCAATGAGCTCATCTTGTAAGAGAAATTTAATGTCTGCATTTTCTATTTCCAAAACAATCAAGTCAGACACGTGCATTTTCTCCAGGTCCTCAAAACCTACTTTAAAGTCTTCTCTTAATTTTTCTAGGTTATTCATGTATATCTCCAGGTAACATGTTATTATCTTATCCTTTATCTAGTTGCCGTAAGTTTGAAAATAAATCTCTACCTGCCAATGAAGATTTAAATAAACCTATTTTAGCTTGGAAGACTATTAGGATTATTCGGACTTGAATAATTGAAACATCTTTACCCTGCTCACGTTTCTGTATTTCATTAAATTTTGAAGATAAGTCTGCCAAATAGAACAGATGGTTCCGACACTTTTTTCAACTCATCACTTAGTGATGGGTCCACATCCATTAGAAGTTCCACAGTTGAGTCATACAAATCAGCAAGTCTTTGCAAGGCAATCACCTCTTGACAACCACCATACCTCCATGTGCAAAAGCATTTTCACACACCATTGCAAACAGTCGCGAATTCAGAGGATGCGCTTTAATTTTATTGATCAACCCTTACACACTTTTAAGATGGCATGTAGTTTGCCATTGAGTTTCTTGGCTACAAGATGGTTTCTGTGTAATACGGAGTGAACTGTAGGTACATCGGGAACCTTTTGCTTGAGTAAGGTGGCAAATCCTCTGTAATAACCAACTACTGCTGGTGCACCACGGTAGCCACTGCAGTAATATTCCCAAGCGGAACATTGTGTTCACTCATATAATCCTGCATTGAAAAATGGTCTCACCTTTGGAATCACCTATAAGCAAAAAAAACAACTCATCAACAATGGACTTTATGGTTTGACTATAATACCTCACATAGGCCATGAGAATATTTGAACTACCGAAAGTTGACTCATCGAATTAGGTAGAAAACTTGCAATATTGAAGCTCAGATGCCAGTTTTCTCCACATCAATGCGTCGCTGTCTTCGTACTTAAAAGGCATACATTTTAGAACAGGTTGAGAGTCTTTATTCATAACAGTTTTAGGTTAGTTTTAGCCGTAAGTCACCACGCTCTTCCAGGTTCAGTTTGTTCCTCTGATTTGTTAGAATAGCATTTGCATGGCTAAAACCAGCTTCAATCATGCACAGACTTGGGAATGCAAGTAAAAATTGCTCAACTGCTGCACAAAGCTTGGGGTATTTAGTAGTAGTAGTAATTCACATTGCTCCAATAGTCACTGAGGTTTTTACTTTTTAACAATGATTTAGCTTCGAGATCCACTTAGTCCTTACTTTCAATGTTGTTTGTTGTTGTGTAATCATTTTACTACCTTAGCAATGAAAGGAAACAGGGATGCTTTTCGGAGCTACAAAGGCTGAAAGCAGTAGGCAGCTAAGAAGCTGGCGATGTAAGTTTCAGCTGCCATTAGGAATTACCAGGAGATTTCTTGATATTTAATGCAACTTCAAGGGCAATTTCTGGAGAAAAATCACAAACCGTCAGAAACACTTTTGGGGGTTGTTAGGGAGGAAGAGTGATACTGCTAATTAACCTAATCATCCCCCTGGTCTATTGGGTGCTGGATTCCCATCAAAACAGGTTAGGCACTCACAGCTAGATGCTGTATACCAAGCTTAATTTAATTTTTTTTAAAATAATGCTCTAAGGTTCACACCCTATTTGACTCTGTCAAACTCAAAGTCAGTGCATGTAAAATCTGTTTGAAAGTGTCAAACAAGGTGTGGCCTTAATGATGTCGAGTTCAACAGTTTCAAACAGGGTGTAATAATACCATAATTAAACAGATATACCAACTTTTATTAAAAAAATAATTAAAATAAGACGATTATATTTACAGGGAATTTTATTTTATAGTATGACAGGAAAACAATCACAAAATCTCCCCCCAAAAATATGCCAGAAGCTGCTATGAAATCCCCTAATTATAAAACTGATGTTTACATTGGATTGGCTTTTCAAAAAAGAATGGAAGCCAAAAAGACGACCTTTTATCAATTTTACTCATATACCACATATTTTTTAGGTGTGGTTCTAAGTGGTAAAGGGTCACTGCTTTATTCGATGATTAAATACTCTGTTCTTCTCAGTTTCATCAAAAAGTAATTAAAATTGAAATCAATTGATCCCATATGACATTCAAGAACAGTCTTGATGATGTTACCATGATGAGGTAATGCCAGAATTATGCTATCGGGAATCAACCAAAATGTACCACTATCTTTAATTATATATAATAGGAGGATTATTTTCCCCCTTAATTCTTTTTAGGAGCTATATACATTTACAGCTTTGGTGAGATATGTAAACAGTGTTCATTGTAACTGTGAATACATAGATGCATCAGCCAGATACATCAGCTGCTTTCTTATAGTTTTGGACACTTAGGAAGGAATTCTTTTTATGTAACACTGGCTTAACTTCTTATCTGAAAAACCATCTTTCCTATCAGCGAGCATCTTTTGTCACTATCATTTTTTCCTTCATGATTCAATATTAATTCTCTCAATTTAGTGAATACTATTGATGTCCAGTGTATTAACTGACTGGCACCCCTACTGACCCTACAGATGCTGCGTTCCCTCTCTGTGCAACTACAGAGAGATATTGAAGAAAGTATGTTCTAGCCCCTACCTCTCCAGTATGTTGCCTCACCCTGTGGCCCAGCTCCTTCAGAAAGACCAGTGACATCTTCCCAATGGCCCCCAAGTTTCAACAGCTACTAGTGAGAGGAGAGAAATCCAGCCAAGTATATACACCACTCAGATAGATCAACCCTGAGCTTGCTGGTGGCATAGGATTGGTAGGACTGGCAAATGTGTCAGGGCAAGTTGCATCCCGTACTAGTACCTTGCCACTCTTCCATAGGATTGTTGTTGACCCATATGTTCACTTGCTACCTGTGTGGTTTAGGCATGGTTCTAATTACTTATTTATTATGTTATTAATGTTATTATTGTTATTACCATCATCATCATCATCATCATCATAGCCACTACTATCATCGTCAAACACACTAACTTTAATATCTGTAACATAAATAGAATGAAAAATTCTTTAGTGATGATGAATATGAAAGGTATCTAGATTTAATTGGTAATTCAAAATTGATGATATATAATTATAATAATTATTTTATGTTATTTACAAAAAATATATATGGCAATATATTACAAATAATATATATATAGCAAATAATTATATGATTATAGAAAAGTTTGCCTTTGTATTATTTTGAAAGAAGTATAATTTTTTTCAATTTGGCTCTAGAGTGACTGGACATCTCATGTAGGCGGAACACCAATTTTCTAGGTATAGAGTGAACTAACTGTACAGATCTGAGTAACGGAAACTCTGGCATTGCATCATTGAGATGACCTCATCAGCACTTGCGCCATCATATTCCTAGTCCAAGCAACTACTCAGCCGAAACCACCTTGAGCCTAACCTTAGCTGAAGGCCAAGTTCATTAGGCATCAGTACAGTATAGATGAAGTCATCTCACAATGATATAATACTAGGATTGTGACATGAGGAAGTTCCCTAATGCTACACGATTCATTTTCTCTGGAACATAAACCTACATACCAATGGACGTCACAGGGTGTATGGTATTGAGGTAAAGAGTCTTAGCACCTCCAAAATATTTCTTTACTTCCTGCTGGATATATAAAACAAAAACATAAGCCAGCAATTAACACCACATTTCAAATTTGAAAATTAAATATGATGTTCCTATTTCTTGCACTAGTTGGCATATCTCTTCCTTTTGCTTTCAATTTTTTCTAGGTACCTTTTACTAGTACTACTACAATAGGTAGTGGAAATTCAATATCAGCTACATCAGTTTACTAACCCATAGTGAACAGATTAGTTAATACATGTGGCTGAAAAAATGCATTTTCATGAACTGGATATATATAACAACCTATGATGATGTGTTGTCTTTTGTGAGATTGTGATCTTACAAGGTTTCACACAGGATACAAAAGGTCATGCTGGTCGAGGAAATTCAGTCTAGTGGCTACTCCTTATACAAATCTCTCTGTGGTTATTATTTTGAAGATGAGTGCTGATGTAGCTGGAGAGTGTGATCACACTTATTATGAGTTTGGCAATGTATCTCATTCTGCTACTCCTACGTATGCTGAGCTCAATGAAATGACTGCCACATCTGTACCAATGTACACATTGTTGGCCAAAGGAACAGCTACAAACAAAAATTCAGAACTACCAGTTCACAAAGAGCAGCTCATGTCAGCCTCTTGTACCACTGCTGTTGGTGCCACAGGAAATGGGAAGAAGGAGATTTATCCAATGACGAAAAAGTGTGGAATGGTGCTCATCTGCATAACAGCTTTGCTTGTGATTGCTCTCTTCATTGCGGCAGGTACTGCTTTGATTGTTGGATATGTGAAGATTTCTAAGCTTCGCTCTGAAGTGGAACTACTCCAATTGACCTCACCTAGGCTGATCGATATTCAAGATTTGGAGGCCACGATTAATACACAGTTCAGCAATTTCATTACAAAATTCAATGCTACTGGAGGTAACTGTCTTGAAGCTCTTATTGTTGATATTTCTAACAGAGCTGGACACACATTCAGTTCCTGTGCTGCTATTTGGCAACTTTCTCCCTCCTCCCCCTCAGGCATGTATTATGTCAGGTCCTCCAATGGCTCTGCTGTGCGTGTGTACTGCGACATGACCAGGTCATGTGGAGGGATCACTGGAGGGTGGATGAGAGTGGCTGAACTGGACATGACAGATAATACTACCAAGTGTCCCAGTGGTCTCAGACTGTCAACAACCCCAATCCGTACGTGTAGAACAATGAACTCCAATTCATCACTTTGTTCTTCAGATACATTCACAGCGAGTGGTGTTGGATATTCTAAAGTATGTGGCAGAATCAGAGCCTACCAGGTGGGAACTCCAAATGCTTTTCATGCTTCTAACTTGGGTCGTGGCGCTGATATAGAGACCAATTATGTGGATGGTGTAAGTCTCACTCATGGAATGAAATCAAGGCAACATATCTGGACATTTGCTGCTGCAGCAAATGAAGATGACAAGAATCCAAGATTGAAATGTCCCTGCATCAACTCAGCAATATCAAGCATGGTGATACGTATTCCATCATTTTTGGGGGAGGATTATTTCTGTGATACAGCTGGTGATTTTGGAATTTCAGTTGATTTCTATGGTAATGATGACCCTCTATGGAATGCATTTGGTTGTGGGCCTAACAACACATGCTGCTCTTTCAACACCCCTCCATGGTTCTTCAATGATCTGAAACAAACCACTACTGATGATATTGAGATGAGGGTGTGTCGGGATGAGGAAACATATAATGAAGACATTGCTATTGAAGCAGTAGATATTTATGTCCAGTAATGCATTGCTACTCTAAACATTATTATAATTCAGTTTTTTCCAAATTCATATTGCATAACTTTTATCAATCAATGTGCAGCTATATATAGATAAAGAACACAAGAGTGACCAGCAGTAATCTAAACAGATTACAGACGACTTACAGATGCTTACATACTGATTAACATTTACATGGATCAGCATACAAGAAAGAAACTAAAGACAGAACTCATATAAACCAAACAAAAGTGAAGGGTTTTGATTTCATGTTAATAGAACATGCTAGTATTTTACTGTACAAACCTTCCTTGCAAAAACTTAAATATCCTACTGCATGGTAAACAAAGATCTGTCCACATGCTTACTACTTTCTCTCGTGCCACTACATGTTAGTCAGTCATCAAAAAGTTGAAATCAACGTGACTTCAAGCTCTGCTAGGATGCTGATCAATAATCGTATCATCCGCATCAACCACCTGATAGTGCATAAGTGTAAAGATACCATGTGTAGAACACGGCTGTATAACATAGACCTATAATTTTCGGTCAATGCAGTGTGTTTTGGTAACTGGTAGTGTTCTGTTTGGGCAGTGTCAGCATGACCACAGACCATAAAGGTGGAGCCAAAATTTCCTACGTATAGAGTGAACTCGCTTTAAAGATCACTGTATATATTGTGTGAGCAAATGACATTTCAGTAAATATTAGTCTGTTTATGCAGCAACCACAGACCAGGTCAAGTCTCAATACATACACAAGGAATAAGACTTCTTAGTTTCCATGTTAAATACCAACAAAATAAGGAATAAGGGATTTGATGATGGTAATAATAATGTACAATGCGGTCTGCAATGGGTAAATTTTTTATAAACAAATATGGCATGTGCTCATTTGTGACGTAAACAAGGAGAGTCTAAGTGCTGGATTCTCAATTCTTCACTGCTAAACATTATAATCAACTTCTCAATAATCAACTTCAAATTGTATTCATGCTCTAGCCATCAGGAATAATGAGACGCTCAGGCTCACATGAGCCTGCTATAAATTATACCAGTAACTAGTTATCCACCACGTGCCAGTACACATGCCTAGCACATGCACCGATGTAAAAAATAATAATAAGAAGATTAAATAAATACACAAATAATAAATAAATACCTAAACAAATAAATTAAAATATTAATAATAATAAGTGAATAATTATATAAACAAATGATATAAACAAATAATAAACAAATAAAACAACAATAATAAATATAACAAAACAAAAGCAAAAAAGAATAAAATAATAATAATAATAACAACAACAACAACAACAACAAATCAATCAAAATAAGAGTAATTATGGTGGTCATGGCTTCAAGTTCAGGCTCTTCAGAGTAGCTCCCCAGCAGCCTGGCCAATTCATTCCACATTCTCGATTGAACTGCTCGCACTATGGTGCTAGGCTGATGTAGAATACCTCCTTCACTAGCAGTTCCTTCTATCTTCTGGCCCGGTCCAAGATAGTGGCATCCTGCCACAAAATAGGATGTCCATTATCCCATGTATGCTCAGAAATTGCAGACTTCTCTTTATTACACTTTCTCAGGCATCTTGATGTTCTTTAACTCTGGTCTCCAGTCTTCTGATCGTCTCCCCTATGTAGTATTTCCCACAGCTACAAGGGATGAGGTACACAACACATGAGTGCATATTAGCTGGTAAAACATCCTTCACTCTGCTCACTTGTGTCCTAAGAGTTCTTCCCTATCTGAAGATGACATTGATGTTGAACTTCATGCAGACCCTGCTGATGTCCTCACTCATCCCTACTGCATGAATCACTATCAGAGGACCCCTCATTGCGTGTACTGGTGTACTTTCTGCATTTAGCTGTCTCTGCAGATGAAAGGTTGATGAAGGCTTGCGGATAACCGTTCTCTATAAAGACCTTAATCAAATGATGTTCTTTCTTCCTAAGGTCCTCCTTCTCAGTCACTACTATTCTGGCTCCATCATATAAGCTCTTCAGCACTCCTCATTTGACCTGGATATGATGATGTGATCTATAATCAAGGCACTGGTTGGTATGCGTGGGTTTTCTGTAAATAGTTGCAGTTAGCCTTCCATCTTCCTTCCTGTGTAGGTGGCAGTTCAGAAAGGGCAACGATCCGTCCACTTCAAGCTCCATGTTAAACTTTATGGACGGCGTGCTGTTGTTCGGATGGTCCAACAACTCCTGCTCACTTCCCTTTTTCACAATGCAGAAGGTATCATCCACGTATCTCTTCCCAACCCTTGGCTTCAGTGGGGCAGTTGTGAATGCCAATTCAATTCCATTTCAAAAATTACTTCCACAGCCTCACCAATGTGAACATTGGTAAAAAGAGAGGAAACATCAAAACTGACAAGACACTAATCCTAAGTTTTGAGGCAGCAAAGCTCACTAATGCTGTAATCACATTCACAACTAGTGATTGGCAATGTGAAGATTATGCATAGAAGTGCGTGAATGTTGAGTAACATCGACTTGTTGGTGAGGGCAAGAAATTCTGAAGGTGTGCAAGGAAGATCACTTTTTTCAACCAATTTCTATTTGCTTTTATAAATGCAACTCTTGCTGTGGGGGTGTATAGGACTGGGAAGGTCATCTGTGAATTATTCTGTAAGGTCTTCTACCAGAGACATTGTGGCCAAATCACTTTCATGATTAGTCCTAAAGGTAGCAGGAATAATATTTAAGCCCATCATGGCCTTGCACTGAATTTAAAAAAATCTGGTGTTTAGATGAGTTATCATTTCATCCAGAAAAGATATCACTATTGCTCTCCTGTAATACTCCTCAGATGTATATACTTGAAGGCATATTTTGTCGATGGGTCTGTTTTACACATCTCTGTGGAAGAGAAGGCATTGGTTTCTCCACCAAGCCACACTGCTGAGTTATGCCATTTCTTATGATGCTTGTCAACTCCACTGCACACTTCCTTCAAGGCCTCATTAACAGTCACAATTTCATTGTTGTGCTGCACAAATACCCTTTGATGACCCTTGCCAAAGAAACTGTTAGTTCCTTAATGAAACCTAACCCAGCACATGTTACTTCCATGGCTATCAAGAACTGAAATTGAGTAATGGCAAGCAAAAGTATGGATGCTTTCTTAAGACTCAGCATGCCAACCTGGCATTGTTACAAAGGTATTTATCTGCTGCTGGTAACATTACCTAAAAACCCTCTATCCAAGCAACCTAATGGGTCTTGCATAAATTAATTAGTTTTTCTTCTTCTAGTGATTAATGCAATGTGTTTTTCCAACTCTTGTTGCCGTTTAGGAGAATAATTGGAAGGAAAAAAAAGCCCTCTGTAACTGTTCCATACATGTTACGAATTACATGTACACTGCAGGCATCAACCATTACATAGCATGAGCATACAATGCCTTGGGAAAATCATGTCGAATGGTTTCAGCCTCGTGGTGCTTGCCAGATGTGCTGCCAGCTCCATCATATCCTTGTCCATGAAGGTCATTAAGATTAAGTGTAAGAGCTTCAAGATTAGACTTTATCTTGTCAGCTATTGCTTGACCAATAGTGCCAGTGTCACAATGCACAAATTCTATAAATTCTTCACGAATCAGTCCATTTTCATCTAATGATTAGTGATAGCTGTTTCTTGTTAACTGAATCTGTTGCTTCATCAGCAGAGATGGTAGAAGCTTTGACTTATTGCACTATTTTCTGTTGGATTGACTTTCCAAAATAGCAGCAATCAGATCATTCTGAATCAATGGGGCTCAATATTGTGCATTTTTTGGTCCATTAGCAAAATGCTCCTTCAAAATTACATCCCCTGACTCAATCCGAAACTGAAGAAGTGCTTGAATATTTTCAGGGTTTGCTGAAAAAATAATAGAACTATATAGCAAGATTGACAGATTCATTATTTCCTCTAAAAGCAATATTTTATTTTCCACAGAATATTACACCCTTTAAAATATATTTCAAGACAGCTCTCTTCTCTATCTGAGGCATGGTACATAAGTTGTTGTAAGAGATAGTGACCACCATCAATTTGGCCCATAAATGTTCAATTGCCAGTTTGTTTGTAAACTGTAACTCTTTCAGAGTAGCTTTTTCTTGAGTGAAGCTAGTCATGGGCTGTGTAATCAGCTGACCAAGTAAGGAACAATTCGTGGCAAAAAGAAAGCAACTCTTACAAAAGCTACCATTTAATGACTGACTGTATGATAGCCAGGAAAACTGCCTTAACCAGCAACACTGAAATGACCTGGACTTACCATATTCCTGTTTCATGGGAAATTTATAGCTATCCAAAGGGCTAAAAGCATTTTGTAATAGCCAGGTTCTCCTGGTGGTCAGTGAGTTTATGTCTATCACATGCCTTGTACAAACCAAAGTCTCTACAATTCCCAGAGGCTGACAGTATCATCATCACAGATGTGTCACAAGACTGCAATGCAGGAGATTGGTCTTCACCTATAATGCTATAATGTTATGTGGCATAAAAGTAAACACGTATTTTACTTTATTGACTATAATAAACTTTATTGTCTATAATTATGCATACATAGCTGCCTTGGTTTCTGTAGCTTCCAGAAGATATGATGATGATGAGTAAGTGTCTTGAGACAATTCATCATTCATATTGACGAAAATAAGGACTTTATGACCTACAGCCAGCTATTTTACTTGTTTCATCCTGTTGCTCTGCTAATTTAGTCCTTTTCAATTCAAAATTCAACAAAGATGGCTGCTGTCTTCCTTTGTCAGAAGTGCTGACTCACAAGGTCATGCATTTTTGTGATCTTAGTTCTAAGGTCACAAGGTCATACATTTTTGTTGTATATTGCTTATAAGTGCTTATAAGTGCAAAATAATTGTAGTACAATTAGGATAAGTGTGTGTTGGGGGTGTGGGGGGGGGGGGGGGGGGGGGACATCCAGGCAACAGGTAACAGCCTTATATACGGTCCTGCATATAGTATATATATATATATGACTGATCTGAACAAGTCGGTGGGACTTTACTAGTATCAACATAGTGGTGATTACTATTTGTGTAAAGCCAACACTGTCAATTTCATTATTAGCTAGCCGTATACTCACCATAGCAGTAGTACATGCACATGTTTTTACAGAAAGGAATGGATTAGCACCAGAAAGGAACTCGAGTGAACTACGTACTCATGACATGTGTCATGTAAATCCCATCTGGTATAATAGTGCTTACTAGAAGTTGTTTGGAGTTTTATTTGATGAAAAAGGATGACTCAACATCTGGAAAGCCTCATTGCAAGCTTTGCCTGCCTACATCAGGTTCTTGCACTCCAAATGTTTTCCCTTCCCTAGAAATATATGCGACTGTGGAGTCGTTGACTTGATCACTGAGCCATAACTACTCGTAGCCCACTGCCTATTTTGTTTGTTCCTCTCTCACCTCCAACCCTGCCACAGAAAGAGTGCACTAACTTCAGCCTTGAATGAACTTTTATTTTATACAGATCAGATCAATGCTTGTAAGGTATACAGGTTAATTACAAATCATATAATGCAATACCTCATTGCCTGGGGGAATGGGTTAATTAACACCTATTGCAACTGAGTGTGCTCTACCAGCTTATCTATATAAGTTCCATGCAGCTGCACAGCAGCTCTCATTCTCATGGTGGCTGCTTCGTGCTACACATAGAGATGATTATTTATCATAACATGCCTGAAATTGTTGCCTGGGAAGTGGGCCTGTCAGTTAGAAGGTGCAGTACCACTTACATACATTTTATGCTGCAGCTCTCAGGAGCTAGTTGTCACTTCACACTAATGTTGAATTTTATAGCTGAAGTATATCGGTTTTGCAGTGATAGACAGAATACCATTATTCGAGAAGGCTTTATTCAACTAGATTCAAACATACACAACGGAGATGACAGCATGAGATAAAATAGTGAGATTAGTTATCATGTGAGAGTGGAGTGACCGGAATAAGGTAAGTTTCGAACATGAACGAAATGAGACATTCTTGTGATGCCAGGCAATTGGTAGAGAGAATCATCCAGCGAAGCCGCGCAGGTACTTCGGGAAAGAGTGTCAGGAGGTATGTTCTCTCTTCCAGGGCGATAGAGTATGTCAAAACTGTAGCAAGACATCTCCATCCGCCAAAACGAGATTTTGTCATTCTTGATTTTACCTTTGTGTCATTGATCAAACATGTATGACACAGACTTCTGATCAGTCTTTAGGGTAAATGCTTTCCCGTGAGGTAATGTCGCCAATAGCGGATGGATTCTACGATAGCCAGAACCTCTTTCTAAACAGACGGATGTCTGATTTCAGGTCCTTGTAATGTCCTTGAGAAGAAAGCAACAGGCTGCCCAGCTTGATTTAGGGTAGTGATATTGGCTACTGCAGAAGCATCAGTTTCCACTTCAAATGGTATATTTTTGTCGATAGCCATTACAACTGACTCCTCTATGCTTACCTTGAGACTTTCTAAAGCAGCTAAAGCTTCAGAGGATAATGGAAAAGTCGCACAGCTGTTGATTGGTTTCATTCTGTCTGAAAACCTGGGATTCCACTGTGAATAGTAGGAGAACAGCCCTTTGCATCTGCTCAGTATTGTTCGGGACTGGGAGTTCTCGGAGAGGCCTAAAGTGCTCGGGATCAGGTCGAATTTCACCATTTTCAACAATACAACCAAGGATAGCAAGGCGATGTGTCAAGAAAACACATTTTTTCTTTGCAAAGTCATGTTCTTACACTTCGCAGCATCAAGAAAATGTTCCAAATTAGCATCGTGGTTAACTTAATCTTTTCCACAAATGGTAATGTTGTCTAGATAGGGGAAAACTCCTGTTCTGTCCTCTTTTCGTACAAATTCAGTCATTTCACGTTGAAAACAAGCAACACCATTAGTGACACCAAAAGGAACACAGGTAGATTGGTATAAGCCATTGCTCGCCTTGAATGCAGTGTAAGGCCTTTCTTCGTCTCTGAGCGGCACCTGGTGGTATGCACTGCGAAGGTTGATAGTGCTAAAAACCCTGTATTGAGCAATACCATTTATCTGATCATTTATACAGGAAGAGGGTAAGCTGTGTAAACCTGCTGATAGTTTGAGAGTAGTCTACAACCATCCGCTTCTTGTGGTTTTCGCCTTTTGTAACCACTACCTGGGCTCGCCATGGGGATTTGCTGGGCTCAATGAATCCTTCGCTTAAAATTGTACTTCGGAGGAAATTAAAGTGTAATCTTCGCGACTGTATTTGCATGACTTGGTTGCAATTGGATGACTGGTCATCAGTTAGATTTCCGAATAACTGAGGAGGATTTATATTCAAAGTGCTTAGGCGACATACAGATAGGGAAGACTTAGGACCACCATATTTGAATACTACACTCTCATGTTGCAATTGAAAGTCTAGACCTAGTATCAGATCAGCACATAATTGAAGGACTGATAGGCAGACTTGAGGGTAGGTTCTCCCATCCAACTCAAGGTCTACAATAGAGTAGCCACTTACTTTTGTAGCCAAGGAGGATGTTGCCATTGATATAGTACCAGAAGATGGATAGACTTGAAGGGTAGCTGACTTGACCAAATTAGGATGCACAAAGTTTTCCGAACTTCCACTATCGACAAGTGCCTTTGCTTTAAAACTGTCAATGCTTACAGTGGCTGTTGATTTAGAGAGTGACGGTGGCACAACAGTAGAGACAACAGCAAGTGTAGGACTCCACATAGCAGCAGAAATCCCCACTGAAGGCACAGGTGGGGGGCTGCGACGACAAACTTTGTGGAAGTGTCCGTTCTTGTGACATTTAGAACAGGTAGCATCATGAGCAGGACACTTTGAACAAGGATACCTTTTGTAGCTACAGAAGAAACACTTCTGCCGTTGAGACAGAGGCGCTGCTGCAAGCGATAAAAGTTGGTGGTTGATTCTTTACGAACATCGGCAGGAATTATGGAATGGAGGAGTTCGGGGCAAGTATGCTTCGGAGCTATGAGCAGCAGCCTCTAGAGTCCGAGCTTGGTCAAACATAGTAGCAAGGTCTAACATCTTGTTTTCCAGCAGCCGTGGCGAATAAATCCGGATGTTAGACGAGTGATGAATGCATCCCTAATACTTTCTTCGCGATATACAATAGAAGAGACATTCCGGTACTTGCAGTCCTTGCTGAGGGTTTTGAGAACTTGAAGGAACTCATCTAGAGTTTCAGCGGGCAGTTGCCACCTTGTAGCGAGAAGGTGACGAGCATATACTTCATTAGTTGGCTACACAGAGAGCTTGTAGTATATCCATTGCAGCCATGTAGTTCTCACAGTCTTCAAAGTACTGAAAGATCTTGGGTGAGTGAGGACTCCAAGTTCTTAGAGTCCTTCACGGTCGAGGACAGCGAGAAAGTTCCGAAAAGTCTGTTTCCAATGAAGCCATTCTTTTGCGGCCTCTGTCAAGTTAGGGTCAGCATCGAGTCAATCAGGTCGTAGGATTTTATCCATCAAAATGTTTTCTGAATAAATTATGTAGTGATAGACAGAATATCATTATTCAAGAGGCTTTATTCACCTAGATTCCAACTCACACAACAGAGATGACAATATGAGCTAATATAGTGAGCACGAATAAGATTAGTTATCACGTGAGAGTGGGGTGACCTAGAGTCGAGTACAAGGTTAAAGTTACGGGGTTCTTTCATAATCACTACAGGTTTGATGCGACAATTCAAAATTGATATAATTATAACAAATTCCAGCACATAGTTAGCAGTTGATTTGGTTATGGCTCAGAATAACTGATATGATTCTTCAGGTCCTCTGTTTAAAATGGCTATGGGTCTGTGCTACTTTGATTCCAGTAAAGAAATTCTAATGAACTGTGCATCCATTAACTAAACCATTAGCTAAATGTGATTGTTAATACAATGACTTGAGATCTAGTAAAAAAATCGGTGTATTTTGCAACAATGGAACCAGACAAAGGAATTGGGTTTATATAAATGTGGGCATGCCTTTGTCCTTGAAGGTATTTGAAGAAAACAATGGGATCCACGCATGTGTTCGGTAGTTATATCTCTGCTTGTATAGTAGTATTCATTTCTTGTTACATGAATAGTTCAGAGTACAAAAGGAATCCGTTTACCCCTCAGAAAGGAAAACAAGTCAACTACAATTTGGAGCTATGCAAACTGTTGGTCTGTTCCCCAAATACAGATCTAACAAACCTACTGGTTAGCACTTCACTGTGTTTCCTTTCAGTGTACTAAACGCATCCCTTTGGGGGTAAACTTGGTGAATATGAAACTCTACCCAACCAGTAGGGAGTTAGGAAGTTGGGTGCAGCAATGTTTGGGTACACTTTACATTCGTGCTCATGTTTGTGGTGACATACGTGATCATATCCTTTTACGAAAGGTCCTTGAACAAAAACTTTGTGAAACCCTGCAGATGGAAATGAATCCTTCCTATTCTGTGGGAGGAAGCCACCATCATGGACCAGGCCAGAAGACAGAAGGATTACCCATCTTCTTGGACCAGGCCAGAAGACAGAAGGACTGCTAGTGAAGGAGGCATTGCACATCAACTTAAGACCAAAGTTTGAGCGGCTCAATCGAGACTCTTACCTTGGTGCTGGGTGCCACTCTCAAGAGCCTGAATTTGAAACAACGACCAAGATAACCTTCTGCATTTAGTTAGTAGTTATTTATTTAGCATTCCTAAACTCTCAATGAACTCTCAGTTGACATAACAACATTGCAATAACCATCTCATGTTGAGTAATAATGGGTAATATAATTAAGAAAAAAGATAATAAACAATTATAATTTTTTAATTTTAATTCTTAGTATTTTTTTAATGTGCTGGATGCATGTGCCGGGTGTGTGATTTGCATCACGTGGTGGATAGCTAGCTAACAGCATATATAAAGCTCACCTGACTCTTAGCATCACATTATTCTTGATGAAGGCTATATAGAGCATTTAGCCGACATCTTGAGAGAGTAAATTACAAGTTGATTTTTTGAGAAAGTCATTGTAATTTGTTATGTCAACTGAGAATTCATTGAGTTGAGAAAGTCATTGTAATATACATTCTCTAGGCATCTGTACAGTGTCATGTATAATTATAGTGAGGTCTGTAGGCATCTGTACAGTATCATCTATATATATATATAAGTATTTAGTGTATATATTCTGTAGGCATCTGTACAGTGTCATGTATATATAAGTATTTAGTGTAGTCTGTAGGCATCTGTACATTGTCATGTATATATATATATATTTAGTGTATATATTCTGCAGGCATCTGTACAGTTTCAAGTATTTAGTGTAGTCTGTAGGCATCTGTACAGTGTCATGTATAATTATACTATATAAGTATTTAGTGTAGTCTGTAGGCATCTGTACAGTGTTATGTATATACAAGTATTTAGTGTAGTCTGCATCTGTATAGTGTCATGTATAATTATATTGTATAAGTATTTAGTGTAGTCTGTAGGCATCTGAACAGTGTCATGTATATATAAGTATTTAGTATAGTCTGTAGGCATCTGCAAGTTCTATATATTTCATCTGAATATACAGAAGTAGATTACTGCTGGTCCATCTTGGATTCTTCACAGATATTTATTTGTACAACTACAATTTAGGGGTCGGCAAACTTTTTAGACCATGGACTCCCTCATGGAATCCTTTATCCCTTATTGACACCCGCATCTCATCGATCCCCGCATTAAAAATAAACCTATAACAATATAACATAAAGTCATAAACACATTAAAAATAAATATACTCACATTTTTATTGAATTGCTTAGCATTGTTAATGGGAAGGATGTGTTTGGTGAGTAATAGCAAGGGCATTGATATTTGGTTGAAGATAGGAGAGTTTTAGCCGCAAGTCACCACGCTCTTCCAGGTTCAGTTTGTTCCTTTATTTGTTAGAATTGTATTTGCATGGCTAAAACCAGCTTCAATCATGCATGGACTTGGGAATGCAAGTAAAAATGGCTCAACAGCTGCACAAAGCTTGGGGTATTTAGTAGTAGTATTCACATTGCTCCAATAGTCACTGAGGCTTTTACTTTTGAACAATGATTTAGCTTCGAGATCCACACATGTATCAATGAGCTCATCTTGTAAGAGAAATTTAATGTCTGCATTTTCTATTTCCAAAACAATCAAGTCAGACACGTGCATTTTCTCCAGGTCCTCAAAACCTACTTTAAAGTCTTCTCTTAATTTTTCTAGGTTATTCATGTATATCTCCAGGTAACATGTTATTATCTTATCCTTTATCTAGTAGCCGTAAGTTTGAAAATAAATCTCTACCTGCCAATGAAGATTTAAATAAACCTTGGAAGGCTATTAGGATTATTCGGACTTGAATAATTGAAACATCTTTACCCTGCTCACGTTTCTGTATTTCATTAAATTTTGAAGATAAGTCTGCCAAATAGAACAGATGGTTCCGACACTTTTTTCAACTCATCACTTAGTGATGGGTCCACATCCATTAGAAGTTCCACAGTTGAGTCATACAAGTCAGCAAGTCTTTGCAAGGCAATCACCTCTTGACAACCACCATACCTCCACGTGCAAAAGCATTTTCACACACCATTGCAAACAGTCGCAAATTCAGAGGATGCGCTTTAATTTTATTGATCAACCCTTACACACTTTTAAGATGGCATGTAGTTTGCCATTGAGTTTCTTGGCTACAAGATGGTTTCTGTGTAATACGGAGTGAACTGTAGGTACATCGGGAACCTTTTGCTTTAGTAAGGTGGCAAATCCTCTGTAATGGCCAACTATTGCTGGTGCACCACGGTAGCCACTGCAGTAATATTCCCAAGCGGAACATTGTGTTCACTCATATAATCCTGCATTGAAAAATGGTCTCACCTTTGGAATCACCTATAAGCCAAAAAAACAACTCATCAACAATGGACTTTATGGTTTGACTATAATACCTCACATAGGCCATGAGAATATTTGAACTACATAAAGTTGACTCATCGAATTGGATAGAAAACTTGCAATATTGAAGCTCAGATGCCAGTTTTCTCCACATCAATGCATCGCTGTCTTCGTGCTTAAAAGGCATACATTTTAGAACAGGTTGAGAGTCTTTATTCATAACAGTTTTAGGTGAGTTTTAGCCGTAAGTCACCACGCTCTTCCAGGTTCAGTTTGTTCCTCTGATTTGTTAGAATAGCATTTGCATGGCTAATACCAGCTTCAATCATGCACGGACTTGGGAATGCAAGTAAAAATGGCTCAACTGCTGCACAAAGCTTGGGGTATTTAGTAGTAGTATTCACATTGCTCCAATAGTCACTGAGGTTTTTACTTTTTAACAATGATTTAGCTTCGAGATCCACTTAGTCCTTACTTTCAATGTTGTTTGTTGTTGTGCAATCATTTTACTACCTTAGCAATGAAAGGAAACACAGGGATACTTTTCGGAGCTACAAAGGCTGAAAGCAGTAGGCAAGAAGCTGGCGATGTAAGTTTCAGCTGCCATTAGGAATTACCAGGAGATTCTTGATATTTAATGCAACTTCAAGGGCAATTTCTGGAGAAAAATCACAAACCGTCAGAAACACTTTTGGGGATTGTTAGGGAGGAAGAGTGATACTGCTAATTAACCTAATCATCCCCCTGGTCTATTGGGTGCTGGATTCCCATCAAAACAGGTTAGGCACTCACAGCTAGATGCTGTATACCAAGCTTAATTTAATCTAAAAAAAAATAATGCTCTAAGGTTCACACCCTATTTGACTCTGTCAAACTCAAAGTCAGTGCATATAAAATCTGTTTGAAAGTGTCAAACAAGGTGTGGCCTTAATGATGTCGAGTTCAACAGTTTCAAACAGGGTGTAATAATACCATAATTAAACAGATATACCAACTTTTATTAAAAAAATAATTAAAATAAGACGATTATAATATTTACAGGGAATTTTATTTTATAGTATGACAGGAAAACAACCACAAAATCTCCCCCCCAAAATATGCCAGAAGCTGCTATGAAATCCCCTAATTATAAAACTGATGTTTACATTGGATTGGCTTTTCAAAAAAGAATGGAAGCCAAAAAGACGACCTTTTATCAATTTTACTCATATACCACATATTTTTTAGGTGTGGTTCTAAGTGGTAAAGGGTCACTGCTTTATTCGATGATTAAATACTCTGTTCTTCTCAGTTTCATCAAAAAGTAATTAAAATTGAAATCAATTGATCCCATATGACATTCATGAACAGTCTTGATGATGTTACCATGATGAGGTAATGCCAGAATTATGCTATCGGGAATCAACCAAAATGTACCACTATCTTTAATTATATATAATAGGAGGATTATTTCCCCCCTTAATTCTTTTTAGGAGCTATATACATTTACAGCTTTGGTGAGATATGTAAACAGTGTTCATTGTAACTGTGAATACATAGATGCATCAGCCAGATACATCAGCTGCTTTCTTAATAGTTTTGGACACTTAGGAAGGAATTCTTTTTATGTAACACTGGCTTAACTTCTTATCTGAAAAACCATCTTTCCTATCAGCGAGCATCTTTTGTCACTATCATTTTTTCCTTCATGATTCAATATTAATTCTCTCAATTTAGTGAATACTATTGATGTCCAGTGTATTAACTGACTGGCACCCCCTACTGACCCTACAGATGCTGCGTTCCCTCTCTGTGCAACTACAGAGAGATATTGAAGAAAGTATGTTCTAGCCCCTACCTCTCCAGTATGTTGCCTCACCCTGTGGCCCAGCTCCTTCAGAAAGACCAGTGACATCTTCCCAATGGCCCCCAAGTTTCAACAGCTACTAGTGAGAGGAGAGAAATCCAGCCAAGTATATACACCACTCAGATAGATCAACCCTGAGCTTGCTGGTGGCATAGGATTGGTAGGACTGGCAAATGTGTCAGGGCAAGTTGCATCCCGTACTAGTACCTTGCCACTCTTCCATAGGATTGTTGTTGACCCATATGTTCACTTGCTACCTGTGTGGTTTAGGCATGGTTCTAATTTATTATGTTATTAATGTTATTATTGTTATTACCATCATCATCATCATAGCCACTACTATCATCGTCAAACACACTAACTTTAATATCTGTAACATAAATAGAATGAAAAACTCTTTAGTGATGATGAATATGAAAGGTATCTAGATTTAATTGGTAATTCAAAATTGATGATATAATTATAATTATAATAATTATTTTATGTTATTTACAAAAAATATATATGGCAATATAATTATTACAAATAATATATATATAGCAAATAATTATATGATTATAGAAAAGTTTGCCTTTGTATTATTTTGAAAGAAGTATTATTTTTTTCAATTTGGCTCTAGAGTGACTGGACATCTCATGTAGGTGGAACACCAATTTCCTAGGTATAGAGTGAACTAACTGTACAGATCTGAGTAACGGAAACTCTGGCATTGCATCATTGAAATGACCTCATCAGCACTTGCGCCATCATAATATTCCTAGTCCAAGCAACTACTCAGCCGAAACCACCTTGAGCCTAACCTTAGCTGAAGGCCAAGTTCATTAGGCATCAGTACAGTATAGATGAAGTCATCTCACAATGATATAATACTAGGATTGTGACATGAGGAAGTTCCCTAATGCTACACGATTCATTTTCTCTGGAACATAAACCTACATACCAATGGACGTCACAGGGTGTATGGTATTGAGGTAAAGAGTCTTAGCACCTCCAAAATATTTCTTTACTTCCTGCTGGATATATAAAACAACATAAGCCAGCAATTAACACCACATTTCAAATTTGAAAATTAAATATGATGTTCCTATTTCTTGCACTAGTTGGCATATCTCTTCCTTTTGCTTTCAATTTTTTCTAGGTACCTTTTACTAGTACTACTACAATAGGTAGTGGAAATTCAATATCAGCTATATACATCAGTTTACTAACCCATAGTGAACAGATTAGTTAATACATGTGGCTGAAAAAATGCATTTTCATGAACTGGATATATATAACAACCTATGATGATGTGTTGTCTTTTGTGAGATTGTGATCTTACAAGGTTTCACACAGGATACAAAAGGTCATGCTGGTCGAGGAAATTCAGTCTAGTGGCTACTCCTTATAAAAATCTCTCTGTGGTTATTATTTTGAAGATGAGTGCTGATGTAGCTGGAGAGTGTGATCGCACTTATTATGAGTTTGGCAATGTATCTCATTCTGCTACTCCTATGTATGCTGAGCTCAATGAAATGACTGCCACATCTGTACCAATGTACACATTGTTGGCCAAAGGAACAGCTACAAACAAAAATTCAGAACTACCAGTTCACAAAGAGCAGCTCATGTCAGCCTCTTGTACCACTGCTGTTGGTGCCACAGGAAATGGGAAGAAGGAGATTTATCCAATGACGAAAAAGTGTGGAATGGTGCTCATCTGCATAACAGCTTTGCTTGTGATTGCTCTCTTCATTGCGGCAGGTACTGCTTTGATTGTTGGATATGTGAAGATTTCTAAGCTTCGCTCTGAAGTGGAACTACTCCAATTGACCTCACCTAGGCTGATCGATATTCAAGATTTGGAGGCCACGATTAATACACAGTTCAGCAATTTCATTACAAAATTCAATGCTACTGGAGGTAACTGTCTTGAAGCTCTTATTGTTGATATTTCTAACAGAGCTGGACACACATTCAGTTCCTGTGCTGCTATTTGGCAACTTTCTCCCTCCTCTCCCTCAGGCATGTATTATGTCAGGTCCTCCAATGGCTCTGCTGTGCGTGTGTACTGCGACATGACCAGGTCATGTGGAGGGATCACTGGAGGGTGGATGAGAGTGGCTGAACTGGACATGACAGATAATACTACCAAGTGTCCCAGTGGTCTCAGACTGTCAACAACCCCAATCCGTACGTGTAGAACAATGAACTCCAATTCAACACTTTGTTCTTCAGATACATTCACAGCGAGTGGTGTTGGATATTCTAAAGTATGTGGCAGAATCAGAGCCTACCAGGTGGGAACTCCAAATGCTTTTCATGCTTCTAACTTGGGTCGTGGCGCTGATATAGAGACCAATTATGTGGATGGTGTAAGTCTCACTCATGGAATGAAATCAAGGCAACATATCTGGACATTTGCTGCTGCAGCAAATGAAGATGACAAGAATCCAAGATTGAAATGTCCCTGCATCAACTCAGCAATATCAAGCATGGTGATACATATTCCATCATTTGTGGGGGAGGATTATTTCTGTGATACAGCTGGTGATTTTGGAATTTCAGTTGATTTCTATGGTAATGATGACCCTCTATGGAATGCATTTGGTTGTGGGCCTAACAACACATGCTGCTCTTTCAACACCCCTCCATGGTTCTTCAATGATCTGAAACAAACCACTACTGATGATATTGAGATGAGGGTGTGTCGGGATGAGGAAACATATAATGAAGACATTGCTATTGAAGCAGTAGATATTTATGTCCAGTAATGCATTGCTACTCTAAACATTATTATAATTCAGTTTTTTCCAAATTCATATTGCATAACTTTTATCAATCAATGTGCAGCTATATATAGATAAAGAACACAAGAGTGACCAGCAGTAATCTAAACAGATTACAGACGACTTACAGATGCTTACATACTGATTAACATTTACATGGATCAGCATACAAGAAAGAAACTAAAGACAGAACTCATATAAACCAAACAAAAGTGAAGGGTTTTGATTTCATGTTAATAGAACATGCTAGTATTTTACTGTACAAACCTTCCTTGCAAAAACTTAAATATCCTACTGCATGGTAAACAAAGATCTGTCCACATGCTTACTACTTTCTCTCGTGCCACTACATGTTAGTAAGTCATCAAAAAGTTGAAATCAACGTGACTTCAAGCTCTGCTAGGATGCTGATCAATAATCGTATCATCCGCATCAACCACCTGATAGTGCATAAGTGTAAAGATACCATGTGTAGAACACGGCTTTGTATAACATAGACCTATAATTTTCGGTCAATGCAGTGTGTTTTGGTAACTGGTAGTGTTCTGTTTGGGCGGTGTCAGCATGACCACAGACCATAAAGGTGGAGCCAAAATTTCCTACGTATAGAGTGAACTCGCTTTAAAGATCACTGTATATATTGTGTGAGCAAATGACATTTCAGTAAATATTAGTCTGTTTATGCAGTAACCACAGACCAGGTCAAGTCTCAATACATACACAAGGAATAAGACTTCTTAGTTTCCATGTTAAATATTACCAACAAAATAAGGAATAAGGGATTTGTTGATGGTAATAATAATGTACAATGCGGTCTGCAATGGGTAAATTTTTTATAAACAAATATGGCATGTGCTCATTTGTGACGTAAACAAGGAGAGTCTAAGTGCTGGATTCTCAATTCTTCACTGCTAAACATTATAATCAACTTCTCAATAATCAACTTCAAATTGTATTCATGCTCTAGCCATCAGGAATAATGAGACGCTCAGGCTCACATGAGCCTGCTATAAATTATACCAGTAACTAGTTATCCACCACGTGCCAGTACACATGCCTAGCACATGCACCGATGTAAAAAATAATAATAAGAAGATTAAATAAATACACAAATAATAAATAAATACCTAAACAAATAAATTAAAATATTAATAATAATAAGTGAATAATTATATAAACAAATGATATAAACAAATAATAAACAAATAAAACAACAATAATAAATATAACAAAACAAAAGCAAAAAAGAATAAAATAATAATAATAATAACAACAACAACAACAACAAATCAATCAAAATAAGAGTAATTATGGTGGTCATGGCTTCAAGTTCAGGCTCTTCAGAGTAGCTCCCCAGCAGCCAGGCCAATTCATTCCACATTCTCGATTGAACTGCTCGCACTATGGTGCTAGGCTGATGTAGAATACCTCCTTCACTAGCAGTTCCTTCTATCTTCTGGCCCGGTCCAAGATGGTGGCATCCTGCCACAAAATAGGATGTCCATTATCCCATGTATGCTCAGAAATTGCAGACTTTTCTTTATTACACTTTCTCAGGCATCTTGATGTTCTTTAACTCTGGTCTCCAGTCTTCTGATCGTCTCCCCTATGTAGTATTTCCCACAGCTACAAGGGATGAGGTACACAACACATGAGTGCATATTAGCTGGTAAAACATCCTTCACTCTGCTCACTTGTGTCCTAAGAGTTCTTCCCTATCTGAAGATGACATTGATGTTGAACTTCATGCAGACCCTGCTGATGTCCTCACTCATCCCTACTGCATGAATCACTATCAGAGGACCCCTCATTGTGTGTACTGGTGTACTTTCTGCATTTAGCTGTATCTGCAGATGAAAGGTTGATGAAGGCTTGCGGATAACCGTTCTCTATAAAGACCTTAATCAAATGATGTTCTTCCTTCCTAAGGTCCTCCTTCTCAGTCACTACTATTCTGGCTCCATCATATAAGCTCTTCAGCACTCCTCATTTGACCTGGATATGATGATGTGATCTATAATCAAGGCACTGGTTGGTATGCGTGGGTTTTCTGTAAATAGTTGCAGTTAGCCTTCCATCTTCCTTCCTGTGTAGGTGGCAGTTCAGAAAGGGCAACGATCCGTCCACTTAAAGCTCCATGTTAAACTTTATGGACGGCGTGCTGTTGTTCGGATGGTCCAACAACTCCTGCTCTCTTCCCTTTTTCACAATGCAGAAGGTATCATCCACGTATCTCTTGGCTTCAGTGGGGCAGTTGTGAATGCCAATTCAATTCCATATAAAGGTTGGCTACCACTGCAGATACTGGAGAGCCCATTGCTGCACCCTCTTTCTGCTCGTAGTATTTTTCTTGATACCTGAAGTAGGTGGATTTCAGGCACAACTCCAACAGTTCAGAAATCCTGTCAACACCTAGTGTATTCCTCTCACGCAAACTCTAATTTTTCGTCAACATTTCAAAAATTACTTCCACAGCCTCACCAATGTGAACATTGGTAAAAAGAGAGGAAACATCAAAACTGACAAGACACTAATCCTAGGTTTTGAGGCAGCAAAGCTCACTAATGCTGCACTCACATTCACAACTAGTGACTGGCAATGTGAAGATTATGCATAGAAGTGCGTGACTGTTGAGTAACATCGACTTGTTGGTGAGGGCAAGAAATTCTGAAGGTGTGCAAGGAAGATCACTTTTTTCAACCAATTTCCATTTGCTTTTATAAATGCAACTCTTGCTGTGGGGGTGTATAGGACTGGGAAGGTCATCTGTGAATTATTCTGTAAGGTCTTCTACCAGAGACATTGTGGCCAAATCACTTTCATGATTAGTCCTAAAGGTAGCAGGAATAATATTTAAGCCCATCATGGCCTTGCAATGAATTTAAAAAAATCTGGTGTTTAGATAAGTTATCATTTCATCCAGAAAAGATATCACTATTGCTCTCCTGTAATACTCCTCAGATGTATATACTTGAAGGCATATTTTGTCGATGGGTCTGTTTTACACATCTCTGTGGAAGAGAAGGCATTGGTTTCTCCACCAAGCCACACTGCTGAGTTATGCCATTTCTTATGATGCTTGTCATCTCCACTGCACACTTCCTTCAAGGCCTCCTTAACAGTCACAATTTCATTGTTTTGCTGCACAAAGAAACTGTTAGTTCCTTAATGAAACCTAACCCAGCACATGTTACTTCCATGGCTATCAAGAACTGAAATTGAGTAATGGCAAGCAAAAGTATGGATGCTTTCTTAAGACTCAGCATGCCAACCTGGCATTGTTACAAAGGTATTTATCTGCTGCTGGTAACATTACCTAAAAACCCTCTATCCAAGCAACCTAATGGGTCTTGCATAAATTAATTAGTTTTTCTTCTTCTAGTGATTAATGCAATGTGTTTTTCCAACTCTTGTTGCCGTTTAGGAGAATAGTTGGGGGAAAAAAGCCCTCTGTAACTGTTCCATACATGTTACGAATTACATGTACACTGCAGGCAGCAACCATTACATAGCATGAGCATACAATGCCTTGGGAAAATCATGTCGAATGGTTTCAGCCTCGTCGTGCTTACCAGATATGCTGCCAGCTCCATCATATCCTTGTCCATGAAGGTCATTAAGATTAAGTGTAAGAGCTTCAAGATTAGACTTTATCTTGTCAGCTATTGCTTGACCAATAGTGCCAGTGTCACAATGCACAAATTCTATAAATTCTTCACGAATCAGTCCATTTTCATCTAATGATTAGTGATAGCTGTTTCTTGTTAACTGAATCTGTTGCTTCATCAGCAGAGATGGTAGAAGCTTTGACTTATTGCACTATTTTCTGTTGGATTGACTTTCCAAAATAGCAGCAATTGGATCATTCTGAACCAATGGGGCTCAATATTGTGCATTTTTTGGTCCATTAGCAAAATGCTCCTTCAAAATTACATCCCCTGACTCAATCCGAAACTGAAGAAGTGCTTGAATATTTTCAGGGTTTGCTGAAAAAATAATAGAACTATATAGCAAGATTGACAGATTCATTATTTCCTCTAAAAGCAAGATTTTATTTTCCACAGAATATTACACCCTTTAAAATATATTTCAAGACAGCTCTCTTCTCTATCTGAGCCTTGGTACTTAAGTTGTTGTAAGAGATAGTGACCACCATCAATCTGGCCCATAAATGTTCAATTGCCAGTTTGTTTGTAAACTGTAACTCTTTCAGAGTAGCTTTTTCTTGAGTGAAGCTAGTCATGGGCTGTGTAATAAGATGACCAAGTAAGGAACAATTCGTGGCAAAAAGAAAGCATCTCTTACAAAAGCTACCATTTAATGACTGACTGTATTATAGCCAGGAAAACTGCCAACACTGAAATGACCTGGACTTACCATATTCCTGTTTCATGGGAAATTTATAGCTATCCAAAGGGCTAAAAGCATTTTGTAATAGCCAGGTTCCTGGTGGTCATTGAGTTTATGTCTATCACACGCCTTGTACAAACCAAAGTCTCTACAATTCCCAGAGGCTGACAGTATCATCATCACAGACGTGTCACAAGACTGCAATGCAGGAGATTGGTCTTCACCTATAATGCTATAATGTTATGTGGCATAAAAGTAAACACGTATTTTACTTTATTGACTATAATAAACTTTATTGTCTATAATTATGCATACATAGCTGCCTTGGTTTCTGTAGCTTCCAGAAAGATATGATGATGATGAGTAAGTGTCTTGAGACAATTCATCATTCATATTGACGAAAATAAGGACTAGGTCATTATGACCTATATACAGCCAGCTATTTTACTTGTTTCATCCTGTTGCTCTGCTAATTTAGTCCTTTTCAATTCAAAATTCAACAAAGATGGCTGCTGTCTTCCTTTGTCAGAAGTGCTGACTCACAAGGTCATACATTTTTGTGATCTTAGCACTTGTAGTTCTAAGGTCACAAGGTCATACATTTTTGTTGTATATTGCTTATAAGTGCTTATAAGTGCAAAATAATTGTAGTACAATTAGGATAAGTGTGTGTTGGGGGTGTGGGGGGGGGGGGACATCCAGGCAACAGGAAACAGCCTTATATACGGTCCTGCATATAGTATATATATATATATGACTGATCTCAACAAGTCGGTGGGACTTTACTCGTATCAACATAGTGGTGATTACTATTTGTGTAAAGCCAACACTGTCAATTTCATTATTAGCTAGCCGTATACTCACCATAGCAGTAGTACATGCACATGTTTTTACAGAAAGGAATGGATTAGCACCAGAAATGAACTCGAGTGAACTACGTACTCATGTGTCATGTAAATCCCATCTGGTGTAATAGTGCTTACTAGAAGTTGTTTGGAGTTTTATTTGATGAAAAAGGATGGCTCAACATCTGGAAAGCCTCATTGCAAGCTTTGCCTGCCTACATCAGGTTCTTGCACTCCAAATGTTTTCCCTTCCCTAGAAATATATGCGACTGTGGAGTCGTTGACTTGATCACTGAGCCATAACTACTCGTAGCCCACTGCCTATTTTGTTTGTTCCTCTCTCACCTCCAACCCTGCCACAGAAAGAGTGCACTAACTTCGGCCTTGAATGAACTTTTATTTTATACAGATCAGATCAATGCTTGTAAGGTATACAGGTTAATTACAAATCATATAATGCAATACCTCATTGCCTGGGGGAATGGGTTAATTAACACCTATTGCAACTGAGTGTGCTCTACCAGCTTATCTATATAAGTTCCATGCAGCTGCACAGCAGCTCTCATTCTCATGGTGGCTGCTTCGTGCTACACATAGAGATGATTATTTATCATAACATGCCTGAAATTGTTGCCTGGGAAGTGGGCCTGTCAGTTAGAAGGTGCAGTACCACTTACATACATTTTATGCTGCAGCTCTCAGGAGCTAGTTGTCACTTCACACTAATGTTGAATTTTATAGCTGAAGTATATCGGTTTTGCAGTGATAGACAGAATAACATTATTCGAGAAGGCTTTATTCAACTAGATTCAAACATACACAACAGAGATGACAGCATGAGATAAAATAGTGAGATTAGTTATCATGTGAGAATGGAGTGACCGGAATAAGGTAAGTTTCGAACATGAACGAAATGAGACATTCTTGTGATGCCAGGGTGTTGGTGCAATTGGTAGAGAGAATCATCCAGCGAAGCCGCGCAGGTACTTCGGGAAAGAGTGTCAGGAGGTATGTTCTCTCTTCCAGGGCGATAGAGTATGTCAAAACTGTAGCAAGACATCTCCATCCGCCAAAACGAGATTTTGTCAATCTTGATTTTGCCTTTGTGTCATTGATCAAACATGTATGACACAGACTTCTGATCAGTCTTTAGGGTAAATGCTTTCCCGTGAGGTAATGTCGCCAATAGCGGATGGATTCTACGATAGCCAGAACCTCTTTCTAAACAGACGGATGTCTGATTTCAGGTCCTTGTAATGTCCTTGAGAAGAAAGCAACAGGATGCCCAGCTTGATTTAGGGTAGTGATATTGGCTACTGCAGAAGCATCAGTTTCCACTTCAAATGGTATATTTTTGTCGATAGCCACTACAACTGACTCCTCTATGCTTACCTCGAGACTTTCTAAAGCAGCTAAAGCTTCAGAGGATAATGGAAAAGTCGTACAGCTGTTGATTGGTTTCATTCTGTCTGAAAACCTGGGAATCCACTGTGAATAGTAGGAGAACAGCCCTTTGCATCTGCTCGGGACTGGGAGTTCTCGGAGAGGCCTAAAGTACTCGGGATCAGGTCGAATTTCACCATTTTCAACAATACAACCAAGGATAGCAAGGCGACGTGTCAAGAAAACACATTTTTTCTTTGTAAAGTCATGTTCTTACACTTCGCAGCATCAAGAAAATGTTCCAAATTAGCATCGTGGTTAACTTAATCTTTTCCACAAATGGTAATGTTGTCTAGATAGGGGAAAACTCCTGTTCTGTCTTCTTTTCGTACAAATTCAGTCATTTCACATTGAAAACAAGCAACACCATTAGTGACACCAAAAGGAACACAGGTAAATTGGTATAAGCCATTGCTCGCCTTGAATGCAGTGTAAGGCCTTTCTTCGTCTCTGAGCGGCACCTGGTGGTATGCACTGCGAAGGTTGATAGTGCTAAAAACCCTGTATTGAGCAATACCATTTATCTGATCATTTATACAGGAAGAGGGTAAGCATCCAGCTGTGTAAACCTGCTGATAGTTTGAGAGTAGTCTACAACCATCCGCTTCTTGTGGTTTTCGCCTTTTGTAACCACTACCTGGGCTCGCCATGGGGATTTGCTGGGCTCAATGAATCCTTCGCTTAAAATTGTACTTTCGAGGAAATTAAAGTGTAATCTTCGCGACTGTATTTGCATGACTTGGTTGCAATTGGATGACTGGTCATCAGTTAGATTTCCGAATAACTGAGGAGGATTTATATTCAAAGTGCTTAGGCAACATACAGATAGGGAAGACTTAGGACCACCATATTTGAATACTACACTCTCATGTTGCAATTGAAAGTCTAGACCTAGTATCAGATCAGCACATAAATGAAGGACTGATAGGCAGACTTGAGGGTAGGTTCTCCCATCCAACTCAAGGTCTACAATAGAGTAGCCACTTACTTTTGTAGCCAAGGAGGATGTTGCCATTGATATAGTACCAGAAGATGGATAGATTTGAAGGGTAGCTGACTTGACCAAATTAGGATGCACAAAGTTTTCCGAACTTCCACTATCGACAAGTGCCTTTGCTTTAAAACTGTCAATGCTTACAGTGGCTGTTGATTTAGAGAGTGATGGTGGCACAACAGTAGAGACAGCAGCAAGTGTAGGGCTCCACATAGCAGCAGAAATCCCCACTGAAGGCACAGGTGGGGGGCTGCCACGACAAACTTTGTGGAAGTGTCCCTTCTTGTGACATTTAGAACAGGTTGCATCATGAGCAGGGTACTTTGAACAAGGATGCCTTTTGTAGTTACAGAAGAAGCACTTTTGCCGTTGAGACAGAGGCACCATAGAAAAGTTGGTGGTTCATTCTTCAGGAACATTGGCAGGAATTATGGCTGCATTGAATGGAGGAGTTCGGGGCAAGTATGCTTCGGAGCTATGAGCAGCAGCCTCTAGAGTCCGAGCTTGGTCAAACATAGTAGCAAGGTCTAACATCTTGTTTTCCAGCAGCCTCTGGCGAATAAATCCGGAAGTTAGATGAGTGATGAATGCATCCCTAATACTTTCTTCGCGATATACTAGAAGAGACATTCCGGTACTTGCAGTCCTTGCTGAGGGTTTTGAGAACTTGAAGGAACTCATCTAGAGTTTCAGCGGGCAGTTGCCACCTTGTAGCGAGAAGGTGACGAGCATATACTTCATTAGTTGGCTACACATAGAAAGCTTGTAGTGTCTCCATTGCAGCCATGTAGTTCTCACAGTCTTCAATGTACTGATAGATCTTGGGTGACAGGTGGTTAGTGAGGACTCCAAGTTCGTAGAGTCCTTCACGGTCGAGGGACAGCGAGAAAGTTCCGAAAAGTCTGTTTTCAATGAAGCCATTCTTTCACGGTCTCTGTCGAGTTAGGGTCAGCATCGAGTCATTCAGGTCGTAGGATTTTATCCAACAAAATGTTTTCTGAATAAATTATGTAGTGATAGACAGAATACCATTATTCAAGAAGGCTATATTCAACTAGATTCCAACTCACACAACAGAGATGACAACATGAGCTAATAATAATAGTGAGCACAAATAAAATTAGTTATCAGGTAAGAGTGGGGTGACCTAGAGTCGAGTACAAGGTTCAAGTTACGGGGTTCTTTCATAATCACTACATACAGGTTTGATGTGACAATTCAAAATTGATATAATTATAACAAATTCCAGCACATAGTTAGCAGTTGATTTGGTTATGGCTCAGAATAACTGATATGATTCTTCAGGTCCTCTGTTTAAAATGGCTATGGGTCTGTGCTACTTTGATTCCAGTAAAGAAATTCTAATGAACTGTGCATCCATTAACTAAACCATTAGCTAAATGTGATTGTTAATACAATGACTTGAGATCTAGTTAAAAAAATCGGTGTATTTTGCAACAATGGAACCAGACAAAGGAATTGGGTTTATATAAATGTGGGCATGCCTTTGTCCTTGAAGGTATTTGAAGAAAACAATGGGATCCACGCATGTGTTCGATAGTTATATCTCTGCTTGTATAGTAGTATTCATTTCTTGTTACATGAATAGTTCAGAGTACAAAAGGAATCCGTTTACCCCTCAGAAAGGAAAACAAGTCAACTACAATTTGGAGCTATGCAAACTGTTGGTCAGTTCCCCAAATACAGATCTAACAAACCTACTGGTTAGCACTTCACTGTGTTTCCTTTCAGTGTACTAAACGCATCCCTTTTGGGGTAAACTTGGTGAATATGAAACTCTACCCAACCAGTAGGGAGTTAGGAAGTTGGGTGCAGCAATGTTTGGGTACACTTTACATTCGTGCTCATGTTTGTGGTGACATACGTGATCATATCCTTTTACGAAGGGTCCTTGAACAAAAACTTTGTGAAACCCTGCAGATGGAAATGAATCCTTCCTATTCTGTGGGAGGAAGCCACCATCATGGACCAGGCCAGACGACAGAAGGATTACCCATCTTCTTGGACCAGGCCAGAAGACAGAAGGACTGCTAGTGAAGGAGGCATTGCACATCAACTTAAGACCAAAGTTTGAGCGGCTCAATCGAGACTCTTACCTTGGTGCTGGGTGCCACTCTCAAGAGCCTGAATTTGAAACCACGACCAAGATAACCTTCTGCATTTAGTTAGTAGTTATTTATTTAGCATTCCTAAACTCTCAATGAACTCTCAGTTGACATAACAACATTGCAATAACCATCTCATGTTGAGTAATAATGGGTAATATAATAAAATAAAATAAAATAAATAAATAATTATAATTAAAAAAATTAAAATAATTTTTTTTAAAGAAAATAGATAATAAACAATTATAATTTTTTATTTTTTATTCTTAGTATTTTTTTAATGTGCTGGATGCATGTGCCGGGTGTGTGATTTGCATCACGTGGTGGATAGCTAGCTAACAGCATATATAAAGCTCACCTGACTCTTAGCATCACATTATTCTTGATGAAGGCTATATAGAGCATTTAGCCGACATCTTGAGAGAGTAAATTTCAAGTTGATTTTTTGAGAAAGTCATTGTAATTTGTTATGTCAACTGAGAATTCATTGAGTTGAGAAAGTCATTGTAATATACATTCTCTAGGCATCTGTACAGTGTCATGTATAATTATAGTGAGGTCTGTAGGCATCTGTACAGTATCATCTATATATATATATATATAAGTATTTAGTGTATATATTCTGTAGGCATCTGTACAGTGTCATGTATATATAAGTATTTAGTGTAGTCTGTAGGCATCTGTACAGTGTCATGTATATATATATATATATTTAGTGTATATATTCTGCAGGCATCTGTACAGTTTCAAGTATTTAGTGTAGTCTGTAGGCATCTGTACAGTGTCATGTATAATTATATTGTATAAGTATTTAGTGTAGTCTGTAGGCATCTGAACAGTGTCATGTATATATAAGTATTTAGTATAGTCTGTAGGCATCTGCAAGTTCTATATATATCATCTGAATATACAGAAGTAGATTACTGCTGGTCCATCTTGGATTCTTCACAGATATTTATTTGTACAACTACAATTTAGGGGTCGGCAAACTTTTTAGACCATGGACTCCCTCATGGAATCCTTTATCCCTTATTGACACCCGCATCTCATCGATCCCCGCATTAAAAATAAACCTATAACAATATAACATAAAGTCATAAACACATTAAAAATAAATATACTCACATTTTTATTGAATTGCTTAGCATTGTTAATGGGAAGGATGTGTTTGGTGAGTAATAGCAAGGGCATTGATATTTGGTTGAAGATAGGAGAGTTTTAGCCGAAAGTCACCACGCTCTTCCAGGTTCAGTTTGTTCCTTTATTTGTTAGAATTGTATTTGCATGGCTAAAACCAGCTTCAATCATGCATGGACTTGGGAATGCAAGTAAAAATGGCTCAACTGCTGCACAAAGCTTGGGGTATTTAGTAGTAGTATTCACATTGCTCCAATAGTCACTGAGGCTTTTACTTTTGAACAATGATTTAGCTTCGAGATCCACATATGTATCAATGAGCTCATCTTGTAAGAGAAATTTAATGTCTGCATTTTCTATTTCCAAAACAATCAAGTCAGACACGTGCATTTTCTCCAGGTCCTCAAAACCTACTTTAAAGTCTTCTCTTAATTTTTCTAGGTTATTCATGTATATCTCCAGGTAACATGTTATTATCTTATCCTTTATCTAGTTGCCGTAAGTTTGAAAATAAATCTCTACCTGCCAATGAAGATTTAAATAAACCTATTTTAGCTTGGAAGACTATTAGGATTATTCGGACTTGAATAATTGAAACATCTTTACCCTGCTCACGTTTCTGTATTTCATTAAATTTTGAAGATAAGTCTGCCAAATAGAACAGATGGTTCCGACACTTTTTTCAACTCATCACTTAGTGATGGGTCCACATCCATTAGAAGTTCCACAGTTGAGTCATACAAATCAGCAAGTCTTTGCAAGGCAATCACCTCTTGACAACCACCATACCTCCATGTGCAAAAGCATTTTCACACACCATTGCAAACAGTCGCGAATTCAGAGGATGCGCTTTAATTTTATTGATCAACCCTTACACACTTTTAAGATGGCATGTAGTTTGCCATTGAGTTTCTTGGCTACAAGATGGTTTCTGTGTAATACGGAGTGAACTGTAGGTACATCGGGAACCTTTTGCTTGAGTAAGGTGGCAAATCCTCTGTAATAACCAACTACTGCTGGTGCACCACGGTAGCCACTGCAGTAATATTCCCAAGCGGAACATTGTGTTCACTCATATAATCCTGCATTGAAAAATGGTCTCACCTTTGGAATCACCTATAAGCAAAAAAAACAACTCATCAACAATGGACTTTATGGTTTGACTATAATACCTCACATAGGCCATGAGAATATTTGAACTACCGAAAGTTGACTCATCGAATTAGGTAGAAAACTTGCAATATTGAAGCTCAGATGCCAGTTTTCTCCACATCAATGCGTCGCTGTCTTCGTACTTAAAAGGCATACATTTTAGAACAGGTTGAGAGTCTTTATTCATAACAGTTTTAGGTTAGTTTTAGCCGTAAGTCACCACGCTCTTCCAGGTTCAGTTTGTTCCTCTGATTTGTTAGAATAGCATTTGCATGGCTAAAACCAGCTTCAATCATGCACAGACTTGGGAATGCAAGTAAAAATTGCTCAACTGCTGCACAAAGCTTGGGGTATTTAGTAGTAGTAGTAATTCACATTGCTCCAATAGTCACTGAGGTTTTTACTTTTTAACAATGATTTAGCTTCGAGATCCACTTAGTCCTTACTTTCAATGTTGTTTGTTGTTGTGTAATCATTTTACTACCTTAGCAATGAAAGGAAACAGGGATGCTTTTCGGAGCTACAAAGGCTGAAAGCAGTAGGCAGCTAAGACGCTGGCGATGTAAGTTTCAGCTGCCATTAGGAATTACCAGGAGATTTCTTGATATTTAATGCAACTTGAAGGGCAATTTCTGGAGAAAAATCACAAACCGTCAGAAACACTTTTGGGGGTTGTTAGGGAGGAAGAGTGATACTGCTAATTAACCTAATCATCCCCCTGGTCTATTGGGTGCTGGATTCCCATCAAAACAGGTTAGGCACTCACAGCTAGATGCTGTATACCAAGCTTAATTTAATTTAAAAAAATATAATGCTCTAAGGTTCACACCCTATTTGACTCTGTCAAACTCAAAGTCAGTGCATGTAAAATCGGTTTGAAAGTGTCAAACAAGGTGTGGCCTTAATGATGTCGAGTTCAACAGTTTCAAACAGGGTGTAATAATACCATAATTAAACAGATATACCAACTTTTATTAAAAAAATAATTAAAATAAGACGATTATATTTACAGGGAATTTTATTTTATAGTATGACAGGAAAACAATCACAAAATCTCCCCCCAAAAATATGCCAGAAGCTGCTATGAAATCCCCTAATTATAAAACTGATGTTTACATTGGATTGGCTTTTCAAAAAAAAGAATGGAAGCCAAAAAGACGACCTTTTATCAATTTTACTCATATACCACATATTTTTTAGGTGTGGTTCTAAGTGGTAAAGGGTCACTGCTTTATTCGATGATTAAATACTCTGTTCTTCTCAGTTTCATCAAAAAGTAATTAAAATTGAAATCAATTGATCCCATATGACATTCAAGAACAGTCTTGATGATGTTACCATGATGAGGTAATGCCAGAATTATGCTATCGGGAATCAACCAAAATGTACCACTATCTTTAATTATATATAATAGGAGGATTATTTTCCCCCTTAATTCTTTTTAGGAGCTATATACATTTACAGCTTTGGTGAGATATGTAAACAGTGTTCATTGTAACTGTGAATACATAGATGCATCAGCCAGATACATCAGCTGCTTTCTTATAGTTTTGGACACTTAGGAAGGAATTCTTTTTATGTAACACTGGCTTAACTTCTTATCTGAAAAACCATCTTTCCTATCAGCGAGCATCTTTTGTCACTATCATTTTTTCCTTCGTGATTCAATATTAATTCTCTCAATTTAGTGAATACTATTGATGTCCAGTGTATTAACTGACTGGCACCCCTACTGACCCTACAGATGCTGCGTTCCCTCTCTGTGCAACTACAGAGAGATATTGAAGAAAGTATGTTCTAGCCCCTACCTCTCCAGTATGTTGCCTCACCCTGTGGCCCAGCTCCTTCAGAAAGACCAGTGACATCTTCCCAATGGCCCCCAAGTTTCAACAGCTACTAGTGAGAGGAGAGAAATCCAGCCAAGTATATACACCACTCAGATAGATCAACCCTGAGCTTGCTGGTGGCATAGGATTGGTAGGACTGGCAAATGTGTCAGGGCAAGTTGCATCCCGTACTAGTACCTTGCCACTCTTCCATAGGATTGTTGTTGACCCATATGTTCACTTGCTACCTGTGTGGTTTAGGCATGGTTCTAATTACTTATTTATTATGTTATTAATGTTATTATTGTTATTACCATCATCATCATCATCATCATAGCCACTACTATCATCGTCAAACACACTAACTTTAATATCTGTAACATAAATAGAATGAAAAATTCTTTAGTGATGATGAATATGAAAGGTATCTAGATTTAATTGGTAATTCAAAATTGATGATATATAATTATAATAATTATTTTATGTTATTTACAAAAAAATATATATGGCAATATATTACAAATAATATATTTATAGCAAATAATTATATGATTATAGAAAAGTTTGCCTTTGTATTATTTTGAAAGAAGTATAATTTTTTTCAATTTGGCTCTAGAGTGACTGGACATCTCATGTAGGTGGAACACCAATTTTCTAGGTATAGAGTGAACTAACTGTACAGATCTGAGTAACGGAAACTCTGGCATTACATCATTGAGATGACCTCATCAGCACTTGCGCCATCATATTCCTAGTCCAAGCAACTACTCAGCCGAAACCACCTTGAGCCTAACCTTAGCTGAAGGCCAAGTTCATTAGGCATCAGTACAGTATAGATGAAGTCATCTCACAATGATATAATACTAGGATTGTGACATGAGGAAGTTCCCTAATGCTACACGATTCATTTTCTCTGGAACATAAACCTACATACCAATGGACGTCACAGGGTGTATGGTATTGAGGTAAAGAGTCTTAGCACCTCCAAAATATTTCTTTACTTCCTGCTGGATATATAAAACAACATAAGCCAGCAATTAATACCACATTTCAAATTTGAAAATTAAATATGATGTTCCTATTTCTTGCACTAGTTGGCATATCTCTTCCTTTTGCTTTCAATTTTTTCTAGGTACCTTTTACTAGTACTACTACAATAGGTAGTGGAAATTCAATATCAGCTACATCAGTTTACTAACCCATAGTGAACAGATTAGTTAATACATGTGGCTGAAAAAATGCATTTTCATGAACTGGATATATATAACAACCTATGATGATGTGTTGTCTTTTGTGAGATTGTGATCTTACAAGGTTTCACACAGGATACAAAAGGTCATGCTGGTCGAGGAAATTCAGTCTAGTGGCTACTCCTTATACAAATCTCTCTGTGGTTATTATTTTGAAGATGAGTGCTGATGTAGCTGGAGAGTGTGATCACACTTATTATGAGTTTGGCAATGTATCTCATTCTGCTACTCCTACGTATGCTGGGCTCAATGAAATGACTGCCACATCTGTACCAATGTACACATTGTTGGCCAAAGGAACAGCTACAAACAAAAATTCAGAACTACCAGTTCACAAAGAGCAGCTCATGTCAGCCTCTTGTACCACTGCTGTTGGTGCCACAGGAAATGGGAAGGAGGAGATTTATCCAATGACGAAAAAGTGTGGAATGGTGCTCATCTGCATAACAGCTTTGCTTGTGATTGCTCTCTTCATTGCGGCAGGTACTGCTTTGATTGTTGGATATGTGAAGATTTCTAAGCTTCGCTCTGAAGTGGAACTACTCCAATTGACCTCACCTAGGCTGATCGATATTCAAGATTTGGAGGCCACGATTAATACACAGTTCAGCAATTTCATTACAAAATTCAATGCTACTGGAGGTAACTGTCTTGAAGCTCTTATTGTTGATATTTCTAACAGAGCTGGACACACATTCAGTTCCTGTGCTGCTATTTGGCAACTTTCTCCCTCCTCTCCCTCAGGCATGTATTATGTCAGGTCCTCCAATGGCTCTGCTGTGCGTGTGTACTGCGACATGACCAGGTCATGTGGAGGGATCACTGGAGGGTGGATGAGAGTGGCTGAACTGGACATGACAGATAATAGTACCAAGTGTCCCAGTGGTCTCAGACTGTCAACAACCCCAATCCGTACGTGTAGAACAATGAACTCCAATTCATCACTTTGTTCTTCAGATACATTCACAGCGAGTGGTGTTGGATATTCTAAAGTATGTGGCAGAATCAGAGCCTACCAGGTGGGAACTCCAAATGCTTTTCATGCTTCTAACTTGGGTCGTGGCGCTGATATAGAGACCAATTATGTGGATGGTGTAAGTCTCACTCATGGAATGAAATCAAGGCAACATATCTGGACATTTGCTGCTGCAGCAAATGAAGATGACAAGAATCCAAGATTGAAATGTCCCTGCATCAACTCAGCAATATCAAGCATGGTGATACGTATTCCATCATTTGTGGGGGAGGATTATTTATGTGATACAGCTGGTGATTTTGGAATTTCAGTTGATTTCTATGGTAATGATGACCCTCTATGGAATGCATTTGGTTGTGGGCCTAACAACACATGCTGCTCTTTCAACACCCCTCCATGGTTCTTCAATGATCTGAAACAAACCACTACTGATGATATTGAGATGAGGGTGTGTCGGGATGAGGAAACATATAATGAAGACATTGCTATTGAAGCAGTAGATATTTATGTCCAGTAATGCATTGCTACTCTAAACATTATTATAATTCAGTTTTTTCCAAATTCATATTGCATAACTTTTATCAATCAATGTGCAGCTATATATAGATAAAGAACACAAGAGTGACCAGCAGTAATCTAAACAGATTACAGACGACTTACAGATGCTTACATACTGATTAACATTTACATGGATCAGCATACAAGAAAGAAACTAAAGACAGAACTCATATAAACCAAACAAAAGTGAAGGGTTTTGATTTCATGTTAATAGAACATGCTATTATTTTACTGTACAAACCTTCCTTGCAAAAACTTAAATATCCTACTGCATGGTAAACAAAGATCTGTCCACATGCTTACTACTTTCTCTCGTGCCACTACATGTTAGTCAGTCATCAAAAAGTTGAAATCAACGTGACTTCAAGCTCTGCTAGGATGCTGATCAATAATCGTATCATCCGCATCAACCACCTGACAGTGCATAAGTGTAAAGATACCATGTGTAGAACACGGCTTTGTATAACATAGACCTATAATTTTCGGTCAATGCAGTGTGTTTTGGTAACTGGTAGTGTTCTGTTTGGGCGGTGTCAGCATGACCACAGATAAAGGTGGAGCCAAAATTTCCTACGTATAGAGTGAACTCGCTTTAAAGATCACTGTATATATTGTGTGAGCAAATGACATTTCAGTAAATATTAGTCTGTTTATGCAGCAACCACAGACCAGGTCAAGTCTCAATACATACACAAGGAATAAGACTTCTTAGTTTCCATGTTAAATATTACCAACAAAATAAGGAATAAGGGATTTGTTGATAGTAATAATAATGTACAATGCGGTCTGCAATGGGTAAATTTTTTATAAACAAATATGGCATGTGCTCATTTGTGACGTAAACAAGGAGAGTCTAAGTGCTGGATTCTCAATTCTTCACGGCTAAACATTATAATCAACTTCTCAATAATCAACTTCAAATTGTATTCATGCTCTAGCCATCAGGAATAATGAGACGCTCAGGCTCACATGAGCCTGCTATAAATTATACCAGTAACTAGTTATCCACCACGTGCCAGTACACATGCCTAGCACATGCACCGATGTAAAAAATAATAAGAAGAAGATTAAATAAATACACAAATAATAAATAAATACCTAAACAAATAAATTAAAATATTAATAATAATAAGTGAATAATTATATAAACAAATAATATAAACAAATAATAAACAAATAAAACAACAATAATAAATATAACAAAACAAAAGCAAAAAAGAATAAAATAATAATAATAATAACAACAACAACAACAATAACAACAAATCAATCAAAATAAGAGTAATTATGGTGGTCATGGCTTCAAGTTCAGGCTCTTCAGAGTAGCTCCCCAGCAGCCAGGCCAATTCATTCCACATTCTCGATTGAACTGCTCGCACTATGGTGCTAGGCTGATGTAGAATACCTCCTTCACTAGCAGTTCCTTCTATCTTCTGGCCCGGTCCAAGATAGTGGCAAACAAAATAGGATGTCCATTATCCCATGTATGCTCAGAAATTGCAGACTTCTCTTTATTACACTTTCTCAGGCATCTTGATCTTCTTTAACTCTTGTCTCCAGTCTTCTGATCGTCTCCCCTATGTAGTATTTCCCACAGCTACAAGGGATGAGGTACACAACACATGAGTGCATATTAGCTGGTAAAACATCCTTCACTCTGCTCACTTGTGTCCTAAGAGTTCTTCCCTATCTGAAGATGACATTGATGTTGAACTTCATGCAGACCCTGCTGATGTCCTCACTCATCCCTACTGCATGAATCACTATCAGAGGACCCCTCATTGTGTGTACTGGTGTACTTTCTGCATTTAGCTGTATCTGCAGATGAAAGGTTGATGAAGGCTTGCGGATAACCGTTCTCTATAAAGACCTTAATCAAATGATGTTCTTCCTTCCTAAGGTCCTCCTTCTCAGTCACTACTATTCTGGCTCCATCATATAAGCTCTTCAGCACTCCTCATTTGACCTGGATATGATGATGTGATCTATAATCAAGGCACTGGTTGGTATGCGTGGGTTTTCTGTAAATAGTTGCAGTTAGCCTTCCATCTTCCTTCCTGTGTAGGTGGCAGTTCAGAAAGGGCAACGATCCGTCCACTTAAAGCTCCATGTTAAACTTTATGGACGGCGTGCTGTTGTTCGGATGGTCCAACAACTCCTGCTCTCTTCCCTTTTTCACAATGCAGAAGGTATCATCCACGTATCTCTTGGCTTCAGTGGGGCAGTTGTGAATGCCAATTCAATTCCATATAAAGGTTGGCTACCACTGCAGATACTGGAGAGCCCATTGCTGCACCCTCTTTCTGCTCGTAGTATTTTTCTTGATACCTGAAGTAGGTGGATTTCAGGCACAACTCCAACAGTTCAGAAATCCTGTCAACACCTAGTGTATTCCTCTCACGCAAACTCTAATTTTTCGTCAACATTTCAAAAATTACTTCCACAGCCTCACCAATGTGAACATTGGTAAAAAGAGAGGAAACATCAAAACTGACAAGACACTAATCCTAGTTTTGAGGCAGCAAAGCTCACTAATGCTGCACTCACATTCACAACTAGTGACTGGCAATGTGAAGATTATGCATAGAAGTGCGTGACTGTTGAGTAACATCGACTTGTTGGTGAGGGCAAGAAATTCTGAAGGTGTGCAAGGAAGATCACTTTTTTCAACCAATTTCTATTTGCTTTTATAAATGCAACTCTTGCTGTGGGGGTGTATAGGACTGGGAAGGTCATCTGTGAATTATTCTGTAAGGTCTTCTACCAGAGACATTGTGGCCAAATCACTTTCATGATTAGTCCTAAAGGTAGCAGGAATAATATTTAAGCCCATCATGGCCTTGCAATGAATTAAAAAAAATCTGGTGTTTAGATAAGTTATCATTTCATCCAGAAAAGATATCACTATTGCTCTCCTGTAATACTCCTCAGATGTATATACTTGAAGGCATATTTTGTCGATGGGTCTGTTTTACACATCTCTGTGGAAGAGAAGGCATTGGTTTCTCCACCAAGCCACACTGCTGAGTTATGCCATTTCTTATGATGCTTGTCAACTCCACTGCACACTTCCTTCAAGGCCTCCTTAACAGTCACAATTTCATTGTTGTGCTGCACAAATACCCTAGGCTTTGATGACCCTTGCCAAAGAAACTGTTAGTTCCTTAATGAAACCTAACCCAGCACATGTTACTTCCATGGCTATCAAGAACTGAAATTGAGTAATGGAAAGCAAAAGTATGGATGCTTTCTTAAGACTCAGCATGCCAACCTGGCATTGTTACAAAGGTATTTATCTGCTGCTGGTAACATTACATAAAAACCCTCTATCCAAGCAACCTAATGGGTCTTGCATAAATTAATTAGTTTTTCTTCTTCTAGTGATTAATGCAATGTGTTTTTCCAACTCTTGTTGCCGTTTAGGAGAATAGTTGGGGAAAAAAAGCCCTCTGTAACTGTTCCATACATGTTACGAATTATATGTACACTGCAGGCAGCAACCATTACATAGCATGAGCATACAATGCCTTGGGAAAATCATGTCGAATGGTTTCAGCCTCGTGGTGCTTACCAGATGTGCTGCCAGCTCCATCATATCCTTGTCCATGAAGGTCATTAAGATTAAGTGTAAGAGCTTCAAGATTAGACTTTATCTTGTCAGCTATTGCTTGACCAATAGTGCTAGTGTCACAATGCACAAATTCTATAAATTCTTCACGAATCAGTCCATTTTCATCTAATGATTAGTGATAGCTGTTTCTTGTTAACTGAATCTGTTGCTTCATCAGCAGAGATGGTAGAAGCTTTGACTTATTGCACTATTTTCTGTTGGATTGACTTTCCAAAATAGCAGCAATCGGATCATTCTGAATCAATGGGGCTCAATATTGTGCATTTTTTGGTCCATTAGCTCCTTCAAAATTACATCCCCTGACTCAATCCGAAACTGAAGAAGTGCTTGAATATTTTCAGGGTTTGCTGAAAAAATAATAGAACTATATAGCAAGATTGACAGATTCATTATTTCCTCTAAAAGCAATATTTTATTTTCCACAGAATATTACACCCTTTAAAATATATTTCAAGACAGCTCTCTTCTCTATCTGAGGCTTGGTACATAAGTTGTTGTAAGAGATAGTGACCACCATCAATTTGGCCCATAAATGTTCAATTGCCAGTTTGTTTGTAAACTGTAACTCTTTCAGAGTAGCTTTTTCTTGAGTGAAGCTAGTCATGGGCTGTATAATAAGCTGACCAAGTAAGGAACAATTCGTGGCAAAAAGAAAGCAACTCTTACAAAAGCTACCATTTAAAATGACCGACTGTATTATAGCCAGGAAAACTGCCTTAACCAGCAACACTGAAATGACCTGGACTTACCATATTCCTGTTTCATGGGAAATTTATAGCTATCCAAAGGGCTAAAAGCATTTTGTAATAGCCAGGTTCCTGGTGGTCATTGAGTTTATGTCTATCACACGCCTTGTACAAACCAAAGTCTCTACAATTCCCAGAGGCTGACAGTATCATCATCACAGACGTGTGACAAGACTGCAATGCAGGAGATTGGTCTTCACCTATAATGCTATAATGTTATGTGGCATAAAAGTAAACACGTATTTTACTTTATTGACTATAATAAACTTTATTGTCTATAATTATGCATACATAGCTGCCTTGGTTTCTGTAGCTTCCAGAAAGATATGATGATGATGAGTAAGTGTCTTGAGACAATTCATCATTCATATTGACGAAAATAAGGACTAGGTCATTATGACCTACAGCCAGCTATTTTACTTGTTTCATCCTGTTGCTCTGCTAATTTAGTCCTTTTCAATTCAAAATTCAACAAAGATGGCTGCTGTCTTCCTTTGTCAGAAGTGCTGACTCACAAGGTCATACATTTTTGTGATCTTAGCACTTGTAGTTCTAAGGTCACAAGGTCATACATTTTTGTTGTATATTGCTTATAAGTGCTTATAAGTGCAAAATAATTGTAGTACAATTAGGATAAGTGTGTGTTGGGGGTGTGTGGGGGGGGGGACATCCAGGCAACAGGAAACAGCCTTATATACGGTCCTGCATATAGTATATATATATATATGACTGATCTCAACAAGTCGGTGGGATTTTACTAGTATCAACATAGTGGTGATTACTATTTGTGTAAAGCCAACACTGTCAATTTCATTATTAGCTAGCCGTATACTCACCATAGCAGTAGTACATGCACATGTTTTTACAGAAAGGAATGGATTAGCACCAGAAAGGAACTCGAGTGAACTACGTACTCATGTGTCATGTAAATCCCATCTGGTATAATAGTGCTTACTAGAAGTTGTTTGGAGTTTTATTTGATGAAAAAGGATGGCTCAACATCTGGAAAGCCTCATTGCAAGCTTTGCCTGCCTACATCAGGTTCTTGCACTCCAAATGTTTTCCCTTCCCTAGAAATATATGCGACTGTGGAGTCGTTGACTTGATCACTGAGCCATAACTACTCGTAGCCCACTGCCTATTTTGTTTGTTCCTCTCTCACCTCCAACCCTACCACAGAAAGAGTGCACTAACTTCGGCCTTGAATGAACTTTTATTTTATACAGATCAGATCAATGCTTGTAAGGTATACAGGTTAATTACAAATCATATAATGCAATACCTCATTGCCTGGGGGAATGGGTTAATTAACACCTATTGCAACTGAGTGTGCTCTACCAGCTTATCTATATAAGTTCCATGCAGCTGCACAGCAGCTCTCATTCTCATGGTGGCTGTCTCGTGCTACACATAGAGATGATTATTTATCATAAATGCCTGAAATTGTTGCCTGCTGTCAGTTAGAAGGTGCAGTACCACTTACATACATTTTATGCTGCAATAGAGCAGCTCTCAGGAGCTAGTTGTCACTTCACACTAATGTTGAATTTTATAGCTGAAGTATATCGGTTTTGCAGTGATAGACAGAATAACATTATTCGAGAAGGCTTTATTCAACTAGATTCAAACATACACAACAGAGATGACAGCATGAGATAAAATAGTGAGATTAGTTATCATGTGAGAATGGAGTGACCGGAATAAGGTAAGTTTCGAACATGAACGAAATGAGACATTCTTGTGATGCCAGGGTGTTGGTGCAATTGGTAGAGAGAATCATCCAGCGAAGCCACGCAGGTACTTCGGGAAAGAGTGTCAGGAGGTATGTTCTCTCTTCCAGGGCGATAGAGTATGTCAAAACTGTAGCAAGACATCTCCATCCGCCAAAACGAGATTTTGTCATTCTTGATTTTGCCTTTGTGTCATTGATCAAACATGTATGACACAGACTTCTGATCAGTCTTTAGGGTAAATGCTTTCCCGTGAGGTAATGTCGCCAATAGCGGATGGATTCTACGATAGCCAGAACCTCTTTCTAAACAGACGGATGTCTGATTTCAGGTCCTTGTAATGTCCTTGAGAAGAAAGCAACAGGATGCCCAGCTTGATTTAGGGTAGTGATATTGGCTACTGCAGAAGCATCAGTTTCCACTTCAAATGGTATATTTTTGTCGATAGCCACTACAACTGACTCCTCTATGCTTACCTTGAGACTTTCTAAAGCAGCTAAAGCTTCAGCGGATAATGGAAAAGTCGTACAGCTGTTGATTGGTTTCATTCTGTCTGAAAACCTGGGAATCCACTGTGAATAGTAGGAGAACAGCCCTTTGCATCTGCTCGGGACTGGGAGTTCTCGGAGAGGCCTAAAGTACTCGGGATCAGGTCGAATTTCACCATTTTCAACAATACAACCAAGGATAGCAAGGCGACGTGTCAAGAAAACACATTTTTTCTTTGTAAAGTCATGTTCTTACACTTCGCAGCATCAAGAAAATGTTCCAAATTAGCATCGTGGTTAACTTAATCTTTTCCACAAATGGTAATGTTGTCTAGATAGGGGAAAACTCCTGTTCTGTCCTCTTTTCGTACAAATTCAGTCATTTCACATTGAAAACAAGCAACACCATTAGTGACACCAAAAGGAACACAGGTAAATTGGTATAAGCCATTGCTCTCCTTGAATGCAGTGTAAGGCCTTTCTTCGTCTCTGAGCGGCACCTGGTGGTATGCACTGCGAAGGTTGATAGTGCTAAAAACCCTGTATTGAGCAATACCATTTATCTGATCATTTATACAGGAAGAGGGTAAGCATCCAGCTGTGTAAACCTGCTGATAGTTTGAGAGTAGTCTACAACCATCCGCTTCTTGTGGTTTTCGCCTTTTGTAACCACTACCTGGGCTCGCCATGGGGATTTCCTGGGCTCAATGAATCCTTCGCTTAAAATTGTACTTTCGAGGAAATTAAAGTGTAATCTTCGCGACTGTATTTGCATGACTTGGTTGCAATTGGATGACTGGTCATCAGTTAGATTTCCGAATAACTGAGGAGGATTTATATTCAAAGTGCTTAGGCAACATACAGATAGGGAAGACTTAGGACCACCATATTTGAATACTACACTCTCATGTTGCAATTGAAAGTCTAGACCTAGTATCAGATCAGCACATAATTGAAGGACTGATAGGCAGACTTGAGGGTAGGTTCTCCCATCCAACTCAAGGTCTACAATAGAGTAGCCACTTACTTTTGTAGCCAAGGAGGATGTTGCCATTGATATAGTACCAGAAGATGGATAGATTTGAAGGGTAGCTGACTTGACCAAATTAGGATGCACAAAGTTTTCCGAACTTCCACTATCGACAAGTGCCTTTGCTTTAAAACTGTCAATGCTTACAGTGGCTGTTGATTTAGAGAGTGATGGTAGCACAACAGTAGAGACAGCAGCAAGTGTAGGGCTCCACATAGCAGCAGAAATCCCCACTGAAGGCACAGGTGGGGGGCTGCCACGACAAACTTTGTGGAAGTGTCCCTTCTTGTGACATTTAGAACAGGTTGCATCATGAGCAGGGTACTTTGAACAAGGATGCCTTTTGTAGTTACAGAAGAAGCACTTTTGCCGTTGAGACAGAGGCACCATAGAAAAGTTGGTGGTTGATTCTTCAGGAACATTGGCAGGAATTATGGCTGCATTGAATGGAGGAGTTCGGGGCAAGTATGCTTCGGAGCTATGAGCAGCAGCCTCTAGAGTCCGAGCTTGGTCAAACATAGTAGCAAGGTCTAACATCTTGTTTTCCAGCAGCCTCTGGCGAATAAATCCGGAAGTTAGACGAGTGATGAATGCATCCCTAATACTTTCTTCGCGATATACTAGAAGAGACATTCCGGTACTTGCAGTCCTTGCTGAGGGTTTTGAGAACTTGAAGGAACTCATCTAGAGTTTCAGCGGGCAGTTGCCACCTTGTAGCGAGAAGGTGACGAGCATATACTTCATTAGTTGGCTACACATAGAAAGCTTGTAGTGTCTCCATTGCAGCCATGTAGTTCTCACAGTCTTCAATGTACTGATAGATCTTGGGTGACAGGTGGTTAGTGAGGACTCCAAGTTCGTAGAGTCCTTCACGGTCGAGGGACAGCGAGAAAGTTCCGAAAAGTCTGTTTTCAATGAAGCCATTCTTTCACGGTCTCTGTCGAGTTAGGGTCAGCATCGAGTCATTCAGGTCGTAGGATTTTATCCAACAAAATGTTTTCTGAATAAATTATGTAGTGATAGACAGAATACCATTATTCAAGAAGGCTATATTCAACTAGATTCCAACTCACACAACAGAGATGACAACATGAGCTAATAATAATAGTGAGCACAAATAAAATTAGTTATCAGGTAAGAGTGGGGTGACCTAGAGTCGAGTACAAGGTTCAAGTTACGGGGTTCTTTCATAATCACTATATACAGGTTTGATGTGACAATTCAAAATTGATATAATTATAACAAATTCCAGCACATAGTTAGCAGTTGATTTGGTTATGGCTCAGAATAACTGATATGATTCTTCAGGTCCTCTGTTTAAAATGGCTATGGGTCTGTGCTACTTTGATTCCAGTAAAGAAATTCTAATGAACTGTGCATCCATTAACTAAACCATTAGCTAAATGTGATTGTTAATACAATGACTTGAGATCTAGTTTAAAAAATCGGTGTATTTTGCAACAATGGAACCAGACAAAGGAATTGGGTTTATATAAATGTGGGCATGCCTTTGTCCTTGAAGGTATTTGAAGAAAACAATGGGATCCACGCATGTGTTCGGTAGTTATATCTCTGCTTGTATAGTAGTATTCATTTCTTGTTACATGAATAGTTCAGAGTACAAAAGGAATCCGTTTACCCCTCAGAAAGGAAAACAAGTCAACTACAATTTGGAGCTATGCAAACTGTTGGTCAGTTCCCCAAATACAGATCTAACAAACCTACTGGTTAGCACTTCACTGTGTTTCCTTTCAGTGTACTAAACGCATCCCTTTTGGGGTAAACTTGGTGAATATGAAACTCTACCCAACCAGTAGGGAGTTAGGAAGTTGGGTGCAGCAATGTTTGGGTACACTTTACATTCGTGCTCATGTTTGTGGTGACATACGTGATCATATCCTTTTACGAAGGGTCCTTGAACAAAAACTTTGTGAAACCCTGCAGATGGAAATGAATCCTTCCTATTCTGTGGGAGGAAGACACCATCATGGACCAGGCCAGAAGACAGAAGGATTACCCATCTTCTTGGACCAGGCCAGAAGACAGAAGGACTGCTAGTGAAGGAGGCATTGCACATCAACTTAAGACCAAAGTTTGAGCGGCTCAATCGAGACTCTTACCTTGGTGCTGGGTGCCACTCTCAAGAGCCTGAATTTGAAACCACGACCAAGATAACCTTCTGCATTTAGTTAGTAGTTATTTATTTAGCATTCCTAAACTCTCAATGAACTCTCAGTTGCAATAACAACATTGCAATAACCATCTCATGTTGAGTAATAATGGGTAATATAATAAAAAATAAATAAATAAATAAATAATAATAATAAAAAAAATTAAAATAATTTTTTTTAAAGAAAATAGATAATAAACAATTATAATTTTTTATTTTTTATTCTTAGTATTTTTTTAATGTGCTGGATGCATGTGCCGGGTGTGTGATTTGCATCACGTGATGGATAGCTAGCTAACAGCATATATAAAGCTCACCTGACTCTTAGCATCACATTATTCTTGATGAAGGCTATATAGAGCATTTAGCCGACATCTTGAGAGAGTAAATTTCAAGTTGATTTTTTGAGAAAGTCATTGTAATTTGTTATGTCAACTGAGAATTCATTGAGTTGAGAAAGTCATTGTAATATACATTCTCTAGGCATCTGTACAGTGTCATGTATAATTATAGTGAGGTCTGTAGGCATCTGTACAGTATCATCTATATATATATATATAAGTATTTAGTGTATATATTCTGTAGGCATCTGTACAGTGTCATGTATATATAAGTATTTAGTGTAGTCTGTAGGCATCTGTACAGTGTCATGTATATATATATATATATTTAGTGTATATATTCTGCAGGCATCTGTACAGTTTCAAGTATTTAGTGTAGTCTGTAGGCATCTGTACAGTGTCATGTATAATTATATTGTATAAGTATTTAGTGTAGTCTGTAGGCATCTGAACAGTGTCATGTATATATAAGTATTTAGTATAGTCTGTAGGCATCTGCAAGTTCTATATATATCATCTGAATATACAGAAGTAGATTACTGCTGGTCCATCTTGGATTCTTCACAGATATTTATTTGTACAACTACAATTTAGGGGTCGGCAAACTTTTTAGACCATGGACTCCCTCATGGAATCCTTTATCCCTTATTGACACCCGCATCTCATCGATCCCCGCATTAAAAATAAACCTATAACAATATAACATAAAGTCATAAACACATTAAAAATAAATATACTCACATTTTTATTGAATTGCTTAGCATTGTTAATGGGAAGGATGTGTTTGGTGAGTAATAGCAAGGGCATTGATATTTGGTTGAAGATAGGAGAGTTTTAGCCGCAAGTCACCACGCTCTTCCAGGTTCAGTTTGTTCCTTTATTTGTTAGAATTGTATTTGCATGGCTAAAACCAGCTTCAATCATGCATGGACTTGGGAATGCAAGTAAAAATGGCTCAACTGCTGCACAAAGCTTGGGGTATTTAGTAGTAGTATTCACATTGCTCCAATAGTCACTGAGGCTTTTACTTTTGAACAATGATTTAGCTTCGAGATCCACACATGTATCAATGAGCTCATCTTGTAAGAGAAATTTAATGTCTGCATTTTCTATTTCCAAAACAATCAAGTCAGACACGTGCATTTTCTCCAGGTCCTCAAAACCTACTTTAAAGTCTTCTCTTAATTTTTCTAGGTTATTCATGTATATCTCCAGGTAACATGTTATTATCTTATCCTTTATCTAGTTGCCGTAAGTTTGAAAATAAATCTCTACCTGCCAATGAAGATTTAAATAAACCTATTTTAGCTTGGAAGACTATTAGGATTATTCGGACTTGAATAATTGAAACATCTTTACCCTGCTCACGTTTCTGTATTTCATTAAATTTTGAAGATAAGTCTGCCAAATAGAACAGATGGTTCCGACACTTTTTTCAACTCATCACTTAGTGATGGGTCCACATCCATTAGAAGTTCCACAGTTGAGTCATACAAATCAGCAAGTCTTTGCAAGGCAATCACCTCTTGACAACCACCATACCTCCATGTGCAAAAGCATTTTCACACACCATTGCAAACAGTCGCGAATTCAGAGGATGCGCTTTAATTTTATTGATCAACCCTTACACACTTTTAAGATGGCATGTAGTTTGCCATTGAGTTTCTTGGCTACAAGATGGTTTCTGTGTAATACGGAGTGAACTGTAGGTACATCGGGAACCTTTTGCTTGAGTAAGGTGGCAAATCCTCTGTAATAACCAACTACTGCTGGTGCACCACGGTAGCCACTGCAGTAATATTCCCAAGCGGAACATTGTGTTCACTCATATAATCCTGCATTGAAAAATGGTCTCACCTTTGGAATCACCTATAAGCAAAAAAAACAACTCATCAACAATGGACTTTATGGTTTGACTATAATACCTCACATAGGCCATGAGAATATTTGAACTACCGAAAGTTGACTCATCGAATTAGGTAGAAAACTTGCAATATTGAAGCTCAGATGCCAGTTTTCTCCACATCAATGCGTCGCTGTCTTCGTACTTAAAAGGCATACATTTTAGAACAGGTTGAGAGTCTTTATTCATAACAGTTTTAGGTTAGTTTTAGCCGTAAGTCACCACGCTCTTCCAGGTTCAGTTTGTTCCTCTGATTTGTTAGAATAGCATTTGCATGGCTAAAACCAGCTTCAATCATGCACAGACTTGGGAATGCAAGTAAAAATTGCTCAACTGCTGCACAAAGCTTGGGGTATTTAGTAGTAGTAGTAATTCACATTGCTCCAATAGTCACTGAGGTTTTTACTTTTTAACAATGATTTAGCTTCGAGATCCACTTAGTCCTTACTTTCAATGTTGTTTGTTGTTGTGTAATCATTTTACTACCTTAGCAATGAAAGGAAACAGGGATGCTTTTCGGAGCTACAAAGGCTGAAAGCAGTAGGCAGCTAAGACGCTGGCGATGTAAGTTTCAGCTGCCATTAGGAATTACCAGGAGATTTCTTGATATTTAATGCAACTTGAAGGGCAATTTCTGGAGAAAAATCACAAACCGTCAGAAACACTTTTGGGGGTTGTTAGGGAGGAAGAGTGATACTGCTAATTAACCTAATCATCCCCCTGGTCTATTGGGTGCTGGATTCCCATCAAAACAGGTTAGGCACTCACAGCTAGATGCTGTATACCAAGCTTAATTTAATTTAAAAAAATATAATGCTCTAAGGTTCACACCCTATTTGACTCTGTCAAACTCAAAGTCAGTGCATGTAAAATCGGTTTGAAAGTGTCAAACAAGGTGTGGCCTTAATGATGTCGAGTTCAACAGTTTCAAACAGGGTGTAATAATACCATAATTAAACAGATATACCAACTTTTATTAAAAAAATAATTAAAATAAGACGATTATATTTACAGGGAATTTTATTTTATAGTATGACAGGAAAACAATCACAAAATCTCCCCCCAAAAATATGCCAGAAGCTGCTATGAAATCCCCTAATTATAAAACTGATGTTTACATTGGATTGGCTTTTCAAAAAAGAATGGAAGCCAAAAAGACGACCTTTTATCAATTTTACTCATATACCACATATTTTTTAGGTGTGGTTCTAAGTGGTAAAGGGTCACTGCTTTATTCGATGATTAAATACTCTGTTCTTCTCAGTTTCATCAAAAAGTAATTAAAATTGAAATCAATTGATCCCATATGACATTCAAGAACAGTCTTGATGATGTTACCATGATGAGGTAATGCCAGAATTATGCTATCGGGAATCAACCAAAATGTACCACTATCTTTAATTATATATAATAGGAGGATTATTTTCCCCCTTAATTCTTTTTAGGAGCTATATACATTTACAGCTTTGGTGAGATATGTAAACAGTGTTCATTGTAACTGTGAATACATAGATGCATCAGCCAGATACATCAGCTGCTTTCTTATAGTTTTGGACACTTAGGAAGGAATTCTTTTTATGTAACACTGGCTTAACTTCTTATCTGAAAAACCATCTTTCCTATCAGTGGGCATCTTTTGTCACTATCATTTTTTCCTTCATGATTCAATATTAATTCTCTCAATTTAGTGAATACTATTGATGTCCAGTGTATTAACTGACTGGCACCCCTACTGACCCTACAGATGCTGCGTTCCCTCTCTGTGCAACTACAGAGAGATATTGAAGAAAGTATGCTCTAGCCCCTACCTCTCCAGTATGTTGCCTCACCCTGTGGCCCAGCTCCTTCAGAAAGACCAGTGACATCTTCCCAATGGCCCCCAAGTTTCAACAGCTACTAGTGAGAGGAGAGAAATCCAGCCAAGTATATACACCACTCAGATAGATCAACCCTGAGCTTGCTGGTGGCATAGGATTGGTAGGACTGGCAAATGTGTCAGGGCAAGTTGCATCACGTACTAGTACCTTGCCACTCTTCCATAGGATTGTTGTTGACCCATATGTTCACTTGCTACCTGTGTGGTTTAGGCATGGTTCTAATTACTTATTTATTATGTTATTAATGTTATTATTGTTATTACCATCATCATCATCATCATCATAGCCACTACTATCATCGTCAAACACACTAACTTTAATATCTGTAACATAAATAGAATGAAAAATTCTTTAGTGAGGATGAATATGAAAGGTATCTAGATTTAATTGGTAATTCAAAATTGATGATATATAATTATAATAATTATTTTATGTTATTTACAAAAAATATATATGGCAATATATTACAAATAATATATATATAGCAAATAATTATATGATTATAGAAAAGTTTGCCTTTGTATTATTTTGAAAGAAGTATAATTTTTTCCAATTTGGCTCTAGAGTGACTGGACATCTCATGTAGGTGGAACACCAATTTTCTAGGTATAGAGTGAACTAACTGTACAGATCTGAGTAACGGAAACTCTGGCATTGCATCATTGAGATGACCTCATCAGCACTTGCGCCATCATATTCCTAGTCCAAGCAACTACTCAGCCGAAACCACCTTGAGCCTAACCTTAGCTGAAGGCCAAGTTCATTAGGCATCAGTACAGTATAGATGAAGTCATCTCACAATGATATAATACTAGGATTGTGACATGAGGAAGTTCCCTAATGCTACACGATTCATTTTCTCTGGAACATAAACCTACATACCAATGGACGTCACAGGGTGTATGGTATTGAGGTAAAGAGTCTTAGCACCTCCAAAATATTTCTTTACTTCCTGCTGGATATATAAAACAACATAAGCCAGCAATTAACACCACATTTCAAATTTGAAAATTAAATATGATGTTCCTATTTCTTGCACTAGTTGGCATATCTCTTCCTTTTGCTTTCAAGTTTTTCTAGGTACCGTTTACTAGTACTACTACAATAGGTAGTGGAAATTCAATATCAGCTACATCAGTTTACTAACCCATAGTGAACAGATTAGTTAATACATGTGGCTGAAAAAATGCATTTTCATGAACTGGATATATATAACAACCTATGATGATGTGTTGTCTTTTGTGAGATTGTGATCTTACAAGGTTTCACACAGGATACAAAAGGTCATGCTGGTCGAGGAAATTCAGTCTAGTGGCTACTCCTTATACAAATCTCTCTGTGGTTATTATTTTGAAGATGAGTGCTGATGTAGCTGGAGAGTGTGATCACACTTATTATGAGTTTGGCAATGTATCTCATTCTGCTACTCCTACGTATGCTGAGCTCAATGAAATGACTGCCACATCTGTACCAATGTACACATTGTTGGCCAAAGGAACAGCTACAAACAAAAATTCAGAACTACCAGTTCACAAAGAGCAGCTCATGTCAGCCTCTTGTACCACTGCTGTTGGTGCCACAGGAAATGGGAAGAAGGAGATTTATCCAATGACGAAAAAGTGTGGAATGGTGCTCATCTGCATAACAGCTTTGCTTGTGATTGCTCTCTTCATTGCGGCAGGTACTGCTTTGATTGTTGGATATGTGAAGATTTCTAAGCTTCGCTCTGAAGTGGAACTACTCCAATTGACCTCACCTAGGCTGATCGATATTCAAGATTTGGAGGCCACGATTAATACACAGTTCAGCAATTTCATTACAAAATTCAATGCTACTGGAGGTAACTGTCTTGAAGCTCTTATTGTTGATATTTCTAACAGAGCTGGACACACATTCAGTTCCTGTGCTGCTATTTGGCAACTTTCTCCCTCCTCTCCCTCAGGCATGTATTATGTCAGGTCCTCCAATGGCTCTGCTGTGCGTGTGTACTGCGACATGACCAGGTCATGTGGAGGGATCACTGGAGGGTGGATGAGAGTGGCTGAACTGGACATGACAGATAATAGTACCAAGTGTCCCAGTGGTCTCAGACTGTCAACAACCCCAATCCGTACGTGTAGAACAATGAACTCCAATTCATCACATTGTTCTTCAGATACATTCACAGCGAGTGGTGTTGGATATTCTAAAGTATGTGGCAGAATCAGAGCCTACCAGGTGGGAACTCCAAATGCTTTTCATGCTTCTAACTTGGGTCGTGGCGCTGATATAGAGACCAATTATGTGGATGGTGTAAGTCTCACTCATGGAATGAAATCAAGGCAACATATCTGGACATTTGCTGCTGCAGCAAATGAAGATGACAAGAATCCAAGATTGAAATGTCCCTGCATCAACTCAGCAATATCAAGCATGGTGATACGTATTCCATCATTTGTGGGGGAGGATTATTTCTGTGATACAGCTGGTGATTTTGGAATTTCAGTTGATTTCTATGGTAATGATGACCCTCTATGGAATGCATTTGGTTGTGGGCCTAACAACACATGCTGCTCTTTCAACACCCCTCCATGGTTCTTCAATGATCTGAAACAAACCACTACTGATGATATTGAGATGAGGGTGTGTCGGGATGAGGAAACATATAATGAAGACATTGCTATTGAAGCAGTAGATATTTATGTCCAGTAATGCATTGCTACTCTAAACATTATTATAATTCAGTTTTTTCCAAATTCATATTGCATAACTTTTATCAATCAATGTGCAGCTATATATAGATAAAGAACACAAGAGTGACCAGCAGTAATCTAAACAGATTACAGACGACTTACAGATGCTTACATACTGATTAACATTTACATGGATCAGCATACAAGAAAGAAACTAAAGACAGAACTCATATAAACCAAACAAAAGTGAAGGGTTTTGATTTCATGTTAATAGAACATGCTATTATTTTACTGTACAAACCTTCCTTGCAAAAACTTAAATATCCTACTGCATGGTAAACAAAGATCTGTCCACATGCTTACTACTTTCTCTCGTGCCACTACATGTTAGTCAGTCATCAAAAAGTTGAATCAACGTGACTTCAAGCTCTGCTAGGATGCTGATCAATAATCGTATCATCCGCATCAACCACCTGATAGTGCATAAGTGTAAAGATACCATGTGTAGAACACGGCTTTGTATAACATAGACCTATAATTTTCGGTCAATGCAGTGTGTTTTGGTAACTGGTAGTGTTCTGTTTGGGCAGTGTCAGCATGACCACAGACCATAAAGGTGGAGCCAAAATTTCCTACGTATAGAGTGAACTCGCTTTAAAGATCAATGTATATATTGTGTGAGCAAATGACACTTCAGTAAATATTAGTCTGTTTATGCAGTAACCACAGACCAGGTCAAGTCTCAATACATACACAAGGAATAAGACTTCTTAGTTTCCATGTTAAATATTACCAACAAAATAAGGAATAAGGGATTTGTTGATGGTAATAATAATGTACAATGCGGTCTGCAATGGGTAAAATTTTTATAAACAAATATGGCATGTGCTCATTTGTGACGTAAACAAGGAGAGTCTAAGTGCTGGATTCTGGATTCTCAATTCTTCACTGCTAAACATTATAATCAACTTCTCAATAATCAACTTCAAATTCTATTCATGCTCTAGCCATCAGGAATAATGAGACGCTCAGGCTCACATGAGCCTGCTATAAATTATACCAGTAACTAGTTATCCACCACGTGCCAGTACACATGCCTAGCACATGCACCGATGTAAAAAATAATAATAAGAAGATTAAATAAATACACAAATAATAAATAAATACCTAAACAAATAAATTAAAATATTAGTGAATAATAATATAAACAAATAATATAAACAAATAAAACAACAATAATAAATATAACAAAACAAAAGCAAAAATGAATAAAATAATAATAATAATAACAACAACAACAACAACAACAACAAATCAATCAAAATAAGAGTAATTATGGTGGTCATGGCTTCAAGTTCAGGCTCTTCAGAGTAGCTCCCCAGCAGCCAGGCCACATTCTCGATTGAACTGCTCGCACTATGGTGCTAGGCTGATGTAGAATACCTCCTTCACTAGCAGTTCCTTCTATCTTCTGGCCCGGTCCAAGATGGTGGCATCCTGCCTCCTGCCACAAAATAGGATGTCCATTATCCCATGTATGCTCAGAAATTGCAGACTTCTCTTTATTACACTTTCTCAGGCATCTTGATGTTCTTTAACTCTGGTCTCCAGTCTTCTGATCGTCTCCCCTATGTAGTATTTCCCACAGCTACAAGGGATGAGGTACACAACACATGAGTGCATATTAGCTGGTAAAACATCCTTCACTCTGCTCACTTGTGTCCTAAGAGTTCTTCCCTATATGAAGATGACATTGATGTTGAACTTCATGCAGACCCTGCTGATGTCCTCACTCATCCCTACTGCATGAATCACTATCAGAGGATCCCTCATTGCGTGTACTGGTGTACTTTCTGCATTTAGCTGTTTCTGCAGATGAAAGGTTGATGAAGGCTTGTGGATAACCGTTCTCTATAAAGACCTTAATCAAATGATGTTCTTCCTTCCTAAGGTCCTCCTTCTCAGTCACTACTATTCTGGCTCCATCATATAAGCTCTTCAACACTCCTCATTTGACCTGGATATGATGATGTGATCTATAATCAAGGCACTGGTTGGTATGCGTGGGTTTTCTGTAAATAGTTGCAGTTAGCTTCCTTCCTGTGTAGGTAGCAGTTCAGAAAGGGCAACGATCCGTCCACTTCAAGCTCCATGTTAAACTTTATGGACGGCTGTCAGGGAAAGAACAGTCACTCTTATTCCCTGACATGAACCCACCAAAACTCCCTAGCCAGTCAACAGAGAAGCCACACGAGGGAAGCCACAAACACACAACCCTGGAAAGGAGGGACTCACAACAACCGCAAACACAGACCTGAACGGAGAAGTAAAACAAGTTATTAATACATGGTGGAGACAATCTATTAATAGAGGAGTAGTATACCAGATAGAACATTCTATGATGTTCTGTCGTGATTTGATTGGTCCTTATATGATGTATGTAATGGATTAGCTAGTGAGGATATAATATGAACTAGGGTGAATGCCCCAAGACAGAAAAAGAAGAGAACTAGAGAACTGAGAAGTGAACTCGAGTAGTAAGATACTTGTATTTCTCTATGTATGATTGTGCTGTAGTATATAAGATTATTGACTGTCAATAATACTTATACTGGGAACTACAGGGTCTGGACCAGTTCTTCAAAGGAGGAAGAGACTGGAGAGACGACGGTCACAAGTAGACTAGCTGACGAACCAATAGTCAGGAGTTAGTGCTTGGGCGACAATGGAGAGTTTACCCTGGAGTAGAGCAGGAGCTGCCTACTTCTGATTACATTAATAGACTGAAGGTAGTAAGACCTAGTTAGGAGAGGGTAAATTTCCCCGACAACGGCGTGCTGTTGTTCGGATGGTCCAACAACTCCTGCTCACTTCCCTTTTTCACAATGCAGAAGGTATCATCCACGTATATATCTCTTCCCAACACTTGGCTTCAGTGGGGCAGTTGTGAATGCCAATTCAATTCCATATAAAGGTTGGCTACCACTGCAGATACTGGAGAGCCCATTGCTGCACCCTCTTTCTGCTCGTAGTATTTTTCTTGACACCTGAAGTAGGTGGATTTCAGGCACAACTCCAACAGTTCAGAAATCCTGTCAACACCTAGTGTAGTCCTCTCACGCAAACTCTAATTTTTCGTCAACATTTCAAAAATTACTTCCACAGCCTGACCAATGTGAACATTGGTTAAAAGAGAGGAAACATCAAAACTGACAAGACACTAATCCTAGGTTTTGAGGCAGCAAAGCTCACTAATGCTGCACTCACATTCACAACTAGTGACTGGCAATGTGGAGATTATGCATAGAAGTGCGTGACTGTTGAGTAACATCGACTTGTTGGTGAGGGCAAGAAATTCTGAAGGTGTGCAAGGAAGATCACTTTTTTCAACCAATTTCCATTTGCTTTTATAAATGCAACTCTTGCTGTGGGGGTGTATAGGACTGGGAAGGTCATCTTTGAATTATTCTGTAAGGTCTTCTACCAGAGACATTGTGGCCAAATCACTTTCATGATTAGTCCTAAAGGTAGCAGGAATAATATTTAAGCCCATCATGGCCTTGCACTGAATTTAAAAAAATCTGGTGTTTAGATGAGTTATCATTTCATCCAGAAAAGATATCACTATTGCTCTCCTGTAATACTCCTCAGATGTATATACTTGAAGGCATATTTTGTCGATGGGTCTGTTTTACACATCTCTGTGGAAGAGAAGGCATTGGTTTCTCCACCAAGCCACACTGCTGAGTTATGCCATTTCTTATGATGCTTGTCAACTCCACTGCACACTTCCTTCAAGGCCTCCTTAACAGTCACAATTTCATTGTTTTACTGCACAAATACCCTTTGATGACCCTTGCCAAAGAAACTGTTAGTTCCTTAATGAAACCTAACCCAGCACATGTTACTTCCATGGCTATCAAGAACTGAAATTGAGTAATGGCAAGCAAAAGTATGGATGCTTTCTTAAGACTCAGCATGCCAACCTGGCATTGTTACAAAGGTATTTATCTGCTGCTGGTAACATTACCTAAAAACCCTCTATCCAAGCAACCTAATGGGTCTTGCATAAATTAATTAGTTTTTCTTCTTCTAGTGATTAATGCAATGTATTTTTCCAACTCTTGTTGCCGTTTAGGAGAATAGTTGGGGGAAAAAAGCCCTCTGTAACTGTTCCATACATGTTACGAATTACATGTACACTGCAGGCAGCAACCATTACATAGCATGAGCATACAATGCCTTGGGAAAATCATGTCGAATGGTTTCAGCCTCGTGGTGCTTACCAGATGTGCTGCCAGCTCCATCATATCCTTGTCCATGAAGGTCATTAAGATTAAGTGTAAGAGCTTCAAGATTAGACTTTATCTTGTCAGCTATTGCTTGACCAATAGTGCTAGTGTCACAATGCACAAATTCTATAAATTCTTCACGAATCAGTCCATTTTCATCTAATGATTAGTGATAGCTGTTTCTTGTTAACTGAATCTGTTGCTTCATCAGCAGAGATGGTAGAAGCTTTGACTTATTGCACTATTTTCTGTTGGATTGACTTTCCAAAATAGCAGCAATTGGATCATTCTGAATCAATGGGGCTCAATATTGTGCATTTTTTGGTCCATTAGCAAAATGCTCCTTCAAAATTACATCCCCTGACTCAATCCGAAACTGAAGAAGTGCTTGAATATTTTCAGGGTTTGCTGAAAAAATAATAGAACTATATAGCAAGATTGACAGATTCATTATTTCCTCTAAAAGCAAGATTTTATTTTCCACAGAATATTACACCCTTTAAAATATATTTCAAGACAGCTCTCTTCTCTATCTGAGCCTTGGTACTTAAGTTGTTGTAAGAGATAGTGACCACCATCAATCTGGCCCATAAATGTTCAATTGCCAGTTTGTTTGTAAACTGTAACTCTTTCAGAGTAGCTTTTTCTTGAGTGAAGCTAGTCATGGGCTGTGTAATAAGCTGACCAAGTAAGGAACAATTCGTGGCAAAAAGAAAGCATCTCTTACAAAAGCTACCATTTAATGACTGACTGTATTATAGCCAGGAAAACTGCCAACACTGAAATGACCTGGACTTACCATATTCCTGTTTCATGGGAAATTTATAGCTATCCAAAGGGCTAAAAGCATTTTGTAATAGCCAGGTTCCTGGTGGTCATTGAGTTTATGTCTATCACACGCCTTGTACAAACCAAAGTCTCTACAATTCCCAGAGGCTGACAGTATCATCATCACAGACGTGTCACAAGACTGCAATGCAGGAGATTGGTCTTCACCTATAATGCTATAATGTTATGTGGCATAAAAGTAAACACGTATTTTACTTTATTGACTATAATAAACTTTATTGTCTATAATTATGCATACATAGCTGCCTTGGTTTCTGTAGCTTCCAGAAAGATATGATGATGATGAGTAAGTGTCTTGAGACAATTCATCATTCATATTGACGAAAATAAGGACTAGGTCATTATGACCTATATACAGCCAGCTATTTTACTTGTTTCATCCTGTTGCTCTGCTAATTTAGTCCTTTTCAATTCAAAATTCAACAAAGATGGCTGCTGTCTTCCTTTATCAGAAGTGCTGACTCACAAGGTCATACATTTTTGTGATCTTAGCACTTGTAGTTCTAAGGTCACAAGGTCATACATTTTTGTTGTATATTGCTTATAAGTGCTTATAAGTGCAAAATAATTGTAGTACAATTAGGATAAGTGTGTGTTGGGGGTGTGGGGGGGAGGGGGGGACATCCAGGCAACAGGAAACAGCCTTATATACGGTCCTGCATATAGTATATATATATATATGACTGATCTCAACAAGTCGGTGGGACTTTACTCGTATCAACATAGTGGTGATTACTATTTGTGTAAAGCCAACACTGTCAATTTCATTATTAGCTAGCCGTATACTCACCATAGCAGTAGTACATGCACATGTTTTTACAGAAAGGAATGGATTAGCACCAGAAAGGAACTCGAGTGAACTACGTACTCATGTGTCATGTAAATCCAATCTGGTGTAATAGTGCTTACTAGAAGTTGTTTGGAGTTTTATTTGATGCAAAAGGATGGCTCAACATCTGGAAAGCCTCATTGCAAGCTTTCCCTGCCTACATCAGGTTCTTGCACTCCAAATGTTTTCCCTTCCCTAGAAATATATGTGACTTTGGAGTCATTGACTTGTTCAGTGAGCTACTACTACCCGACTAATAGCCCACTGCCTATTTTGTTGTTCCTCTCTCACCTCCAACGTGCACTAACTTCTGCCTTAAATGAACATTTGTTTTATGCAGATCAACTCAATGGTTGTACGGTATACAGGTTAATTACAAATCATATAATGCAATACCTCATTGCCTGGGGGAATGGGTTAATTAACACCTATTGCAACTGAGTGTGCTCTACCAGCTTATCTATATAAGTTCCATGCAGCTGCACAGCAGCTCTCATTCTCATGGTGGCTGCCTCGTGCTACACATAGAGATGATTATTTATCATAACATGCCTGAAATTGTTGCCTGCTGTCAGTTAGAAGGTGCAGTACCACTTACATACATTTTATGCTGCAATAGAGCAGCTCTCAGGAGCTAGTTGTCACTTCACACTAATGTTGAATTTTATAGCTGAAGTATATCGGTTTTGCAGTGATAGACAGAATACCATTATTCGAGAAGGCTTTATTCAACTAGATTCAAACATACACAACGGAGATGACAGCATGAGATAAAATAGTGAGATTAGTTATCATGTGAGAGTGGAGTGACCGGAATAAGGTAAGTTTCGAACATGAACGAAATGAGACATTCTTGTGATGCCAGGGTGTTGGTGCAATTGGGTAGAGAGAATCATCCAGCGAAGCCGCACAGGTACTTCGGGAAAGAGTGTCAGGAGGTATGTTCTCTCTTCCAGGGCGATAGAGTATGTCAAAACTGTAGGAAGACATCTCCATCCGCCAAAACGAGATTTTGTCATTCTTGATTTTACCTTTGTGTCATTGATCAAACATGTATGACACAGACTTCTGATCAGTCTTTAGGGTAAACGCTTTCCCGTGAGGTAATGTCGCCAATAGCGGATGGATTCTACGATAGCCAGAACCTCTTTCTAAACAGACGGATGTCTGATTTCAGGTCCTTGTAATGTCCTTGAGAAGAAAGCAACAGGATGCCCAGCTTGATTTAGGGTAGTGATATTGGCTACTGCAGAAGCATCAGTTTCCACTTCAAATGGTATATTTTTGTCGATAGCCATTACAACTGACTCCTCTATGCTTACCTTGAGACTTTCTAAAGCAGCTAAAGCGTCAGAGGATAATGGAAAGTCGTACAGCTGTTGATTGGTTTCATTCTGTCTGAAAACCTGGGAATCCACTGTGAATAGTAGGAGAACAGGCCTTTGCATCTGCTCAGTATTGTTCGGGACTGGGAGTTCTCGGAGAGGCCTAAAGTGCTCGGGATCAGGTCGAATTTCACCATTTTCAACAATACAACCAAGGATAGCAAGGCGACGTGTCAAGAAAACACATTTTTTCTTTGTAAAGTCATGTTCTTACACTTCGCAGCATCAAGAAAATGTTCCAAATTAGCATCGTGGTTAACTTAATCTTTTCCACAAATGGTAATGTTGTCTAGATAGGGGAAAACTCCTGTTCTGTCCTCTTTTCGTACAAATTCAGTCATTTCACGTTGAAAACAAGCAACACCATTAGTGACACCAAAAGGAACACAGGTAAATTGGTATAAGCCATTGCTCGCCTTGAATGCAGTGTAAGGCCTTTCTTCGTCTCTGAGCGGCACCTGGTGGTATGCACTGCGAAGGTTGATAGTGCTAAAAACCCTGTATTGAGCAATACCATTTATCTGATCATTTATACAGGAAGAGGGTAAGCACCCAGCTGTGTAAACCTGCTGATAGTTTGAGAGTAGTCTACAACCATCCGCTTCTTGTTGTTTTCGCCTTTTGTAACCACTACCTGGGCTCGCCATGGGGATTTGCTGGGCTCAATGAATCCTTCGCTTAAAATTGTACTTCGGAGGAAATTAAAGTGTAATCTTCGCGACTGTATTTGCATGACTTGGTTGCAATTGGATGACAGTCATCAGTTAGATTTCCGAATAACTGAGGAGGATCATATTCAAAGTGCTTAGGCGACATACAGATAGGAAAGACTTAGGACCACCATATTTGAATACTACACTCTCATGTTGCAATTGAAAGTCTAGACCTAGTATCAGATCAGCACATAATTGAAGGACTGATAGGCAGACTTGAGGGTAGGTTCTCCCATCCAACTCAAGGTCTACAATAGAGTAGCCACTTACTTTTGTAGCCAAGGAGGATGTTGCCATTGATATAGTACCAGAAGATGGATAGACTTGAAGGGTAGCTGACTTGACCAAATTAGGATGCACAAAGTTTTCCGAACTTCCACTATCGACAAGTGCCTTTGCTTTAAAACTGTCAATGCTTACAGTGGCTGTTGATTTAGAGAGTGACGGTGGCACAACAGTAGAGACAACAGCAAGTGTAGGGCTCCACATAGCAGCAGAAATCCCCACTGAAGGCACAGGTGGGGGGCTGCGACGACAAACTTTGTGGACGTGTCCCTTCTTGTGACATTTAGAACAGGTAGCATCATGAGCAGGGCACTTTGAACAAGGATGCCTTTTGTAGTTACAGAAGAAGCACTTCTGCCGTTGAGACAGAGGCGCTGCTGCAAGCGATAAAAGTTGGTGGTTGATTTTTTACGAACATCGGCAGGAATTATGGCTGCATTGAATGGAGGAGTTCGGGGCAAGTATGCTTCGGAGCTATGAGCATCAGCCTCTAGAGTCCGAGCTTGGTCAAACATAGTAGCAAGGTCTAACATCTTGTTTTCCAGCAGCCTCTGGCGAATAAATCCGGAAGTTAGACGAGTGATGAATGCATCCCTAATACTTTCTTTGCGATATACAATAGAAGAGACATTCCGGTACTTGCAGTCCTTGCTGAGGGTTTTGAGAACTTGAAGGAACTCATCTAGAGTTTCAGTGGGCAGTTGCCACCTTGTAGCGAGAAGGTGATGAGCATATACTTCATTAGTTGGTTACACATAGAGAGCTTGTAGTATCTCCATTGCAGCCATGTAGTTCTCACAGTCTTCAAAGTACTGAAAGATCTTGGGTGAGTGAGGACTCCAAGTTCGTAGAGTCCTTCACGGTCGAGGACAGCGAGAAAGTTCCGAAAATTCTGTTTCCAATGAAGCCATTCTTTCGCGGCCTCTGTCAAGTTAGGGTCAGCATCGAGTCAATCAGGTCGTAGGATTTTATCCATCAAATTTTTTTCTGAATAAATTATGTAGTGATAGACAGAATACCATTATTCAAGAGGCTTTATTCACCTAGATTCCAACACACACAACAGAGATGACTAATATAGTGAGCACGAATAAGATTAGTTATCACGTGAGAGTGGGGTGACCTAGAGTCGAGTACAAGGTTCAAGTTACGGGGTTCTTTCATAATCACTACAGGTTTGATGTGACAATTCAAAATTGATATATAACAAATTCCAGCACATAGTTAGCTAAAAAGTCAGTTGATTTGGTTACGGCTCAGAATAACTGATATGATTCTTCAGGTCCTCTGTTTAAAATGGCTATGGGTCTGTGCTACTTTGATTCCAGTAAAGAAATTCTATGAACTGTGCATCTATTAACTAAACCATTAGCTAAATTAGATTCTTAATACAATAACTTGAATTCTAGTTAAAAAATCGGTGTATTTTGCAACAATGGAACCAGACAAAGGAATTGGTTTTATATAAATGTTGGCATGCCTTTGTCCTTGAAGGTATTTGAAGAAAACAATGGGATCCACGCATGTGTTCGGTAGTTATATCTCTGCTTGTATAGTAGTGTTCACTTCTTGTTACATGAATAGTTCAGAGTACAAAAGGAAACCATTTACCCCTCAGAGGAAAACAAGTAAAGTGTACCCAAACATTGACTTCCTAACAACCCACTGGTTGGGTATAGTTTCATATTCACCAAGTTTACCCCAAAAGGGATGTGTTTTGTACACTGAAAGGAAACAGAGTGAAGTGTTAACCTGTAGGTTTGTTAGATCTGTATTTGGGGAACTGACCAACAGTTTGCATAGCTCCTAATTGTAGTTGACATTCGTGCTCATGTTTGTGGTGACATACGTGATCATGAGGAGGTCCTCAGGAATACTTTCTTTTGCGAAGGGTCCTTGGTAGCAAAAACTTTGTGAAACCCTGCAGATGGAAATGAATCCTTCCTATTCTGTGGGAGTAAGCTACCATCTTGGACCAGGCCAGAAGGACTGCTAGTGAAAGAGGCATTGCACATCAACATAAGACCAAAGTGTGAGTGGCTCAATCGACTCTTACCTGGCTGCTGGGTACCACTCTCAAGAGCATGAATTTGAAACCACGACCAACATAACCTTCTGCATTTAGTTACATTTAGTTAGTAGTTATTTATTTAGCATTCCTAAACTCTTAATGAACTCTCAGTTGACATAACAACATTGCAATAACCATCTCATGTTGAGTAATAATGGGTTAAGGCATGTGCTTTTTTGATAATAAACAATGATGAAAAATATTTTTTTATTCTTAGTATTTTTTGATGTGCTGGATGCATGTGCCGGGTGTGTGGTTTGCATCACGAGGTGGATAGCTAGCTAACAGCATATATAAAGCTCACCTGAGTCTTAGCATCACATTATTCCTGATGAAGGCTAGAGCATTTAGCAGACATCTTGAGAGAGTAAATTTCAAGTTGATTTTTGTTATGTCAACTGAGAAAGTAGGCATCTATACAGTGTCATGTATATATAAGTATTTAGTGTATATATTCTGCAGGCATCTGTACAGTGTCAAGTTTATATAAGTATTTAGTGTAGTCTGTATAGGCATCTGTACAGTGTCATGTATATTATAAGTATTTAGTGTAGTCTGTAGGCATCTGTACAGTGGCATGTATATATAAGTATTTAGTATAGTCTTTGTACAATGGTGGTATTGGGTTGTACAACGGTGGTATTGGGTTGTACAATGGTGGTATTGGTTTATACAATGGTGGTATTGTGTTGTACAATGGTGGTATTGGGGTGTACAACTTAATACCACCATTGTACAACTTAATTTGGGTTGTACATGGTGGTAATCTGCATGTTCTATATCATCTGAATATACAGTACTGCTGGTCCATCTTGGATTCTTCAGATATTTATTTGTACAACTACAATTCAGGGGTCGGCAAACTTTTTAGACCATCGACCCCTTCATGGAATCCTTTATCCCTCATTGACCCGAGCATTAAAAATAAACCTATAACAATATAACAAAGTCATAAACACATAAAAATTTTTTTTTACTCACAGTTTTATTGAATTGCTAATGGGAAGGATGCGTTTGGTGAGTACTAGCAAGGCATTGATATTTGGTTGGAGATAGGGGAGAGTTTTAGCCGTAAGTCACCACACTCTTCCAGGTTCAGTTTGTTCCTCTGATTTGTTAGAATTGCAGCTACAACCATGCATGGACTTGGGAATGCAAGTAAAAATGGCTCAACTGCTGCACAAAGCTTGGGGTATTTAGTAAGTAGTATTCACATTGCTCCAATAGTCACCGAGGCTTTTACTTTTGAACAATGATTTAGCTTCGAGATCCACACATGTATCAATGAGCTCATCTTGTAAGTGAAATTCAATGTCTGCATTTTCTATATCCAAAACAATCAAGTCAGGCACGTGTATTTTCTCCAGGTCCTCAAAACCTACTTTAAAGTCTTCCCTGAATTTTTCTAGGTGATTCATGTATATCTCCAGGTAACATGATTATCTTATCCTTTATCTAGTTGCCGTAAGTTTGAAACAATAATCTCTACGTGCCAATGAAGATTTAAATAAGGCTTGGAAGCCTATTAGGATTATTCGGACTTGAATAATTGAAATATCTTTACCCTGCTGACGTTTCTGTATTTCATTAAATATTGAAGATAAGTCTGCCAAATAGAATAGATGGTTCCGACACTTTTTCAGTCCACATCCGTTAGAAATTCCACAGTTGAGTCATACAAGTCAGCAAGTCTTTGCAAGCAATCACCTCTTGACAACCACCTTACCTCCATGTGCAAAAGCAGTTGATTCAAAGTTTCATCATTTTTTTCCACACACCATTGCAAACAGTCGCGAATTCAGAGGATGCGCTTTAATTTTATTGATCGACCCTTACACACTTTTAAGACGGCATGTAGTTCGCCACTGAGTTTCTTGGCTACAAGATCGTTTCTGTGTAATACACAGTGAAACAGTACGTACACATCGGGAACCTTTTTCTTGAGTAAGGTGGCAAATCCTCTCTTACGGCCAACTATTGCTGGTCCATCGGTAGCCACTGCAGTAATATTCAGGAATATTGGGTTCATTCATATAATCCTATGCATTGAGAAATTGTCTATATACCTTTGAAATCACCTTTAAGGTACTTGACAAACAAAAACTCATCAACAATGGACTTTAGGCTTTGACTATAATTTGACTATAATACCTGCCATGAGAATATTTGAACTACCAAAAGTTGACTGATCGAGTTGGATGGAAAACTTGCAATATTGAAGCTCAGACGCCAGTTTTCTCCATAACATTGGCCATCTCATCAATACATCAGTGCACTGTCTTCGTACTTAAATACATACATTTTAGAACAGTCTTTATTCACGATAGTTTCAATCACATCTTTAATAGCAGGTATTATGATCACCTCACCAATCTTCTTTTCTTTGCTATATTAAGAGAGATACTGTATGATGCTTTCAGTCCTCCTTCATTATAAACACTAATCCATGTGTTGAATCAAAAAAAGGATTAGCTGTTGCAATGCAGTTTGGAGTCTTCTGGGATGAATAGGCATATCATGTTTCGAATGTATATAGTAGAATGAATTAGTGTTGAATCGAAAAAAGGATTAGTTGTTCTGGGACGAATGGAGTATCTCGAGCTTTGAATGTATAGTAGAATGGATTAGTGTTGAATTGAAAAAAGATAGCTGTTGCAATGCAGTTTGGAGTCTTCTGGGATGAATGGGCATATCTCATGTTTCGAATGTAGTAGAATGGATTAGTGTTGAATCAAAAAAAGGATTAGTTGTTCTGGGATGAATGGACTATCTCGAGCTTTGAATGTATAGTAGAATGGATTAGTGTTGAATTGAAAAAAGATAGCTGTTGCAATGCAGTTTGGACTCTTCTGGGATGAATGGACATATATCATGTTTCGAATGTAGTAGAATGGATTAGTGTTGAATCGAAAAAAGGATTAGTTGTTCTGGGATGAATGGACTATCTCGAGCTTTGAATGTATAGTAGAATGGATTAGTGTTGAATTGAATGTTGCAATGCAGTTTGGAGTCTTCTGAGATGAATGGACATATCTCATGTTTCGAATGTAGTAGAATGGATTAGTGTTGAATCGAAAAAAGGATTAGTTGTTCTGGGATGAATGGACTATCTCGAGCTTTGAATGTATAGTAGAATGGATTAGTGTTGAATTGAAAAAAGATAGCTGTTGCAATGCAGTTTGGACTCTTCTGGGATGAATGGACATATATCATGTTCCGAATGTAGTAGAATGGATTAGTGTTGAATCGAAAAAAGGATTAGTTGTTCTGGGATGAATGGACTATCTCGAGCTTTGAATGTATAGTAGAATGGATTAGTGTTGAATTGAATGTTGCAATGCAGTTTGGAGTCTTCTGAGATGAATGGACATATCTCATGTTTCGAATGTAGTAGAATGGATTAGTGTTGAATCGAAAAAAGGATTAGTTGTTCTGGGATGAATGGACTATCTCGAGCTTTGAATGTATATTAGAATGGATTAGTGTTGAATTGAAAAAAGATAGCTGTTGCAATGCAGTTTGGAGTCTTCTGGGATGAATCATGTTTCGAATGGATTAGTGTTGTATCGAAATCGAATCGAGAAAAGGATTAGTTGTTCTGGGATGAATGGACTATCTCGAGCTTTGAATGTATAGTAGAATGGATTAGTGTTGAATTGAAAAAAGATAGCTGTTGCAATGCAGTTTGGACTCTTCTGGGATGAATGGACATATATCATGTTTCGAATGTAGTAGAATGGATTAGTGTTGAATCGAAAAAAAGGATTAGTTGTTCTGGGATGAATGGACTATCTCGAGCTTTGAATGTATAGTAGAATGGATTAGTGTTGAATTGAATGTTGCAATGCAGTTTGGAGTCTTCTGAGATGAATGGACATATCTCATGTTTCGAATGTAGTAGAATGGATTAGTGTTGAATCGAAAAAAGGATTAGTTGTTCTGGGATGAATGGACTATCTCGAGCTTTGAATGTATATTAGAATGGATTAGTGTTGAATTGAAAAAAGATAGCTGTTGCAATGCAGTTTGGAGTCTTCTGGGATGAATGGACATATCTCATGTTTCGAATGTAGTAGAATGGATTAGTGGAATCGAAAAAACGATTAGTTGTTCTGGGATGAATGGACTATCTCGAGCTTTGAATGTATAGTAGAATGGATTAGTGTTGAATTGAAAAAAGATAGCTGTTGCAATGCAGTTTGGACTCTTCTGGGATGAATGGACATATATCATGTTTCGAATGTAGTAGAATGGATTAGTGTTGAATCGAAAAAAGGATTAGTTGTTCTGGGATGAATGGACTATCTCGAGCTTTGAATGTATAGTAGAATGGATTAGTGTTGAATTGAATGTTGCAATGCAGTTTGGAGTCTTCTGAGATGAATGGACATATCTCATGTTTCGAATGTAGTAGAATGGATTAGTGTTGAATCGAAAAAAGGATTAGTTGTTCTGGGATGAATGGACTATCTCGAGCTTTGAATGTATATTAGAATGGATTAGTGTTGAATTGAAAAAAGATAGCTGTTGCAATGCAGTTTGGAGTCTTCTGGGATGAATCATGTTTCGAATGGATTAGTGTTGTATCGAAATCGAATCGAGAAAAGGATTAGTTGTTCTGGGATGAATGGACTATCTCGAGCTTTGAATGTATAGTAGAATGGATTAGTGTTGAATTGAAAAAAGATAGCTGTTGCAATGCAGTTTGGACTCTTCTGGGATGAATGGACATATATCATGTTTCGAATGTAGTAGAATGGATTAGTGTTGAATCGAAAAAAGGATTAGTTGTTCTGGGATGAATGGACTATCTCGAGCTTTGAATGTATAGTAGAATGGATTAGTGTTGAATTGAATGTTGCAATGCAGTTTGGAGTCTTCTGAGATGAATGGACATATCTCATGTTTCGAATGTAGTAGAATGGATTAGTGTTGAATCGAAAAAAGGATTAGTTGTTCTGGGATGAATGGACTATCTCGAGCTTTGAATGTATATTAGAATGGATTAGTGTTGAATTGAAAAAAGATAGCTGTTGCAATGCAGTTTGGAGTCTTCTGGGATGAATCATGTTTCGAATGGATTAGTGTTGTATCGAAATCGAATCGAGAAAAGGATTAGTTGTTCTGGGATGAATGGACTATCTCGAGCTTTGAATGTATAGCAGAATGGATTAGTGTAGAATTGAAAAAAGATAGCTGTTGCAATGCAGTTTGGAGTCTTCTGGGATGAATGGACATATCTCATGTTTCGAATGTTGAATCGAAAAAAGGATTAATTGTTCTGGGATGAATGGACTATCTCGAGCTTTGAATGTATAGTAGAATGGATTTAAAAAAGATAGCTGTTGCAATGCAGTTTGGAGTCTTCTGGGATGAAGGGACATTTCATTGTTGAACAATTAGTTGTTGCAATGCATTGGAATCTTTTTTTCTGGGACGAATGGACATATGCCCAAGTTACATGGGAAAGGTAGATAAAATATATAGACACAAGATCTTGAAATGATTTTTTGGGGGGTTGCTAGTTTAGCTACAACCTTTTACAAAGGTTCAAGCATGCTCGAAATATTTTTGCGAGCCGAAATTACTGTTTACGATACTCAGAATCTGCCAGATAGAGATTTTAGCTGAAATACAAACGTCATTGTTTTGTCTGCCATTATAAAATAGGAATGAAACCAATATAGGGAATGTTAGAACAATCACCAATGTATGGTCCATGAAATGATATCATCATTCATGCTCCATGGTAGCCAAGCACAAAAGCACTAGGCATATTTGTGAGTATACTGTATCATTTATATTGGGTCTAGACTTCGTGAAACCCATAACTGCACTTCCGTTCATCACTAGTTGAAGGAGAATATTACGAAGCTTAAGGGCACAGGGTGTCCACAGAAGGTGTACTTATTAAAGAAACACTTAATAGAATAGAATTGGTTATCCAAGGGAACAATCAAAATATACAACAAATCATTATAGACAATGCTTTTCATCTTGGATTATGGTGACAAAACTAAACTTTACAATACAAAGAAGCAGTGATGTCATAACTTACAACAGACAATGGGTTAATAATAGATTTGCCACATTCGGTGAAATTCCACAATTGCAATACTGTATGTTACTGCCAATCATGAAAGTTATTGCTTCTTTTGCTGGAGTTGCTGTTATATAGTTATTTTGATAAAAAGTCAATAACAGACTTCACCTGTTTTCGGGATGACCGCTCATAGGCCATCACTTGTATCTCTGTGTGACTAAAATCAAATGTAAAATCAATCTCCTTTTGAAACTTTGACCAACTTCTTTCACTCTGAGGATTGTCATCAATTTCTATCACCAGCTCTCCAATCTTTTCTATCTGGCAACTGCGCTCACTGCCGCTGACGTACCAAACATCCGCAGCAAGGCATGGCGAAGAAAATATCTCTATGCACATGTTTCTCTGTGAGTGGTGACTGGGTATGCTGGTGCAAGTGTACACATGTGTTGGGCTTATTACCTCACCAACTTCAACAATCGTCTTGAAGAGGTTGTCACAGTAGGGATTATTACTATCATCAAAGAATCGATGGCGTTCATCATGTATTTTGTAGTCAAATGGTCTTATGACTGCCTTTCCGTATGTAGCATCTGCTCGACGCAAGTGAATAGTGGAAGGGTTAGCTCGAAAAAGAACAGAGCCTTCCACCACAGAAAACTCGGGATTCGGAGGCACAATGCACTTATAGCTGATGCCAAATTCTTCTAAGATCTGCCAGTACAGATAGGGACTACCGCCAAATCCGCCTACCAAATAAATCACATCCATATAACTTCTCAGAGCATCAAGAATGCTATGAATGCAGGACAAGATACCCATCACAACAGGCTGGAAAAACTCTTCCATCTGTTCCACAGAGATTCTGAGATTTTGTCTCACAAGTTTGATTCGTGATGAGCCGAAAGTCTTGATGCTATCTAACAAATCCTTCCTGTAGATGTCAAGCAAGGAGGTAGAAAGTCGTAATACAGCTTCTTTCCGTCGATCTTTCGGAAGCCTTCCAAAAATCTGCTTCTGTTCCTCAAATACCACATTGACAAGGTAGTTCAGCTCACATCTGTTTCGAATGTTCACCTCTGTATCAGAAGTTCTTACAAATCTAGAGAATGCCGGGTCACCGAACAGTCTCTCAAGAAACCTTATAAATTCATGGTTAACTCTTGTGCCACCACTGTCGTTTCCAACTGGTGGATGGAGCTCTTCGACAACTGGGCTGCCACTTTTATTATAGTTCAGCACTGTGTGAGCGGAAATATCCACTGTTCCTCCACCAACATCAACGAGTAGATAGGAGTGTGGCTTGTATGAACCACTAGGATTTTCACAGAATGGAGCTACCAGGCCCCTTCTTAGCATCTCATGGCAGTAGAGGGCGGCTGATTCTGGTTCCAAGGCTAGAGAGAGATGGTCCGGATGAGGTTCCAGCGGAATTGAAGGAGATTGACTTGAGGAGATTGTAAGCCTATGGAAAGGTTGTTCCGAACAGAGGCCAGCCTAGTCAGTGGTACATGCATATTAATATACATACATGTAATTAGACAGTTGGCACAATTATATATTAGTGCAGTGAAAAAGTTTATGCATGGGAGGAAAATGAGGCATGGATTTGCATTGATTCCATATATTCCTGCGTAATAATTTGGAATGACATTTTTGGTCAAATGATTAGTAAGAAGATGACTCTCTTCCTTGCATTATCTTAACTACATTCCTAGGAGGGCTCAGCCGTGTATATTATGTCTAAAGGCAGAGGGCCTCATATGGGAGTAGGTATATATGTACATATAAGAACCTTCTAATTCACGTGTAAGACTACAACAAAACCACAGCTACATTGTATTTGGTAGGCTGTGAATGTGCATCGAGGAGTTAGCTAGATGTTACACGTAGTAACAGGGCAAATTAGAGGTACATGTTTAGTTGAACATTCATACGGTCTTAGGGATACCCTCTACTCTTTTAGAAATGCAAATATCTTGAGCTAAACATGGTATCTTTGTTATAGTACCACACTCAGTGATAACCTATCACATTTCATTAGTAATGTCTCCGCCCCCCAACACACACACACATAATTTTCCTGACTGGAGTATACATGCATGCATCCCTATGGGCATGCCATGTTGCAATTACATGGGCTTGGTTTACATTATGCTGAAACTTGAGTATGGACATGCATACATCCTTATGGGCATGCCATGTTGCAAGTACATGGGCTTGGTTTACATTATGCTGAAACTTGAGTATGGACATGCATACATCCCTATGGGCATGCCATGTTGCAAGTACATGGGCTTGGTTTACATTATGCTGAAACTTGAGTATGGACATGCATGCATCCCTATGAGCATGCATGTTGCAAGTACATGACATTATGCTGAAACTTGAGTATGAACATGCATGCAGCCCTATGGGCATGCATGTTGCAAGTACATGGGCTTGGTTGGTTTACATTAGAAAGATTTATGTTGCTGTTGAATAACATCCATTCTCCTGTTCTGGTTTAGCAATCTTCACGAGATTATTGGAAAAAGAGAACTGATGTGTGAGATAGATTCTAGTCAAGATGAAGAAGTACTAACTGGGTCACCTCTGCCTTCAGCACTGTCTCCCTCATGGACCATCATCACCCCCTCCAGCATCAGCAAACCACACCTCCCTATCCACTATCATCACCCCAATTATCAAGATCTCTATTCCAACAATTTCCCCTGTGGAATAATTCTATTACAACAAAAATATTAACGTGGAAATGTCCAAAACTTACAAGAAATTTGCTGGAATAGTTACCAGTACTAACATATCTCATGTAGCAAACTCTGTCTTCAGCTCTATTAAAACAAGGACTCAGCTGTAAGTGCACTGGCCTAGATCATTATATTCACAATTTTTGTTTCCAAAGAACAACCATTTACGCTACCTATAGTATACTGAGATTCTGGTGGAGGTGTTCCTTTAAAGGGAATGTACTGTACCGTTTGGATATGCACATTCACAGACTTGTTTTCCTTCCTAGTATATTACATGTTCAAGATGAAGAGACATACTTTGGAGCCATTAAAGGACAACATAAAGATTTTCTAACTATAATGTTGGGCATGGTATAGGTAGAATGGGATATTCTATGGTAACTACAGGTAAGTTTGCGATTAGCTTCAAGGATGGTCTGCAACTTAGGTGTCAACTTTTGTTACCAGCGCTACACGCTATATGTAGACATATTCTGCGTAAAACACTTTCCAGTATAGTTAAGAGCCTTTGCCATTCTTCAATTTCTCCAAAGTGTATCTCTGTTGCTTGAATCCACAATAAATAACTCCCCCCTCCCCCCCTCCCCAAAAATTGAATCAATATTCAATCCAACAGTTCGGCTCCTAAGCACAAAACGTTATAAAGCAGTTAAGTGCATAGTTCATTGTTTGCCGTACACTTGAATGCATTCCTAAATTAACCTTTAATTAAACTCTCAAGCATAAGCCATTCTGCTGACTCCACTAAATTATGGCCAAGTTAACTAGAAGATTGCTGGGAGTGAGTGGGTATGGCTACCACACATGCACCAATAGTTGTTCACTTGCAAATTTTCTTACAGCGTACTTATACAAGCACATATCTATAACCAGCAAGCTTTAGCATTTGTCTATACAAATCAGAGAATTTCATATTGTACACGTGACGATGCCTTACCTTGTAGCCAGCCTCCCTCATCAGCTGCTTTCCTCTGGCCTTCCAAATAGCTGGCACCGTAATGACCCAGTCTAGGCCCGAAGCACACACAGAGAGACTGTTTTGTCTCAAATGCTGAACGAGAAACTCTTCCTTCAGATATCTCAAGATGTGTGAGATGACGTCAACCAGGAAATATTTCTGGCCATTCATGGCTTCAATCTTCAGCTCTCTGCTAACTTCCTGCATGAGAAAAGCAGTGGCCTTATCTATAAATGTGATTTAATTATAAGGAATCTTTTTATTCTATTTGTTTGTTTGTTGTGTAGTTTCTGGTTGAGTGGGATGACGACACCAAATATGAGCTTCAGCATCTCCAGGGCTTTTAAACACTCTCTAACTTATTTACTGTTGCTATACAATAGACACATCACAACACGCCATGTCTTGTTGCTATTCTTGACTGTATACCCATGTAGACCACATCATCCACTGCACAAATATCAGCCAGCAACCATATGTGGTGCGATTACAAAAAAAACACCCAAAAGATTAAACCACATCCCGTTGCTCTTGTTGCCTGACAGTGACCGCTATACCCTCATTCAAGGATTTAGTAACACATGCACAGAACAACTGCAACAATAAAAGAACAGGTGTTTAGGTAGAGGGTCAGCTACAGCCTCCATTAGACATGGTAACAGTTTCCTAGGAGAGGGAACTCCACAAACCAAACATCAGAACTGGGTGTGAGCCAATCATTCTACTAGTAATAGCACATGCCATTTTTAAACAATTCTCATCATAAAACAGCACGCCAGCTAATTCTGACTATAAAATAGCACGTGACCAGTCCCTGCAACGCACTGGAACAATTTGGAATCTTCCGATTTCTACTAAAGAATGCTCGCAAAGTATGTACTGTAGGAGTACACAGAGAAACAAAAAAAATTGCAACCTAAATTTCAAGTCGTTTTATCTAAGGGTTTTTTTTTATTCGGGTTTACCATCTTAGTGACTGTAGGAGTACACAGAGAAACAAAAAAAATTGCAACCTAAATTTCAAGTCGTTTTTATCTAAGTGAAAGGTTCAAGGCACACTTGGCCATAATTGCCATTTAGGCAGTTAAGCACCTGCCATCAAGAACAGTATCATCCAGGCCTTCTCTGAGCCAGTTGTACAATCATTGTAAGTAGAAGATACACACTGTACATAGAAGATACACACTGTACGTTGAAGATACACACTTTACGTTGAAGATACACACTTTACGTTGAAGATATACACTGTACGTAGAACATACACACTGTACGTAGAAGATACACACTGTACGTAGAAGATACTCACTGTACATACGTTGAAGATACACACTTTACGTTGAAGATACACACTCTATGTAGAACATACACACTGTACATGTACGTAGAACATACACACTGTACATGTACGTAGAACATACACACTGTACATGTACGTTGAAGATATGTACACACTGTACGCAGAAGATACACACTCTAGTAGAAGATACACACTGTACGTTGAAGATACACACTGTACGCAGAAGATACACACTCTAGTAGAAGATACACACTGCACGTTGAAGATACACACTGTACGCAGAAGATACACACTGCACGTAGAGGATACATACTGTACGTAGAAGATACACACTATATACATACGTAGAAGATATACAGTGTCAAATGCTCTCCTAGTTCATAGATGTGTCACATCCTCTCCTAATTCACTGTCATACAGGCTATCTAGCTAGCAGGGTAAAGGTGGGTGGGGACAGTGTGGTAACCACCATTAGATTATGCAGATTACTACAAGAACAAAAATTAGTAATCTGCACGTGTCTGATATGCTGTGCACATGCCCATGTCTTGATAGATATTCACCACACCCACAAATGTTGGCCAGTTCATCTGGCAGACCGTATGCTTCCTGGTTGTAATGGGGAGGGAGAGGGGAATTCTTCTCTTGCTCCACCCACTTTTAGAGAGCCAACATCCTGCCAAAATGGTGGAAGGAACTGACATGAGTGATGCTCCCTTTGAAATAATCTTGGACATATTTTATTTTCCTGGTCTTGGGTAGGGTGTGTGGTTTCTAATAGAAGGAATATCCTTCTTTACACCACTCCCGCCCTCAACACACACACCCTCTTATGATGACCTTGTTATCATCATTATTTATTCTCAAAGACATTGTTGAGTTGATTTTCATGCCCAGCAACTGGAATTGATTGACTACCAATTATTATGTGTACAGCCACGAGGACACTTCTCCTCACATGATGAAAGCTGAGGATGTTCTGATACCTGATAAATGAGCATCGGTGTGGAAGGTCCTCAGCTTGCACTTGCTCCTCGTAAAATTGTGGACAGTTCACTTTCCAACATCACATTCCTCTGCTAACTGTAGCTAAACTCCTCCCCACTCTTCATATCACAGATCTTTCAAGAGCGTACATCGATATTAACCCTTTCACTGGCATAAGCGACTTAAGTCGCGAAAACTGATTAGTCGCGACGAAAAAATTCGTAAAAAATTAACCGTTAGCGGTATAAACTTCAAAAATTGCACGAGTATGCCTAAAGCATGCCCCCCTGAATATCTGGAAAATACGGAATGAGGAAAGGGAAGTAAACGTGCCAGCAAACATCACTTCCGGTTCATTCCCGGTCTCGAAGAAGAAATGGCGACCCGCTTTAGTAGAGACGAAGCGTTAAGACTTCCTATTTGAGGATGACTTCGGCCTGTCCGAGATTGACGTTAGTGAAGAAGAGGAAGAAGGTGCCTGTGCTTACCTGGGAAGTGGCGTAGTTGACGGTGATGCTATGGCAGCTATAACAGAAGCTATTGGCACCGACCACGAAGCAAGTTTTCAAAGTATAGGTCACCCTACTCTGCCAAGCGAAGCTTCAGATGATAGCGATGATCATGAAGACTTCCCCCAAGGTAAGAATAGATAAGAGTTGTATAGTAAAGCCTAGTAACTAGCATAATAATAAGAACTATTTCTCCTTGGAAGGTAGTTTCACTCATGGACCTGGAGGAGGATGAGGAAGCAGCAGAGGAGAAGACAGGGTTGGAGGAGAGGTTATTATTTATATATACAATGTATATATTTTTTATAATACATGCAGCATTATGTGTTTGTCTGAGTTATGCAGATCTTCACAGTGCCAAGCATTGCCCTTTTATTTTTTATCTATATTTATTTATAATTATGTTATGCACACTTTGCACATACTTTTATTTATTTTTCAGTACTATGGACCCTAGCCCTTACTTCCTCTTTGTTATTCTATTCACATCTTTGTGGTTTGTTATAAAAATGTTGTTGACAAATAGTTGTTGTTGACCAGACATTGACTAGCTGATTTCATGTGTATGAAACCGAGCTGAAATAGCCTTTTTCAACTTATAATGATATTCACATCTTTGTGGTTTGTTATAATCAACCAAAAAATTGTTGTTGACAAACAGTTGTTGTTGTTGACCAAAAGTTGACCAGCTAACATTGCTGGTTTCATGTGTAATATGAATTGAGATGATATAAACCCGATAAACCCTTTTATTTTACTTCCTGTCTCTTATATATAACAATATTCACATTTCTGTGATTTGTTGCTAAGCAACCATAACGTCCCTTCATGCATCAGCTATCACCTGATATATAGTTGTTGGGTACTTGTCTTCATGTGGTCCTCTATTTAAAAAAAAGTGAAATTGTGTCAATTTTTGTAAAAAGTCCTCCATAAATCTGCCAGTGAAAGGATTAATGACAACCCTTTTTTCTCTTGAATTGGTCTAGCCATGCTCTCTGCTTGGGCTAGGGTTAGGGCAAGGGCTAGGGAAATGACTAGGGCTAGGGCTAGCGGGAAAAAACAACAACAACTCTTACTGAAACTCCTATCGAGCCCACCAGCTGTAGCATACACATGCATAGCGCACTATGACCTTAGACACGGAGTGAAAGAAATCGAAATAAGAAGTGGCTGGACAAAGTCTAATTAAGCGAATTGTGTGTGTTCAATTTGTGCATGTGCAAAGAAATTTTCCCCCTCAAAATGAATAAAGAAGCACACTAAATACACTGGCATTTACATGGGCGTGGTTAGCATTGTCATGGGCAGGGCTAGCATTGTCATGGGTGTGGTTAGCATTACCATGGGTGTGGTTAGCATTACCATGGGTGTGGTTAGCATTACCATGGGTGTGATTATCATTTCATTGGGTGTGTCTGTCATTTCCATGGGCGTAGTTGATCATGGCTCGCACCACCATGGGTGTGGCTATCATTTCTAAGGGGTGTGGTTTGGCATGGCTAGCACCACCATGGGTGTGACTATCATGTCTATGGGTGTGGTTGGGCATGGCTAGCACCACCATGGGTGTGGCTATCATTTCCATGGGCGTAGTTGATCATGGCTAGCACCACCGTGGGTGTGGCTATCATTTCTATGGGTGTGGTTTGGCATGGCTAGCACCATCATGGGTGTGGCTATCATTTCTATGGGTGTGGTTGGGCATGGCTAGCATTTCCAGGCAGAGCTTGTTTTAGCATTCGGTTGTCGGGTGTGTTTGGATACCTGCAGTTTGGATAAATGGCGTCCTAGAAGATGACCTTCATTTATTCATTATTTACAGTTTTCCTTGCATACAGTATGTTCTGCAGCTAGAGGCTTGGGGGCCACACCTACTCAAATCTACAGACTCCTGGCACTGCTGGAGTACATGGGACGATGCATGTTTGTGGAGAGTGCAGGCTTCTGTAGGAACATGCTTTGCGGCTGTAAGACGTCTACTCATTGCTGTTTGCATTGTTCCACTGCTCTCTCTCTCTGTGTGTGCTGTCATTATACTCAGCAATCTTTATTGTGCTGTACTGGCTTAAAATGCAGCTTGTATATATACCTCATCACATGACCCAACTGCCAGCACACCCCTCCACTATCCTCCCACTTCACCCTCTCCCCTATTCTCCTACTCCCCTACTATCCCACTCCACACCCTCCACTATCCTCCCACTCCATTCCTCCCCTAACCTCCAGTGCACAAAATAGATAGCTGCTGGCCATCAGCCAATTTCTGACCATTGTGAGTGAACTACTGAACAAGACAGCTTATGTACCAGAGAAACTGACCGTTTGTGGGTGGGATGTACCTCTATCAAGACACAGGCAGTGCGCAGCAGGTCGGACATATGCAGACTTCTAATTTTTGTTCACTTGTTTGGTGTGGTAATCTACGCTAGTAATCTAGTGCTGGCTAACAAGGCTTAGCTAACAAGAGAAAGTCGTTTTAGTTTCTCTGCGCAAGTTGTTCGCACTGGCATGGCTCAGAGTTAGCGACATCTCAGCCCCAGTGCCTAAGAGGAGGAAAGTATCTTACGTGGGACCTTGTCCAAAAGTTTTCCATTGTTACATGTGTATGTAGTGTACGATACTGTCCTACTCTTAGGCTTTGTGGTTGATATATGCATGTACATGTACGTACATGTACATGCATGTACATGCACTTAATGTGACCCTTGGCAGTGCTAACAACTTATGGAGAAAAAACCCCCAACAAGTTGTGTTTGTAACTATTAGACAACCAGCTGCAGGTACAAAATAAACATTACGTTTCCGTTATCTAGACCAGTTGATACACCACAGCTCACAGGCCTCTCAATGCAGTAGCTCTCTACATCACCATAGCTCACAGGCCTCTCAATGCAGTAGCTCTCTACATCACCATAGCTCACAGGCCTCTCAATGCAGTAGCTCTCTCTACATCACCATAGCTCACAGGCCTCTCAATGCAGTAGCTCTCTACATCACCATAGCTCACAGGCCTCTCAATGCAGTAGCTCTCTCTACATCACCATAGCTCACAGGCCTCTCAATGCAGTAGCTCTCTTCATCACCACAGCTCACAGGCCTCTCCATGCAGTGGCTCTCTACATCACCCCAGCTCACAGGCCTCTCAATGCAGTAGCTCTCTACATCACCATAGCTCACAGGCCTCTCAATGCAGTAGCTCTCTACATCACCATAGCTCACAGGCCTCTCAATGCAGTAGCTCTCTCTACATCACCATAGCTCACAGGCCTCTCAATGCAGTAGCTCTCTTCATCACCACAGCTCACAGGCCTCTCCATGCAGTGGCTCTCTACATCACCCCAGCTCACAGGCCTCTCAATGCAGTAGCTCTCTACATCACCACAGCTCACAGGCCTCTCACTCTCTACATCACCATACATGTAGCTCACAGGCCTCTCAATGCAGTAGCTCTCTTCATCACCACAGCTCACAGGCCTCTCAATGCAGTAGCTCTCTACATCACAACAGCTCACAGGCCTCTCAATGCAGTACCTCTCTACATCACCATAGCTCACAGGCCTCTCAATGCAGTAGCTCTCTACATCACCACAGCACAGCTCAGCTCACAGGCCTCTCAATGCAGTAGCTCTCTACATCACCATAGCTCACAGGTCTCTCAATGCAGTAGCTCTCTACATAACCACAGCTCACAGGCCTCTCGATGCAGTAGCTCTCTACATTAACACAGCTCACAGGCCTCTCAATGCAGTAGCTCTCTACATCACCAGAGCTCACAGGCCTCTCAATGCAGTAGCTCTCTACATCACCACAGCTCACAGGCCTCTCAATGCAGTAGCTCTCTACATTGATCACCATAGCTCACAGGCCTCTCAATGCAGTAGCTCTCTACATCACCACAGCTTACAGGCCTCTCAATGCAGTAGCTCTCTACATCATCACAGCCTCTCAATGCAGTAGCTCTCTACATCATCACAGCTCACAGGCCTCTCAATGCAGTAGCTCTCTACATCACCACAGCTCAAAGGCCTCTCAATTGATGCAGTAGCTCTCTACATCACAGGCCTCTCAATGCAGTAGCTCTATACATCACCACAGCTCACAGGCCTCTCAATGCAGTAGCTCTCTTCATCACCACAGCTCACAGGCCTCTCAATGCAGTAGCTCTCAATAACCACAGCTCACAGGCCTCTCAATGCAGTAGCTCTCTACATAACCACAGCTCACAGGCCTCTCGACTGGAAACTTTGGACAGGACACAGCTTTAAATCCCCCCCCCAGATTATCTTTAACGCTGTTAAAAATTAATTCAATGGGTTCACACACTCTGTGTTCTGCCCAGAATCGAACTCAATGGCAACATCAAGTTTATTTTGGCCTCTACTACGTAGCCAGCACTTTTATGTGACTAGCACTCTAAGCTCTCAATTACTAAGTAACTAGTGCTCGATTACACGCACACCAAAAAGTGAATGAATATTTGTCCAAGGAATCTAAACTAGTACCCTATCAAAATTGCAATAGGTAAGACAAAATAATGTCCTACCATCTTACTTCAGTTACCTTGTGCACTGCCCATCCTCTCCATCTCTTCCCTTACACCTCTTCCCCTATGGTCCCACTCAACCTCCCCCCTATCGTTTCTGCACCATTCCTCCAACCACTCCACCCCTACACTAAACCCACTTCACCCCTCCCCTGTACACACACACTCCACCTCAAAACATACTCTACACCCTTCAATTAGAACATGCACATACCACGAGTACCTACATGTACATATGTAGCTGCGTGTAATATTTTAGGACGTGCTTTAACCGAAGACACGCGCTCTGACATGCATGTAACAGATCACCAGATCTCGACCAGGTAACAGTAGAGTTGTTGCTACACTTCCTTTGATCAGCTCAGTATGCTCGAAGCTAAGGCAGTCCCTCGGTCGCTCATTGTAGGTTGGCTGCCTCATTGGCGATAGCAAGTGATACATACTCACTACTGCTACCAGCCAAGACTTGCAATGGATGTGATCCTCTGAGCCATTCTTGCAGATGCATGTATACTACTGTAGCTATATATTTATCACTTTCATAAGTACATAGGTATCGATTGCCGCACTGTTGAGTATGCATGTTGGAATGCAATCATGGGACTGCGTGTGCGGCCTAATTGACGCCACGCACAATTCCACTCCAGGTAATGATCGGTGCATGGTCTAAATGAGGGCATGGTCTAATCCAATATATACAGTATCCCCACCAATCTCCCTGCTCTACTGGAGCATACAGCACACACCTACCAATCTGCCTGCTCTGGGGAGCATGAACACCACACACACACACACCAATCTGCCTGCTCTGGGGAGCATGAACACCACACACACACACACACACACACATCGCACATGAAATACAGGAACTAAATTTTAAATACATGGATTATTATTAACAATCAATGTACACACATAATTATTTGTTGTGCCTGGTATACTCAGTCTCTGAAGCAGACCCTTTACCAAATTATACTCTGGGAAAGGAGTCTGGGAAACAGACATGGAGTTTATATTATGGTTGCATGCTGGCCAGTTAAATGTAATAGTGGCTAGTGATTAGGAATGTGAATATCATTAATAGCATGGTGATCCCCCCCACCCCCTCCACACACACACTCACACCAACCAGGCTACATGTACTGCAACCTCAAAAGGCTTGGGAATAACTAACAAAGTGGGTAGTAAATTCCACACTGGATTAATGATATTCATGAACCCATAAGCCAACCTTCACCAGTGTACACAGCACACGGTTAAAACAACAACACCCCCCCCCCCCCCCCCAAAGGGTCTGGCAATGGGTAAAGGGTCTACAATAGGCAGAAATAGGTAAAGGATCCGCAATAAGGTAAAGTGCAATAAGGTAAAGTGCCTGTGTGATATATACTGCTCCACCACAACAGGTCGGTGATGTTGAAATTGAAACTGGTAAAGGGTATGAAGTAAAGAGTTTTTGCAATAAGTAGATCTAATTCCATCTACACCACAATAGTAGAAAAGGTAAAGGGTCTTCAACAAGATCTGCTACACCAATGCACATGCACATAATAGAGGTATTGGCTACTTCGTGTTTGGATTTAAAGTGTCTCCATATCTGTCTCCATATCAATCACAGCCACTACTCACTACACATGGAGAGGCTTCAGTTTCCAAATATGCCAGCTATTTCATCACACATCCATTGTAAGGTACATAAAGCACACCCCCACTCTCTCTGTTGTCAGCGATGTAGAATAAGGCCAGCTGCATGCAGCAAGCATCATGTATATAAGTACTGTAGATTATGTCCAAATCATTAAGGGAAAGGATAGCATTACAAAGACCATTTGCAGGCTTGGAGGTAGCAGAAATCAACCACTTGGAAGTGATACAGAACGTGACAGATCTTGAACAACAGTAAATAGCAGAGGCACTGGTTGGATGTACCAGTTGGCTACATCATCCAATATCAGTTTGCAAGCACCCTCCATACACATGAAGCACTCCCTCCACGCACAAGAAGCACTCCCTCCACGCACACGAAGCACTCCTCCACACACAAGAAGCACTCCCTCCACACTCACTCCACACACATGAAGCACTCCCTCCACACACACACAAAGCACTCCTCCACACACAAGAAGCACTCCCTCCACACACATGAAGCACTCCCTCCACACACACAAAGCACTCCGTCCACACACACAAAGCACTCCCTCCACGCACACGAAGCACTCCTCCACACACAAGAAGCACTCCCTCCACACTCACTCCACACACATGAAGCACTCCCTCCACACACACAAAGCACTCCCTCCACACACAAGAAGCAACCCCTCCACACACAAGAAGCACTCCCTCCACACACAAGAAGCAACCCCTCCACACAAGAAGAATTGATGTTTTTGATTTCAGAGGTGAAAGACGTTGCTAAGAATGCCCTTTATGTAAGTATTGTAATTGACATGATATCTACTTAGGAGGGCTTCATTTAGGTGTATCCACCCCCTCACTTTTCCCTCACCCCCAAACCCCCTAGGAATATTTTCCCCCTTCCTTGAAAAGTCTACAAACAATGGCTACATACATGTGTGAGATATTTTCACGAGACTAGCAACAAGCTAAAGCAGATATATTCAACGGCATTGGGTTTTTATCCATACAGATTGCAAAAGAAGTTTCTTCATCAATATGGAACGCCTTTTGAGGTGAGAGATCCATAGATCTGGAAAAATTACCCTTAACTTGGTGGATCTAGAGGGGTTCCACAGGTTTCATGAATCAAGAGGGTTCCACAGGTTCCATGGATCAAGGGGGTTCTACAGGTTCCATGGATCAAGGGGGTTCCACAGGTTCCATGGATCAAGAGGGTTCCACAGGTTCCATGGATCTAGAGGGTTCCACAGGTTCCATGGATCTAGAGGGGGTCCATGGGTTCCATGGATCTAGAGGGGGTTCCATGGATCTAGAGGGGGTTCCATGGATTCCGTAGAACACCCTCTTTCTGACGGTTCTATACTGTCATATTCTTTCAGTTTAGAACTTGTGTTCATTGGTTCTTTGCTACAGAATAAAATAGCATGTAGTGGCCTGCCCACAGAGCCCCCTAGCAGGGGTCAAGCTTCACACTTGGACAACCTCTGTATGGTCAACCCTACCAGACACAATATTTTATTCATTCAAGATGGTCTCATACATATTCATCCGAGAGTGCAATTTGAAAGTGGCATATCATTCTAAAGGAGGATAACCCCCCCTCCCCCCCAAAACAACAACAACAACACACGCTCCACTCCCAATTTCATTAGTCGGCCTCTCTAAAGAGACTGGTTCACAACACAACGCTGGCCTAGCATTGCATTGCATTGCATGGTGTCAATTGACTTTTGACCCAAACCACCGCCGACACACGATGTTCTGATTGGCCCGACGCTGCATTTCAGACGCTGGATTAGAAAAAAGTTCTAATCCAGCGTCTGAAACGCAGCGTCGGACCAATCAGTATCCGTCTTTGTTGAGCGTGATTCGAGGGTCAAATGTTAATTGACTACACACAACGCAACGCTCGGCCAGCGTCGTGTTGTGAACCAGTCCTAACAATCACACTTGCAAAAAGAGTTTGGGTCGAATGTCATGGAATGTAGTTTTATTCTGATTGGCCACGATAGTTGAGGCGTTTCAAGCATGAAATTATAATCTATGTATATCTAAGAGAGAGGTTTGAAAATGAAGGCTAGCCGAAACATCAAGAGTGTAAATTTCAAGCTGATTAGGTCATTATAATTGACCCTGAGGCACTTCTACCTCCCCGAGTCTGGATTGGGTAATTTGCACGCCTGCTGCCTTCCTTGGATGTGGTAGCGATCTCTTAGGCTCCCCTCTCCGGAACCGAACCCTAATTCTCCGTCAGCCGTTGCAACCATGGTAGGCCACTACCGTACCATCGAAAGTTGATAGGGCAGAGATTTGAATGAAGCCACCGCTGGCACGGGGGCCATGCAGTTCGAGTAGAATTTTTCATTTTATCTTTTTACGTGAATCTGCCTAGCGAGACTTGACAGTCCTACATCGATAAGTTCACACTTAAGGAGCTTTGCACCTCCCACCCCCCTTCCATTTTTTTGTTGTTGATTTTTTAAACGAAAAAACACAATTTTTTTACCCTCCCTCCCTCCCATTTCAAAATATTTCGAAAAGGTAAATTTCAATTTTGGCACCAAAATCAAATGGGCTCCTATTGGGGTTCCATCCAATCAGAGGCTGGCTTCCACGTAGGCTCAGCGCTACATGCAGATGGTGGTTGCCTACACGACAGCACTTCCAATGAAGCGCAATGAAGTACTTATGCATATGATCCTGTAATTAATTACGCACCGTCCGTATCATGGAACAGGTGATGGATGGCAACTTTGACACAAGTTGGAAACTCACAACTCACTCAAATTGCATTACCATAGAGACAAAGTCTACACAAAATATACGGAAAAAAAGTTGCCGCCAAGTAAATTACTGCGACTATTTGACGGTATTCCTTAAGATTGTGTGGATATTATCAGAGGCAATAACACAGTGTGAAGCATCTTTACCTGATCCTTATGCAGATTCATCTTGATCTCCTCAAAGTAGACATAATCCTCCCTGTCATTGTCGTCCAAGTTCAAATATATCGTCCTTGCATCGTGGCCAAAGGACTCCACCTTCCCCTCCGGGGTAAACAAAATGGCTGTGGGAACTCTCAGATACGACCCGTTAAGCGGAAGCTTAGGGATGCCCCTTGTAATCTCCAGCTGGTCATTTTCTGTGATGTAGGCCAGCGAGCAGTTCTTCGTCCCAAAGTCGATGGCCACAATGTTCTTTGATTTCTGGTGAAGTCTCGACCTCTCTCTGGGGACCTTCTGTGCACGTGTGGTACCATTTGGGTCCTTGACAGGCTTGGACAACATCCTCAGGTCCTGCTACACAGAAAAAATTCAAAGGCCTTTACGCTGAAATAATTAAGAGTTGATAAACATCACATATATCTATACAGAGTACGTCTGAACAGATTTTTCTAGGAAGAATACCTGATGCATGTAGCCAAGTTTTCTTAGCTCAGGGAAGTGTGTCAGAAGACACAAACATAATTTAACCCACTGGACAGAGCTACTATGCAAGCTGGATTCCATGACCGGGCTTGCCAAGGTCATTTATGCGGGAGCTTTACTCTTCGTTAAATCTACAACAATGCTGTCGTGTTCTTTGAAACGTCAACCAATCCACCAGATGTGGGGTATCAAATTCAGTGACACCAGTTTGTGAAAATCCAGCTTCTTCCTACCCAACGACCTGGGCTTTTGGATACCTAGTTACTTTGGATACCTAGTTATAGCTAAGGGTAAAAACACACACACTGCAAGGAAATGATAGGACCAGTATACTGGTCTAGTCTTCTCCCTAACCTAAACCTAGCTTACCAACCATCAAAATAGAGCACAGCTATCTTACACTTCTATCTAACAACCCACATGCTCCAGGACACCCTCTCTCTGGCCAAGAACTTGTGTTTAGCTCACTTTCGAACGTTACAACTACTGTACACACGTGAATGTCTCTTATACGCTTACCAGAGATTAGGCGAAAAATAATCTATCAGTTAGAACCATAGTTAAGCAAACGGCAAACTTCTGCCTACGAGCACAGCTGAAATTCCGCAAACTTCTGCCGTGCACTGGTACTACAGGTTTGTGTAGTAAATGCTGACACCAGCACTTGATTTTCTCACTCCCCCTTTTTTTCCTTTTTGGACCACACCCACCACCTGGCTAAGTTTCTTGTTAGACTTGTTGACATGAAGAAAGCGCAGTATCCCTGTAATAACCCGCACTGCGCGAGGAGAATCGGAGAGTTAGAAAGAGAACTCAACAGGTGAGCCTTGCTGATTCTTAAAGTTTCGGGAATGTGAACAAAAAGCTTAGCCATCGTGTATAGCGCAGTGTATGATGATTGATGCCATCACGTGATGTAATCCTAGGACCGTCTGCAGTCGAGTTTCAGTAGACATTTACCAATGACTATCTTGAAGCCACAGCTATTGCGTTCTGGTGGTCAAGTTGGTCAAGTAAACAAGGACCAGTCTAGTACTTGAAGAGAAATGGCTGACTTTTGCCAGCTGTCTATCTTCTGGGACAGAATCTTGACAACATAAGACAACATAATCAGCTGTTGATCTGATTATGGTGTTGAGATTCTGACCCAAGCTGTGAAAACCTGCATGATCATCTTGCATGATCAGACTATCCCTCCAATTGTGACCTTTGTGACCTGTATCTCAGCCTCTATTGCCTAGTAACCAACCTTCCAATTATAACCAGGCAAATATAGCAATAAGCCACGCCCCATAGGCTTATAAACTGTAAACGGAAAGGGGGGGGAAACCAGGCAAAATATTCTTGGCACAAGCAGGATTTGAATGATTCGAACCCACCTGCTTTCCATGTCGTTACTTGACCATTGAGCTACCGGCACCCAAACGATTAGAAGTCCTCCAAACAGATGCTTGATTGAACTCCTTCACAACTGCAATCAATAGTAACCGCCCTTCTAATCGTAACCACTCTTCCAATAGTAATCGCAGGTAGATTGGACGGAAGTAAATAGTTACCGTGGTTTCTATTAGAGAATATACATTATATGTCCATGACTGTGCAATAGTCCAAAACAGCACCGTACCAGGAAACCTTGCCAAAGTCCGTGGCCTGGTTTTGCATACACGTACCTAGTCTAGTCTAGGATGGTGGCACACCTTGTGCTGACCACCTCTCACATACCACCTCATATATTGCTTGCTAGAGTGCTGGCTGGCCCGTCCAATGTATTTTATATTAATAATTTGTGGAACAAAGTGCATTCACCATTATTATTGTTGTTGTTATTTAATTTATGATCATTAGTGCTTATATTATTGTTATTTATTAAATTATGTTATTACTTAATATTATTGTTATTATTATTATTATTGCCACTACTTTTAATGTTATTATTGTCATTATTATTGTCATCATCAATTCATTATTGTCATTATTATTATTATCATTATTACATACTTAGCACCTGTGAGTGCTAATTTTTTACCGCCGATTTGGGTGGGCAATTGCTTTAGTGGAGTGGACATTGATGGTTCCAGGACGTGCACACCCACAACACTAATGACAGTACATGATAGAGGATTAGCTCTAGGTGCGGATAAGCTCTAGGTGAGGATAAGCTTTAGGTGAGGATAAGCTCTAGGTGAGGATAAGATCTAGGTGGGGATAAGATCTAGGTGGGGATAAGATCTAGGTGAGGATAAGCTCTAGGTGAGGATAAGCTCTAGGTGAGGACTTGCTGATTGTTTTAATGTCTAGTTGGTGTCTCTCCTTACCTCATGCTGTTCCTGATTCTGAGGGTTCTTTAAATCTTCAAAGTCCTCGAGTTCAGCTTTATGCAAGTTTGCAAATCAATCATCATTGCTAACTTCTTTGGTTTCACACAAATTTAAGAGAGAATCTATCTACTGTTAGTTTGCCACCTGTGCCTGGCCTATCGACTGTTGGAAAAGCTCACTATATTGAGGGCTCTTATTATTATTTTATTTAAGTTTTCATTCGACTGTTTCACATTCTATTCACTTATTTTTCGTCCCCTTTTTAATTATATTCATACCTTGCACTGTGTCTGTTGGACCAGCAGTACAAATGTCATGCCTTTATTATTTGTAGCTCTGATGGCAAGCAGAATGGACCACTCCTTTGCCTCTGGCCAAGGGCTGGCCAGCTTAAAAGATCTGACATACGTAATGCATGTCCTTCACTCTCACCCTGAATCTCCCTGCAACTTAACTTGAAGTTACGCTCGAGTTCAAGTAGTGCTTGGTCCTTCACACACTCACTCATGGGTGTGGCTTAACCAGAATGCTGTTGTCTTATCATCATTAGCGAATGCAAATGTTTGTTGATTTTACATATTGTGTAGAGTCAGAAGTGTTGGCCTGGAAATGTTGAAACAGAGAGGACACTGGCACGCCAGCGGGCCGCAACCTGAAGAACTGGGGCTGGAATTCAATAGTTTGTTCACTCACGAGATAGAGGACATGTCTGACACATTAATGAAGAAGTCGTCCATGGATAGCAGCAAAGCCAGGCAGTTCTTAAGCACCACCTTTCAAGTATGTCCTTGTTGCAATTGGAAGGCATTTTTTTGTGCTGATGACGAATGCTTCTAATGGGACTAGAGGTGGGGGGAGGGGAGAGAGGGCAGAAGGTGACAGAGTTTTGAAGTTTATCTTTTGGGGGGGGGGGGGGGTTGAGGGGAGGTGGGTTCTTTTTTGGTTTGATTTTCCTCACCAGGGGTCAATTTGCATATACTGTGGGAGTTTCTTATGAGGTATGTGTGATTATGCTGGTTTTATAGGGTCTCTGTGCATATCAGTGTTTCATTTAGGGGGGAGCGGGGGGGAGGGGCATTTTCCCCCTCTTGAATCCTATGGGCCCCCTCTTGGAATTTGGAATTGAAAGAAAAAAACATTGATCAAAGTAACGTTAGTCAAAGTTACTACCATTTACTACCATTTACGAACATACATCATACAGCAATTCTTCTGGGTTTTCTGTTCCATACAATAATAATGGCATCTAACTCCGCATCTGAGAGTTTCTCTGGCGTCTCGATGGCAATCTTCATTAAGTAAGAAAGAATAATTTGTCCAATTCGGTTTCTAGTTCGAGTTTTTATCAATTTCATTTGGGAGAAGCTCCTTTAAACTGAAGCAGTGCTAACAGGAATAGTGAGACAGATGTTTGCCAGAGTGCTGATGTTGGGGAAGATTGTTCTCAACATTTCGTCGGTACTGAGTTTGGTTAGCTCCGAGTACAAAGTTCCTTTCGGCTGCTTGGATAGGTAGCTACGAAATGTTTTCCACTCTGTTCTGAGTTCAGTGGATGTCAGAGCTTCCTTGGTATATTCATCACCCTGCACAGTCTCCGCAGGCAGCTCTGCACCGTACTGATCGATCAGTATATCCACTGAGTCCTCCCCATAGGATAGCAAGCCTGAAGAGTCTGCAGCTGGCACTTTCTTTGGATCAAAGATGCTAAATGACGAGACAACATCTTGTGAAACAAACCGACTCGATATATTGTTCTTCAACATAGTGATAAAGGGTTTAGCCACTCGATCTTGAAGGAAGTGAGAGTACATTGGTATGTACTATTATATATTAACACCAGATGCTTTCTGTGGTTATTTTGATGTCGGTGACTGCTTCCAAATCATCCTTTGTATCGAGAAATTCCAATACCTAGTTTGCTGCAGGCAATATGGCATCATCCAGTGAATGGAGTGTGGCATCAACAAGAGGGGCAATAGCTGTCAAATCTATTTTCTCTGTGTGGAGAGATCTGCTCAACTTGGCAACTTGTGGTAGAGCATAATCAAGAAGATATATGGCAGATACTGTTGAGGGTTTACAAAGAGCTTTGCTAATTCCCCATGCTTCAGGCTGGTATGTCTGCTCATAGATGTTGTTGAAGGCATTCACAATGGCGCTGTACCTCCCCTTTATTGCCTTTACACAACGTTCATGTGCCAGCCAACGAGTGTCTGAAGGCTTGATAGTCTTCAGTTCAGGTAGATTAAGCACCCGCTGCACCTCTTTATGACACTCTGCTCACTTGGGAGAATAGTGGAAGAATTTCCACAGACTGGTCAGAGTTACATACATGTACACATGCTTAATCCCATTGGTGGTATTGGCCGCTTGAACACAGGCAAGTTGAAGTAGGTGGCAATGGCAGTGCACGAACACAGCATGAGGCAAATTCTTCTTCAGTAGGCTCTGAACACCATTGTGTTTTCCAGAGAAAGTTGCTGCTCCATCAAATCCCATACCTACGAGTATGCTGATCTGTATATTCTTCTCTTTCAAGAACTCAACAAGGGTGGAATAGATGGTATTGGCATCAGCCGACTTTAAGGGAACTATTTCTAGGAAGTGCTCAACAGGTACCCCATCCTCAACCCAACGGCAGAAAATTGATAGCTCTTCAACTGTTGTCACATCAGTACACTCATCTGCCATTAAGCTGAAGCAGGATGCCTGATGGAGACGTTTCAGCAGACTTTCTTCAGCCCACGAGCCAACTGCCTCTATGAATTCAACAACAGCTATTTTGGATGTGTAGCTGGCATTCTTTCCAGTTCTTTCAAGGAATTAGGAACTTCCTCGAGTCTTCTGCACCACAACTCACAATTAAATCAACAAGTTGATCAAAATTGGTCATGTGGGGAATGTGGTGACGAGCAAGAAAATGGGTGCAACGAATAAGGGCTTTAATGGCCATCCTATTTGTCATATTTTCTTGCTCTCCAACTTGCTGGAGTTGTTGAATGATGGATCCCTCTTGTAGTGCTCTGGCTACAGCCATCTCTGCTTCACATGGCAGGATGTGAACCTCACTCTTCGTGTGACATTTCATCTTCTCAATTGCCTTCTTCCAGTTATTGAAAGGCCTAGAAATCCAGGTTCCTCCTGTTCTTTGAAGAGATTTTCTTTCTGCAAACCTTAAAGAAGGCTCCTTGCAAATTGTCATCATATTATGTTAGCCAAGTGACGCTCTCTTCCCATTTTTTGGTTGTACTTTCGTTTGCTTGTAGGTAGTCGGTACTTGCTCCGGAGCTTCTCATGCACAGTTCAACTTGAACAATGTCTCTTTGCAGAACTTTGCTCCAAGCACTAAGTATCAGATTTACTGATCTCATTTTCATCTTCACTACTAGTGCTCTTGATGTCAGTTGACTTTGGAGAGCTTGAGGAGGGAATATCCATTTCACTTGTGATATCCAGAAGTGGCTTAGGCTGCCTCCACCTGGGTCTAAGCCTATGAAGTCTATTTTTAGAGCTTTAACTTGGTGATGTCATTTTACTTAGTCATGATGGGACCACACATGTACTTGACTACAACAAAATGTACATTTGTGGTCAAAACCACCTGATAACAGGCCATTCAGCTGATAGTCAATGGGGTATCCTTGTGGTATTAGTGTAATGTTACAGAATGCTAATTAGCAATGTGGAAGCTGTGTACTTCAGTTCTACTTTGCCATTGCAGGAATATTATACACGTTGAACTCCTCTATATAGTCCAGCCACCACTATTGGGTATGGTCGCTATGGCAACTGCCACATGTCAGATCATCCACTTTCAATGACCTATAAAATCACTAGTCTAAATGGCCTGTCATTTGTCAGATTAATCGGAAAATGTCATTGGACTGAGTAAGCACAATTCATCACTGACTCTGAAAATAGACTTTCTGAGACATTACTTAGCTTCAAAATCATGCTGATTATGGGATTTTGGTGAAGAGGAATCTATCCATCATTACCACTAACTATGCAGTACTTATGATGACTAAAACATTGAATATTGGGCTGAGAATGCACCAGAATGCGTCTCAGAGAATCAATTTTTTCCCCTGGGGGAGACCCCACTAGCCACGGCCACACTTCACACGCTTACACTACATGTTGCCCCCCCCCCTAAATTTTTTAACACACCATTATGTCCCCTCTTGCAAGCAGAACTTCAGGCAGTGGTGGACCCTGGATTTTTTAAGGGGGGGTTAGTTTTTTCATTTCTGTTACGTACTTCCCTAGGAAGAAGGAGGAAAGGGTGTTTAACCTCAGGAGACTTTTGGTGCAACCTGGGAGATTAAATGTGCTTATTCTTCACCAATGGTCGATCGTGTAGAATCATTTTCTAACAGCCCATGAGCACTTTTAGATTGCTAGCATCACTTTGCTATGTGTACCACCACAGTGCCTCACGCACTGAATGAGCACTCAAGAGCTTGCTTATGTTTGAAATTGATGGGACTTTTTGTTTGTTATTGTTCAAATAAAAATTACATGTACTATTTTGCATGCCACACCCACTCCTTAATAATTTAAATATATTTAAAAGTGCACAGAGCACAAAAATATTGAACTTTTGAAGGACAAAAAATGAGGATAAAAAAGAGGACCCTATCCCCCCCCAAAACGATTTGTATTGAAGGTGGGGTGTAAAACTCGTGTTGTTCTTTTTCCCCGAACTTGAAGGATTACTTTTTTTCTAGAAGACTTCATCAAATACACCAAAGAGATTTCTCTTTTTCTTGTTCAACATTCCAGTTGAACGAGAAGAAAAGATTTTTTTGGCCTACCTTTAATCTTGAACCATTTGCATTATACCAAATGTAAAAATTACTTGAGGAATATTTCAAGGGGTTTAATATTTCCAGTGATCGTGATTGGAATCCAATGGACGAGTGGGTAGGATGAAGAGCTTCGCAAGCATCCCCCTTCCCCCCCCCCCCCCCCCCCCCCCTTCCCCCCAGGAATGTTTCTGTCAATCACCATGTACAAATAATTTAATTCCTCCTCAAGAGTAGCCCTCCAAATCATTAATGGTATACTCTAGTGCGTTCAAATAGTTTGACCCTCAAACTGTCTGCTAATCTTGCTCGGCGAGATGAAAATATCAACATTCTTTCAAAGGTGTTCGTATTTTTGGTTACATTTTCTGACAAATTTTTAATTTTTACAAATGCAGAATGTTTACCAAACTTGCAAGGAGTCCATCTTGAACCAAATGCACGTGGCATTGTCACGTGTTCTGGTAATTCCTGAGGAACAGGAAGAAGACGAAGAACTTTATGATATTTGTCGAGCATATGGACTGCTTGTGAATGCAACTGCGATGTCAAAGTCTGAGGACTACAAGACCTGTTCCAGAGAGGTGAGTGGTGGGTGTGTAATTTATTCTCCTGAATTTGTCCATGAAAAATTCTGTCCTTGATTTCAATAATTATCTTCAAAGAGCACTAAAACTCATTTCAGATGGTTACTGCAGAACATGTGCTGTTGTGTTTGCTGGAGTGTGTTGATGTGGCATGTGGAAATGCTGATGGCAACAACTAAAGCAACATGTTGTGACGACAATGAAATAAGCAATGGCAACACAATAACAATGTCAACAACAGTAAGATGATGACAACAAAATATCATGACAATAAAATAGCTCATGACAACAAAATATCGTCATGACAATGAAATAGCATCATGACAACAAATTCATGACAACAACATGGCTTTATGTTTATGACAACAAAATAGCACAAAATAGTGGGGGGGGAAAGACCCCAAAACTACCTTCCAAAAATCATTTAGTCCAATTTTCACAAATCTAGTCTCACAGGTGTAAAGGTACACACAGAGAAGTAACATGGTTAATTTTAATGTATGTAAGTGAGGTTGTTTTGATTGAAATATAGACATAAATTATCTCAACTAGAAAGAGGAATCTCACGCCTGGATCATTTCTTGTTCTAATAATATGTTGTTCTAATAATAAAATAATATAATAATAAAATAATACTACTACTACTACTACTACTACTACTACTACTACTACTACTAATAATAATAATAATAATAATAATAATAATAATAATAATAATAATAATAATAATAATAATAATAATAATAATAATAATAATAATTAATAATAATTTTTTTTTTAATAATAAATTAAAAAAAATTATATCCTATGCAGTCCAGTGGTTCCCGCCCTCACCACTCCCCCCCCCCTCCCCCGGCCCCCCCCCCACCACCACTATAATGGCATACTGTTCATGCTTCACTAGTACCCCTTCCACCCTTCCACTGTTGATGACTTGCAGGTGTGCAGCAGACTCAACACCATCAATAACTCAACACGGGGAGAGCAGTTTGAAGATCTAACAGACAAGATGGCTCATCTCTCTTGGAAAATGCTGAGTATTGTTCCACCCATGGTCAGCACAGACATCTCCGATGCACCATTTTACGAAGAATGGCATGACAAAGAAATCGAACCCGATTGGACAGACTGTTTGTTGGAACCTGATTACAATCTCGTGTACTATAGGCCTATTCTGTTCTTCAGCTATGAAGGGAAAGTTTCTCAAAAGGGGTGGGTGGGAAATAACGCACTAGAAGATGGTGAAAAGAAAGAGAAAGAACATCTTACATCTAGGGTCTCTTCGGGCAAAGAAAATGATAATCTCAAAGATGCGTGTGCTACTGAAAATGGTGGAGGGGAGAGAAGAGAGAGAACCAAGAGAGTTTACAAATCATACAAGAAACCCAATCTCAAGAGTACAGTAATTGATAGTTTGTTGGCTCCCGAATTAACTTCTTCGATTCCTGACATTGGATTTGAATCCGTTCAAGCTATGGATGTTCCCGATGTTGAATTTGAAGATGTAGACCAGAAGATGGACTCAACAGCTCTATTTGGACTAAAGAAATTCCATGTGTACTGAATATAAAGGGTGGTTGTCTCTCAACATTGTAAATACCAACCGTTTGTCTGTGTGATTAACATTGCCCCTAAGAGGGACCTTATATTACCAAACATTTTTTACAACATTGAGTGGTCATGTTGCATGGTGATACTATATGTAGTGTTGGGTAGTGGGTGCCATGTGCAAGGATACGTGGGTATGTGATAGTAGGTGGTGTCAAATTGTGTGTGGACCATTATGGGATACTGGTTGTCATCTGTGGGAATGCAATGAATGTGCTGTACTGGGTGTCACATATAGGGATACCATAGCTAAAGGGTATGGGGGGGGGGGGGGGGGGGGGGTTAGTGGCAGATGTGGATAATGTGTGTGTGGAGGTACTGTGTGTGGGGTTAGTGGGCATTATATCATATGGCAAGGCCATCATTGTAGGGTAATGAGATGGGTCTCATGTTGTGTAGGGAGACCACAGCTAGGCGAGGGAAATGGGTGGCATGTTGTTTGAGACAACCATGATGGTGTAGTCTACAGTTACATCCTGTATTCAATGAAGCTTAGCATTGTAATAACAGTCCGAATTTTGAAAGGCTGAGTTACCAAACAATGTATAGGGTGAGCATAACTGATTTCAAACAAAACCTATGCTATAATAGGTAGCTACAAATTTGTTCCCCCCCAAATTGTACCTTAATACCAAAATATTTTTTGGTATTTGTGAACTTTAACATGTGCTCCATTTGTTGCCTGGAGAACATCTAAGCGGAACCGCCATGTGTCCTTCAATATCTTCTTCAGTCATTGTCGCTAAAGCATCCGTTATCCTTAGCCTTCAAAGTTTCAACATCAGGAACTGAACTGAACACTTTGTCCTTCGTATAACCCGTCAAGAGGGGTAATGTCTGTCGAACGTGTGGCGATGGTGTTGGACCATATCTACTCATTTGTTTGCTTATTTGTTGTCGTCACATGCGATGGTTTATACTTGTTTGTACAGAAAAAAGATCACTGAATTGATGCCCCAACATTCATGTTTCTATCTAGCATAGTTTTTAAGATATGATTGTTCATAATCCGGGAAGGATATAAATAAAATGGCTTGTTTTTCACATAATACCAGTCTCTTAACTTATATACCACATGCTACAACAGGTTCTGTTGTAACTTACTATTTTCTGGTTAATACTTGACTATATACAGTATCATTGTAGCAGAGATAGGTTCTTGTATTATTGCTTCTCATGGCATACAAATGAAGCAACCAGCTATTGGACATATATAGCTAACATTTCAAGGGAAATGTCTTCCCGAAATGATGTCTCATCACGACACACCCTCATCTCTAAATAATCATTGGTGGGCAGTTGCAGTTGCTTGTAGAACCATGGAGGAGTGTTAAAGGAGCAGCATGTGTTCTGAGGCCCACAACCAGCTCCATCCCACAGAGGGTCATCAGCATAGAATACTTCAGCGCTTCCAGTTGTGGCAGCTGTATCACAGAAGTAGTCATTTCCCACGAACAACGGAGGAGATTTAGCTTTCGCTGATGAGGCAGAATTAATGCAGGGACAAACAGCAAGTGGTTCTGTGGCATCTTCGTTGCGTGCAGCAGCAAATGTCCAAATGTGCTGTCTTGTCCTCCCATGAGTGAGACTAATACCATCCACATATACTGAATCAAGGCTAGCACCACTGTAAAATGCATCAGGAGCTCCAAACTGGTATGCTATGATTTTTCCACACACTTGAGAATAAATAGTAGCATTTAACGTGTATGTTTGTGAGGCGCAGGTTGGAAGACTGTTGATATTTATTCTACAAGTACGGAATGGGTCAGTATTCAATGTGAGACTACTGGGACACTCGGTAGTGTTATCTCTCATGTCCAGCTCAGCCACTCTCATCCAACCTCCAGTGATGCCTCCACATGACAATGTCATGTCACAGTACTCGAGGACATTTAGACCATTCAAGGATTTAAACCAGTAGTAACCCGAGCGGGCAGAAGGAAATGTTAAGAGAATGTCAGCACATGTAAGAGTAGTAAGTGGCTTGGCTACAGTTCGAATCAATTCATGAGTGTCATTTTGTAGTTGCTTAACTTGCGTTTCCAGCATCATGTAATTTAGACTAGCCAACTGAACAGAATTGTTAAGTTCAATATTTGTATTATCAATCAATGATGACAGATTCATCATAGAAGAGCCAGACGTCAGCTGTAGTTGGTTAAGCTGAGAGTTCAACTTGGACATTTCGAAGTAGGCCACTATTATAAACACGCAAAGTGCTGAAACGATTACAGCCAAAATTATTACAGCCATTGGCAACAACCAGTGATGCTTACACAAACTCTCCGTTTTTGATTGCTTCGGATCATTCTTCAAATTTTTGTCAAGAGATACCCGCTGTGCACTTGCATAGCTCTGATTGTCTCCTATCATAAAGTCCTCACGATGGTGGATAACTTCATCATACACGGACTCATTTACTGTTCCACTCATTGTGGACCAAGTGGAAATCAATTACAGTGTCTGCCACGTAATATCTCACACTGCTCAAAGTTTTCTGCACTTCACATCGGCGGGAAAACTTCACATTTCTGACAAGTGTGGCACTGTCATCTATGGTTATATATGGCTTGGAGTTATGACTCAATTCATTGGAAGCTGCATCGAATAGATCTAATTTTTTGTTGTTACTTCTCTTCAATGCTTGTGGAGTTTCAGTTTCTCCAACTTGTTTTGGCTTCCCTCTATAGTGTTCGTTGAGTAAAAGCCGGTTGTTGTATGTAAATTCAGTACTGGATGACTTTGTGTCACGCTCAATCCTTGGCATTACATCATCATACAAATACAACGACTTTCTCGATAGTCAACTTAAATTTACTCACTTGACGTTTCAGCTAGATGCTCCAGCCTTCAACAGGAATAATATTTCAAAAGTTGTATCTATTATTTACATTATAATGATGACATCTTCATCAAGTCAGGTTCCTCCAACCATTATTCTCACCCTGTAAGGTTAGGGCTATGGTAAGAGTCACCATGCCTGGACATATTTCTAGCCACAGTTCTAGCCTCTTCAGCTTTTACCCCTCCTTGTCCACCTTTATCGCCATGAAGGCCTAATCGGAGTGCTTGTAACAGATGACTTCAAATTTCCTAGCCAATAATTTAATGAAATGCCTTGTGCTGAAGTTTAATTTATTGACAATCATTTGAGCATGCTATAATTATAATGCCAAATTAACGATTCTGTGAGGCGTAGCAAAAATACAGACTAAAAATACACCACGATTCCACCAAGTTGAAATTATTATTAAGTGTGGTGTAAAGTGTCTCGTTACCCCACACCACACATCCACACATGTGAAGCAGGGTTTGTAAAGTGATTGTGTTCATGGATAAGTTGTTTGTTGGGGCGAAAGAATTCCTTGCACACGTATGGGATAAGCAATCATGCCATCAGTTGGTATATAAATTTTGGGTAGTGCCTAGTTTGGGAACGATTTATTTATCAGTTGAGCAGTGGTAAACATCAGAGAATTGTGTTCTTTGTCAAGGAACACATGATTAAATATATATTTTAAGCCACACCTTCACACAATCTGTACACAATCTGCACATACCTCTGTACATACCTGGATAAATACGAGTCCAATGTGGTTATAGCTAGATGCTAATATTTGCACATGTAGTTATAATTATCACTCGGCACAATAAATGGTAGCACATTCATAAGGTCATGCATAACTGTGGTTGCAGAATCGGTTATTTTGACGTAGTTGTACTCAGTGGTATATGAATATTGTTATTGACATTGCAGTGGTTGTGGTATATATATTGCAATATAAATTATAGCTTACTATCCAGTACAGATAGCAGTACCGAATTGATTCAATCAGTGTTTGTAACTTATGGAAGAAGAGAACATCACAAAACGCTAATTATTCCCTTAAAAATGGATGATAAAACACGGCATAATTTCGATCTAAATATTTGGAACACAGCAGCAATGACAGAAAATGATATCTACGAAACTTGTGAAGATGTCATGGGAACAGAAAATTATTACTGTACCCCTGTGCCATCGGGACAGAGAAGCTACACACTACCTCTCTCTACTGCTTCTGACAAATCTCGCTTCAAGTATTGCACTGGTTGGAAAACCAAGACCATCACTTTCATATACCTCTTCATGTTGTTTCTCTTCTTTGTGCTGTTAGGTTGTAGTGCCTATGCCATCTCACAGCTCCAAAGATTTCGACTTGAGATTGATCAATTGAATACAGAATTCAACAATATCAGGGAAATGTGGAAAGTTGATGTAGAAAATTTGAGTCAAGCTGTAGTGACAGAAAGAATTGCAAGAGAGGCTGATCTGAAAAAAATAGAGGATTCATTTGAAGCCACATGGACTAGCATATCTAATGAATGGAGACTAAATATGTCTCAAATGGAATCCAACTTTCTGGATCAAATTGGTGCACTGCGGGATGAAGTCAGAAGTAACCTATCCGTAATTGTGACTACGACTTCAACCGACTTCGTTGAACTCAATCTTTCACTGAACAATACACTTTTATTTTTGTCGGAGAGATTTGTTCAGTTCCAGAATCAGTCTCAGATGAATCTGTTGGGAATGCAAGACAGTATTCAAATACACACTTCAGAATTGACCAGAATTGACAGTGCCATACTTGAATTGAGAAATTTCACTGACAATAAAATACAAAGGTTAAATATAAGTGTTGGAGGTGATATTAAATGCATAAGACTAGATATGCACTCTTTGGAAAATTCCGCATACAACAACATTACCACTGTATCCATCACATCAAGGAATGACATTAACAGACAGTATTCTGCACACATTGCAGACACACACCGACTTGAGGCACAGATGTCCAGAAACATCAGTATTCTTGTGGAGGAAATTTTGCAAAGCAGGTTTGACAGTCAAAATAACCTCTCCATTCTTCAAGATGAAGTGCAAAGAGGCCTCACAAACCTAAAAGTTGTAACAGCTGATTCTATTTTGTCTCTGAGATCTGAAGTGAGCAGAGTAGAGCTAGAATTAGCCAGTGCAACACACACAAATATAACTCTTCTAAACTCTGACATCAAAGATAGTTTAGAGGAGTTGACAACTTTGGTAAATCAGAACCTGACAGTCTTAGAAATGCTGATGCAAAATAGAGTGTATGACTTAGCGAACAGGAATGAGCATAATATTACTGCACTACAAATGGAAATTCAGTATAATCTCTCAGCTCTGCTAGAAGCAATGCAGTACAACATCTCTCTTGCTGTGAATGAAAGTATTTCCCACTTCAATCAGCTTGAGATCAATTTCCAGGGAAATTTAAGCCAGTTAGAAACAAGATGTCAAGATCTGGCCAAAATTACAGCAAAACTGCGGGTAGACTTCTCTCTACTGGGAAATGACACTCAATTGGCAATACATGAGCTACAGTTAGTTGATAATATGACTGCCATACACATTTTTATATTGGCGCACTACTTTGCAGGAAATTTGAGTGAATTACAAACAAGTATAGTTGAAGGACTTAATAATCTTACAAGAGATTTCCAAAGTACAACTGAGGGTCTGCATCAGGTGGATTCCCAACTATTTAATCAGCTAGAGACCAGAACAAACGTTCTAAGTGAACAGCAATATGAATTCCAATCATACATTAGACTTGAGGTGGCCAATTTGTCAGCTAAATTAATGTCAGTCAAAATGGGAGTGTCCTTGTCAGTGTCACGATTAGAACTTTTGGAAACTTCCGTATTGGAACAGGATGCATCTTTGAACAGTTTACGCAATAATTTAGAGCAATTATTGAAAGCTTTGAGCAGAAATTTTACTCTTCTTGATAATGTGTCACAACATATGGAAGAAAGACTGAATGAGTCCATTGAGCAAGTGCGAAATAGAACAACGGAGCTGATGCTGAATTCTGAGAGCAATTTCATAAATTTTCAATTGGAATTCAGTTCTAATATTACTCACTTAGAATTTTTATTTGTGGACATGCTACTCAAATCGAACTCTTCTATTTACAGAGAGATTCAGAATGTTGCAACCAGAAACCAAGGGCAAGTGTCTACACTAACAGAACGACACATTAGTGACACTAATGCCATTTTTGATTATTTGAATGTGAGCATTGCAGCTTTGAATGACAAGCGAGAAATTCTGACGATTATAGTTAATAACATTAGCATGTCACTGAATTCTACAATGTGCAAACTTGAAACACTTTCCTTGACACTTGACAAAAAAGAAGAAAACTTCACCCAACATCTTAGGAACAATATAGAAGAAGTGCAAAGGTCATTGTTAATAGTGAGTGAAGCCAACGCTGAGTTAACGATGAGTGGATTGTCTGAACTTGATGCCCAAATATATAAAAACATGACTCTTCTGGAGAGCCAAATCTCTGATATGATCCTACAACTCAAAAGTCTAAGCTTGGTTGGTATGAAGAGTTTAAGTGCTGATATTAACAATCTGAGTGTGGAAACCAACCAGACTACGGTGGCACTCACAAATTTGGTGCAAAAAACTGAAAATTCATTGCAGAGAATGATTAGTAATCTGACAATAGACAGCCAGGAAGGGCTTCAACAATTGAGAGTGTCTACCAATAATAACTTGACTCTGTTACGTACGCAACTTGATGAATTGGCAACAGTTACATCAGCTTTCTTTAATGAACAAATGAACAACGTCTCTATGCAGCAAATACAAACAAATTCCAGCTTAGATGTCCTGTACTCAATTATACGTGATTCAACCCTGCAATTACGACAACTTGAGCTCAATGTTTCATATGTGGGTGCCAAAGTGGAACAGGTCAAACAGTCTTTTGAAGACTTTTCTAATTCCCCTCTGACTTTATATGCCGGGTGTCTGCAGGAGAGAGAAGATTGCAGTTTCAATCCCATGCTATCCGATTTCAGTCCTGGCTGTTTTACAAGTTATAGACCTATCAACATTACAGTAAGTGTCATTTACCAAAGGGATTAACTAAGTCCGTTTTTAAATTTTTCATTTCCACGAGGTAGTTGTTTTCACTTGAAACTAACACCACTAACATTACACACTTATTTGCATGTGGTTTTGTAGTGTTGGGGTTGTTAACAGTTGGATTCTTGGGTTTGGTTATGTTTTTAGTTTTCAGGTTATGAAGAAAATTGATATTTGGAGAGAAAGTAACACACTCTATTCTATCTAGGCACTTCATTTGTGGAAAATATTGGAGTAGTAATATCTTTAAAAAGTTTCAAGCACCAACTTTTATAATTATTATTTTATCTTGAGTTTTCAGGCAGACAGTCCCAATTCCCATATGTTTATCATTCCATTACTAAAGTGTCACTGTATAATGAGTAGAGTGAGAAGATACCCATCTCAAGTTGTTGTACGTGTAGCTGTATAATAACAAGTGACTTGTTTATACACCCAACTCGTGAATTTCAATGGAACTAAATCAGCCGGAACATACTTCTGTTCAAAACATAATGCCCAAAACATGTTTTTGAATACATTGTGAAAACTATAATATCTCAACAGTTTCTAATAAGCATGTGACTTGACATTTCTCTGCACTGCACATTGGTAATGCTGTACACCCACCATGACATTATTTCTCTTCCGTTACCTACCTCAGATTTTCTGCAAACACATTCAGCAACTTGCTTATATAATTATTACACCCCTGCTGCACAGTGTGAATCAGGATAAAGTATTCATGTTATCATACTGTAATAAATGATTTAGTGCACACTGTCCCCCACTCTCCATATACTTAATAAAAGGTAGTTGCTAAAAAATCAATCAGACTCTGTCGCTTGCAGCCAAATACTGAAAGCTGCACTACTATCTCACCAGTTTGCTACAAGTTTGTGGTATTATTACTTTATGACCGTCATAACAAAACTTTCTGTAGTGCACTACACTCCCTCTTGCGATAACTCTTTTTAAACAGGCAAGTACTATTTTCTAGTTCATTGATGCTAATACTTTCATTTTCTCTCTGGCTCTGAATTTTTTTTTAGCAGCAACA